>OY725353.1:22467334-22887560 GCA_963243735.1 Neocrepidodera transversa
GGTGGAGAAATTTGGACCCCTAAATATAGGGCTGCCTTAGACCGGTTTAGGTGAAGATTTTACTTGGTGGAAATGAAATCGACCCCTAACCTAAAGATATTCTCTCCCTAGCGTTAAGTAAGCCCTAAAAATGTTGGTGGAATCGGGAGTAAAACAATTGAACGTATTAAAAAAAAACACCTGCTAAATATTTAATTTTCTTATTCATTTTTTGTAATACATATTTGCAACACTGCTAAATAAATTGCTACTATAAACAGCGAATAGTGTGAAAACCTGCAAAAACATATATGATTTTCTACTATTGACGCAATACGATATCGCAGAATTCCGTAGAAGATATAGAAAATGACTCATTTAAATGCATGTATTTTAGGTGCAAAGCGATATTGCTGCAACATATTGCTCCGTGTGAATACGCTCTTATACTGCGATAAAATACTGTGATCCAGTGTTGCCAATGGATAAAATGAAAAGATCCTCCTATCAACTTAAAATTATCCGATTTTACCCGAAATTATCAGATTTTTTAAATTTATAAAATTACTTGTTTGTTCATGTTATTTTTATTTGATCTGGACTTTAGAACGCAATTAAGTATTTTATGGTAATGATTAAAAACAAAAGTTTTGTTTTATTAATAAAGGTAACATACGCATACATTCTTTTTTATAAATAACATTTGGTACGCATTAGCAGGTACCCATAGAAGTGCATTGAAATGAGTTATTTACGATAGAAGGTGCGGAAAGTAATGTTTTTGCGCACTAGTTGTATTTTAAAATACAACTTATGCGCAAAAACATGTTTACGCACGTATATCATACAAAATTTTATATACGACTTAACCTTAAAATTTGTAATTCGTAGATGGAAAAGTACCTTTAAACACAGACAAAATTGGATACACAATGGCGTCTCAAAGACTAGCTTAATTATCACGTTTGTCACGTGCTTTTCCATTCTTTTCTGATGCTTTTCACTAACTAACTAGATTTTTTAATCAGTCATTACGTGTTTTTTCCATTCTTTCATTCTTTTATAGATAACCTAATCTAGTATTATTAACTTAACCTATATATTTAATTTGATAAACAAATAAGTAAAATGACAACTGTCAAACTAAATGACGATGAAAGTTAAACAAATGACTATTGTCATAGGCAACTGGCAAACAACTAGCTTAAAAAATAGTGGTATAATGAAACTCCCATTTAAAATGAACTTTTACTCACTAAATTGTGTATAAAGCGTAACTTTACGTACCAGAATAAGTGTGTAAATGCTCGTTTTAAAGAAAGGTAGTAGAAAAATATATTAAAAAACAATCGCAGCAATTATTTCCTTTAATTACGGAGTTATTTTTGTTTAAAAAAAATGGCGAAAGCGTTATCCAGAATTGTTTAAAAATCTATAACTCCTAAAATGTTGAATACATTTTCTCTATGTTTTATGCATATTTTAGTGTAGATCGTATATTTTTAGCTTGTTACATTTCGTTTTTTAATTTCTTGTAATTACCGAGTTATCTTGGATTTGAAAAATATGGCGAAAGCGCCATCCTGATTTTTTCAAAAATATTTTATTTAAAAATATATAACTCCTAAAATATTTGATTAATCTTCTCTCTTTTACGCATATTTCAGCGTAAATCGTATTTTTTAAGGTTTACAAATTTAGTTTCTTAATTTCTATTATTTACAGAGTTATTTTGGATTTAAAAAAATGGCGAAAGCGCTATCCTGAATTATTTAAAAATCTATAACTCCTGAAATATTCTATAAATCTTCCCTATGTTTTATGCATATTTTACTGTTTATTTTATATTTTAAGCTTGTTTTGATTGTTCAATATTGATCGAATTGCAAACTGCAAATAGGGAAATAGGGGAAGTGCATAAAAATCTCTCGACTCCCGCTCAGATCGACTTTAGAAAATGCCATGTTGTCTAATCCATTTCTGCCTTCAAGAATCTACCACATTGTTGCCAAATTCAAAATATTACCTCGCCTAGTAAAATCTCATATTTACCGTGTTTAACTGAAAATATTAATGTTAATTTTACGGTATCACATCAGATTTAAAATTATCCGTTTTTTATCCGATTTTCGGGTGGGTGAGAAAATTATCCGCCACAGTCTCAAATTATCCGCAAATCGGATAATTATCCGCCAATCGGCAACACTGCTGTGATCAGTGGGATGTGGCGTAACTGCTCCGAAAAATCACTGCTCTTTTATGAAATTGTCGTGACGTCACAGAAGGCCTCTTCGATGTCGAACGGTTTCTGAAGAAAAAAAGGGCCACTGTTCGAGAGAGAAGAATACGCGCGGCCTTCCGGAGTCAGTTGTGCTTTTTTTCCAAAAGGGAGACGCAGCGTTGCTTTGACTTTATAAGTGAAAATTGTGTATTGTTTTATTGTTAATAAAATAATGAATGATTACATTATTATCGACATGACTGGTGACTGCGATCACCAGCCCTTGGCCGACCCATCGGTCGACGAAGAACCAACCACATCCACGCAGCTGGACGACGCTCCCAGGGGCCCGATTCTCGAGATCGGTGAGCGACGTTCTCATGGGAATAGGGGGCGTGGTTCTCCTGACTTTGCTAATACTGCATTCTTGAAATTTGTGATCATTCATTTCCTATGAAAAGTGAGAGATCGTCGTTCTACTGGGTTTCCGTGTAGGAACAACTGTTCACGGATGAAAATACTAGTTAGAGTGTGCGCAGAACCTTCTGTTTTGATTATTTTTTACATAACCTCCTAAACCGGCGAAGTTTTCGTTCACTAATTTTTTAATTTTTGAGTATTGTTCAATTTATTGTTTATATTCCGTGTTGATAATTATAATATAAAAATAATGGATGGTATATGTGCTAGAATTTTTGCTATAAACGATATTGAGGATGCAGAAGACCAAGCCCAACAACCTATAAGAAGGTTTTACCACCAAGAACCAGCATTCGAGTTGTCCGAAACAAAATTTATAAAATTATTTAGGCTTAGTAAAGAATTATCAAGAAATTTAATTCAAATGATTACACCTTTCATGCAAGTCCCTACTCGTGCGTCTGCTTTAAGTGTTCAGACAAAAGTAGGTTGATAGTATTTCGGTATCAAAGTTATATTTTTCCAATTAATATTTTTATTAGGTGTTCGTAGCGTTAAGATTTTTTGCAACTGGCAGTTATCAGGAAATAACCGGAAGTAACTTATTCACAGCTGTTAGTCAACCAAGCGTTAGCCGCTGTATTGTAGAAGTTACCACTGTTTTAAATATGCCAGAGATTTTAAACCATTGGGTGAAGTTCCCTCAAAATATGGAGGAACTTGAGCATATTAGGACAAGGTAAGTAAATTATTGCAAATATTTTTATAAAATAAATTATAATATATTATTCTTATTGTTTTTTTAGATTTTATCAAAAATACCAATTTCCTGGTGTAGTAGGGTCTATTGATTGCACACATGTAGCAATAGTAGCTCCTCGAGGAGAAGATCATCCAGAGTATATATATATCAATAGAAAAGGATATCATTCCATCAATGTGCAACTTGTAAGTATTAATTAACAAAAATATTCTTTTCTTCAAACCATTCTTAGTTTTACACAACTAATGCTATTACTGAGTTTTTTTTTAGATATGTGATGAAAATCTTAAAATTATGAATGTAGACGCAAGATTTCCTGGAAGTGTACATGACGCGCACATTTGGAGGCTATCCAACATAGCAGCTATATTAGAAAGAGTGTACAGGAACAATAATAATAACTTATTTTTCCTTCTTGGTGATTCAGGCAAGTTTTACTTTATAATTGTTTTTTTTTATAAATCAAGTCCTTGCTGGCAAATGTTTGATTAAACGGTTTGGGATTAATGTTTGTAACTTTTAACAGTATTTTTTTTAGGCTATCCTCTCAGACCATGGCTTATGACTCCATTAGATAGGCCTCCTAATAATAATGGTGAAGAGAGATTTAATGAACGCCAGAAAAGCGTGAGAAGTGCAATTGAGCGTTGCAATGGTATTTTGAAGAATCGGTTTAGGTGTTTACTAAAACACAGGGCTTTGCACTACATGCCAGAGCGAGCCAGTGCAATTATTAATTCTTGTGTGATTCTTCACAATATGTGTATCAGTGCAAATGTACCTGAACCCAATGTTGAAGAACTAGGTGAAAATGTAGATTTTGGGATATATGTTAATAATGCATTTGAACAGCCTATTGGTGTCGTAAATCCTGATCTAGCTATCGCAAGGCAAATACAATTAACTATTGCAGCGAATCATTTTCGGAATGATTAGTATTTGATATTTACAGGTCATAAGGAAATGCATACTAATTGTGGACTAATGACAAAAAATTTGATGTTTGAAAAAATATAGTTTTTTATGTATTCAAAATGCTTTTTAATAGCAACTTCTGCAAAACAAAACCTAATTACTAAAACACATTAGATAATAGAATATAAACATTTTTTTTTATTTAACTTTAAATCTAAATTTTTACAAAAACAAATTCTACATTATAAATTTTTATTTTGCATTTGTAGCACTTTTGATTAGAAATTTTAAAATATTATTCTGAATTTCATTTGACTCTCTTTGAAGATCATTGGCTTTTTGTAAACAAGCTAGCTTTTCTTTTTCGTATAGGTTTTTATTTTGTAAATATCTTAACTTTTCCATGTAATAATTTTCCAGAATATTTTTTTTTTCTTCTTCAATTTTCACCAAACTCTGGTTAATTTTTATTGAGTCTTCTAATCGCCGTGTTTTGTTTAAACGTTTAAACTTTTTGTTAGGTGTGCTAGTTTCCACATGCTTTAATACATATGTATGGTCTGATTCATGGTCATCCTAAAAGAATGCATACCCTTAATAATCATCATTGCCAAATAGTATAATTACCCATTTATTAGAAAACTATATAAACAAACTCACCTCAACATGTGTTTCAACACTCACCACTTGCTCATCTACACTTTTCTCAGTTTCTGGCATATCCAAAGTATTTGAACTAACCTGTAACCCAAAAGTATGTTTAAATAGCATATTAGGTAAAGCCTTGTCTTACGTACATTTTCAAACTGAAATTCAGTATGAGGTATGGTAACATTGGGATTTCCGTTCATAGTTAATGGTGACATCATATTTAAAATTGAGTTTTCAGTTGCATTAAACATTGTTTTGTTTTCAGGGCCTCCTCCTGTACCATTTGAATACTTTTTCTCTTTCGCCACCTTTGTTTTAATATTTTTTTTCAAATCTTGCCATGTCTAAAAAAATATACTTGTAAGCTAATGATTGATGATTACTTTTAATATAAGTATGTATACATATTATGATGTACTATTTCCACATTTTACCAAACACTACCATGTACTTACCTTGCGCCATTGTCTCCAATCTTTATTGGCTCCGCCAGGAACTGCATTTAATTTTAAACATATTTCTTGCCATAGCTCTTGGGCTTTTTTGAAGGTAAAATCTTTCGTAAAACGACCACTTTGCAAATCCTCATGCTGTTGCATGAACTCGATTAGGATATCCTTTTGGATGCCGTTTATGGGTGCTACTCTTATTATTACTTTTTCCATTTTTTTTATACAACATTCACTTTTCTTCCAGTCAGTTCAATTTTGTGAAAACCCGAAACCGTTGTCTGTATAGAGAAGACAACGCCGAAACTAATCTCAAAACTTCTTCTTTTTCTTCTTTTTTCATAAATTTGTAATGGCAATAAACAAAAAATTACTGGCAACATTGCGCTTCCCGCTCACTCATTTGACCATAATCACGCGATTTACAGAATACGGATTTTAACAGGGGTGTTTTGAATCATAGGCGCATAAGGCCAACATGCTACTGCTGCGTCGAACCGCGCATGGGGTCGCCACTTTCGCGAACTATGAGACTGTTTTACAATAACAAATTGTTTAAATTTAAAAAATATAAATTGTTGCAAATAAAACGATTAATAACATCTTATAAACTGTCTCAACAAAGTATATTATAACTTCTCATAAGTGTAGGAGAACATTTAATAAAGAAATAAACATTTATTGTGTTATTACCCTATTGTAAATCAGGCTTTATAAATTATTAGGTTAGTTTCATAAAATGTCAACTGTTAACTGTGTACCGTTAAAATTATTTCTTTATATCTAAAATACATATAACGACGTTGGATAAAATGAAATACAAGTAAGTATTTTTTAATTTTAAGTTGTTAGTGAATAGTTTGGCAATAAATATTGTGATCCTCTAAAATATCTTCAACGGGACTGTCCGTTTAAAATGCAATGGACAATGGTAATGGTACCTAGTATTTGGTAGTTGGGAAATTAGTTACCTATTATGTGAAAATTATTGTAAAAATGATTGAATTCATTGAGCTAAATTTCAATCAGCTGTTTTAGAACATCATTTCATCAATAATAAATGAAATAGTCATAAAAAATCTCTAATTTATGTTCAACGGGAGTTAAATTTATAGTTTTACGTGTAAAAAACATAAAACATGGGTCTTATTTTCTTAATTATTAAAACTACCCGTGCCATTTATCATTAGAAAATAGGTACCAGGAAACGGACAAGGCTGTGGTAATGTCTACAAGACAAAACAAAGGATGAAAATAATAATGTTTCTACCAATCTTTTATTTATGTTTCAGATCAAATTCCCGCATTCCTGTAGCTGGCTCTTTGTTTATTTATACCTATATTAAAATATTAGTTATTATTTTTATGATTTTTATCAGTATGTATTAATATATTATGTTAATATTTCTAAACTTATGTATGTGAATAAAATTGTTTTATATTATGTGTTGCTAATTATATACTTTCCTAATTTTTTTTTGTTAACCTTTATTAGCATTTTACTGTTAACACCTAAAATGTGATCTAAAAATTACATTTTAGGTGGTACAAAAAATGCTAATATACGAAATATGAGAATTTGATTAGGGAATATTCAAATTAACCGCCAAATTCAGTTTAGTTAATTGAACCCTCCAACGCTGCAGGTCAGTCGCACATGTTGCCACTTTTACTCAAGGAAACGGCAACTCTTCTTTATACTTTCTCTATGGATTTTAAGCACCAAGAGAACTAACAAACGATGTGAATCGTCACTTCTCTCGGGGGAACGTTCCCATCGCACGAGTTCGAGAATCGAGGCCCAGTTGGCTCTTCGAACCCCTGGAGTATACGACCCAGTCGCAACCCCAAGGAAGACAAAATTCTGAGCAGACCGCTACAGCGACAAGCGTTAAGCGCGGAGCAGTGACAAAGTAGCAGACAGTGAAATCACAACTCATCTCTACCTGACATGACATAAATGACAAGTGACATATGACTGAAAAAATATTAAACTGAAATTCAATAAATCAATCTACATGAAAATAATGGAAAAATGTTCAGAAAATTGTACCAAAAAACTAACAGAAGCCTTCATTTATGATATGGATAAACACGATATTAAAATACAATAATAACAACCCATCCCAAGCCATGCTTGTGTGTGTGCTAGTTTTTGTCGTTTCTTTTCTGCAGTTCTGTTGGTTGGAATGCTTTTGGAATAACTAGTAATGGTAAGTTATTGAAATTGTATTATTCTCGTAACTCGTTGATATTTACTGGTTTATAAATATATAGTGTTCATTTTTAAGGTTACAGTTTTCTACCTTCATATGAAATCCATTTTGTGAACACCCGGTACTATGGTTCCTTAGCAAATATGAATTTTGCATCTAATCCATGTTTTAGAGACATCCCAATTTAATAATAAACTGCCAGGATGGATTTAACACCCAACAAAATTTGCTATTAGTCTAAAGAAACACATTAAGGTAACTTATTATATTTTCTCAATGCTTTTTTGAATTATTTCTCCTTAAAGTTGAGTGACTAGCATCAAGCAGCATGCATATAGGATACTTACCAATTTGGTAAAATTTATTTATCTAATATATTGTAATGTTCAAATACTCCATATAATAATTAATGATTTTGATATAGAATGGAATAAATACGATAGACAGAAACCTTGGAAAATATTTGACTTACTAACGAATAAATTATTCCTAAGTAATTAGATAAGTAATTTCATACAAATATAAATCGAAATAGTGATTTTTAATTTTTGGACCTTTTTTCGGCCTTTTGATAAAAATTAGCTTAAATAGTGTGTAGGAACATAATAGGAGGTCAATCATTCATTATAGAAACTGAAAAAGGCAGAACAATAACTAAGTGTAATTCAAAGTTCTTCTGTTGTTGTAAAGTCACCCCTTTACACCCTCTATGTAGTAGGTCTTAACTATTATATTTAAAGTATAATATATTAATATATTGTTAATATTACATTTTATTGTTATAAAATTTTTCCACATGTATTCAATTTCACAATTTATTTCTCATTGTATTATTTTCCATTTCTATGAAAAAGCTGACTTTCGGTAGTGCACTATGCAATTGTTGTCTCGTTTTGATTGGTTAAAAGTTGTTACGTATGAGGCGTCAGTCAGGTGACTAGGGTCGCTAATAAAAACGAAAGTCAGAGCCAAATCGTGGTCATTTTTGTCATTTTAGTCATTTTGTTCATGTTTCTTTTATTCGGTCATTTGATCATTTTATTTTAGTCATTGTTTAAAAATTACATGGTTTATCTAACTCAACCTGAAGTTGTAAAATCTTGTTAGCATATATATATATATCAAAATACACAAATAAAATAGTGAAAAGTGACCTGCTGTATTAGTTACTCGCCCTTTAACGCATCATGAAAATTGGCAATACAATATTATAACAAAGTTTATTCAACAATAAATAGTGATGGTTAAAAGTTGTTATCATTCGAGCCATATCTATAGTTCTAAACTATAAGGACAAAGTGTAAATTTAAATTTAGCAAATTGGCTAGTTTTATCTACATAAATATACAGAAGACATTGTAAAAAAACAAGTTTCTTAGCTTTTTAAAATAGGTATCTAAACTACAATAAAAATGAATGACATTTTTTTTACGTTTCTACAGTGTGTCCATGTATGTGGTTCACAAGAGGAGAAAAAAATTTATTTTTGATTTTATGGAAAAATGTCATTCTTGTTTATTCTAAAACCTCTGAAAATAAAAAAAATCAGATTTTACTGTACCTATTTTAGATAATTGACTACAAAATGATTTTTCTTTCGTTTTAGAATAAGCAAAACTTTTTATCAAGAATGAAATTTTTTGATCAAACCAACAATAACAATCTCTTGTATACCTCATCCATGGACACACTGTATATACATTACACAACTAGGAAAATAAATACAAATAGTCCTGATACTTAATAACTATAAGAATTATAAAAATAATGATTTTACATTAGAATGTATCAATTTACAGTACCTGTATGTGTAAGAAGTAACATACATTGTACCGGGTGGGAAAATAAGAATGGTCGTCGGTCATATCTTCGGATCAGATTGTAGTACAGCTTTGAAAAAAAAAATTGCAATAAAAGTGGCCACGAGAAAAACCTGGAAATTATTTATTGAATTGGAGGTCCACCGCTAGAGGGCGTTATTGAATAAAAAATATATAAAAAGCCAAATTTTACAAAATTTGACAAGTGAAGAATCATAATAAAAATAATTAGCATATTCTTCAAAAAATAATGCGTATATTTGGTAATACAAGTTTTGGTCTAACTATTCAAATAAGAGGTAGCTGAGAGTGAGAACTTTGTTATGAAAAAACGACCATAACTCCGATTCTACTTAACCGATCTTTGCAAATTTAGTCTTGTTAAAAAGAGCTCTTTTCCGCCAATATACGGGTCATATTCTCGACTCCACATAGTAAATAACGTACCCGTTAGAGGGTGCTATTTAAAGTTTTTTAGAAATCTAGTTCTCTTTGGAAAATATTAAATGGAAACATGCAGTTTTAACAATAGAATAAGTGGTCGAAATTAGCAACATAATGGCAAAAACTACATGTCGATATCTAGTCTTGTTAAAAAGGCTTTACATTGGACTATCTGCAGTAATTAAAAATGTTGTCATAAATATGTTACCGTCCTCGCTGAAGGCGTTACCTATAAAGTAATTCTTATCAATTTTTTATTTGGCATACCTACAATAAAAAATAATTAAAGGTAGAATTCTGCCTAAATAATTTCAATTAAATTTATTTTATTATAAACTGAAAGTAAAATGTCTCTTATGGAAATTCATATCTTTCTGTAGAACCACCGTTTGAACTTGTTTAAATAATTTAAGATCATCCGCATAAAGTAGACTCTCAGAGTGATTGATAACTGATGGCAAATCATTAATAACTATTATGAATAAAAGTGGTCCCAAGTTAGAGCCTTGAGGTACCCCTGAATTAACGTGAAACTTACCAGACATCTTGCCATTGTGTTTTAGAATAAAAAATCTATTTTGTAGATAATGTTTTAATAATTGTAGGGAGTTACCAGCCACTCCATAATTGATGAGTTTTTATAAAAGAATGTCATGATTTACTTGGTCAAAGGTTTTACGAAAATCAGTGAATGCTATATCCATTTGTAGTTTACGTTCTAGGGTATTGTGAACTTTGTTACTAAAAGTAAATAAATTAGTGTTAATCGATTTATTTGAAATAAAACCATGCTGCTCAGGTGCTATATATGAGTTAATATATTGAAATAACTTAGTTTAGATTAGCTGTTCAAATAATTTAGCAGGTGCACACATTATAGAAATGGCCCTATAGTTTTCAATGTCCATTTTGTTACCAGACTTAAAAATGGGTACCGTTATGAAGGTTTTCCACACCGTTGGAAATTCATTCGATTTAATAGCTAAATTAAAGATATAAATTAGAGGCACCTTTAACCATTCACTGCACGCTTTTACAATGTATGGTGGCAATTCATCAACCCCTGCCGATTTCTTAGGTTTAAATTTATTAGTTGCTTCAATAAAATCTTGTTCAGTAATAGACGTTATTGTAAATAAGTCATTGCAAATATTCAAATTACTGTCATTACTAATATCCAAACTATATGAAGGTCCCTATGAAAAATAAACCGATGAAAAGTATTTTGCAAATACTTCTGCGGTTTTATTATCTTCTACATTTTCTTCCTTATATATAAAGTTTTCTGAATTTGAGCTACTTTCTTTTTTATTGTTCGTGTAATTCCAAAATTCATTTACCTCCGTTACAATGTTGTCTTCTAATTTTTTAATATAGTTACTTTCCTCTTTCTTAATGAGTTTTACTTTTTCCTTATTTCTATAAATTTTTCCTCGTAAAAAGACGATACTAATTTTAATTTTCTATATTTTTTCTTTTCATATAATAGACTTTTGATTTCTTTAGTAAACCAGACTGGATATTTATTTGACTTAGTGAGGTTAATGAATTTTGGAACACATTTTTCTATAATTCCATTCCAAATTTTGTAAAATTTGTCCAAAGCCGAGTTTACATTTGTGTCATTTAAAACTGCATCCCAATTTGCTTCCCTAACATAAACACCTAATTTCTGAAAATCAGCTTTTCGATTATTATACCTAGATTCCTGAATAAGATTACCAAGTCTTTTGTCCTTTACTACCTTTATAGATACATTTAAAGTAGGATGGTAAACATTTCTAACAAATGGTAATTTGTCCCTAGTAATATATAGGTCACGCCCTTCAGCGAGGACGATAACATTATTATGACAAGATTTTTAATTACTGCATGGGGGTCAATCTAAAGCCTTTCTAACAATATTAAATTTGTTTATTTCCGTTGAGGCTAACTAGTCTAATTGGAGTTGACAAAAAATTCTCAACATTTACACATTTCTTAACATATCTCGGGATGCGAAAAAAATATCTACATGTAGTTTTTCCCATTATGTTTTAAAGGAGGGTATCGTTTTAAATGGGTGTTTTGGGTTTCTCATGAAAAAAATTTTTATGTTTCAAAGACTTGAAAATCCAAGAGAGGAAAGCGAAAAAATTTGTTTTGTATTAAAACTATAAGCTTAAAATGAATTTCCATTGCGAGAAATTCTAAATTACCTGATTTTTAGGGTGTATACGGACGACTAAAATTATTAATAAATACAACATATTTAATGGAAGAAATCTCTTTGAAATGAAAAAAAAATACGTAGAATGAATCACTAATATTTTTTAAACTATTACATCTGTATAAAAAAGCCCAAATATTTAACAATTGTTAACTGAAAAATCTAAGAACTGTAAAAGTTTGACATTTATTATTAATATCCAAGTTGTTAAACCAATTTTTAAATATGGCAACATCGCATGTCTTAACACAGAACCACAGTAGCTCCTATATGAGGTGGAGCTTTTGGGAGACAAATACTCATGATTGTGCGCATGCGTCGTTAATGTTAGATTAGGTTTTTTCTGATTATTTAGAATACAAATAAAAAAAACTATTATTTGGATTTAACGGGGGTTAATCAGTAATACAAAATTGCATTTATTTTGCATTTCACAAAACAAAAAAAAATTATGGAATATTTGTCTCCCAATAGCTCCCCCTACTATGAACCTTATACTGTGACAGAAATAGCTCCTCCTACTATAAGCTGTGACAGAACTAGGACTTTTATGTTTTTTTTAACTTTAATATGTTTATTACCCATATTGATAAGCAAGACCAGGATTTAGCAGTTTTTTTTACGATCAAACGTTTAATTTCAAATATTTAATATTTTTTAGACGTCTTAAGGTAGATCAGTTTAAGAAATAAGCGAAAGATGGCGCCAGTCGTCAATTTAAGTTTGAATTATCTATTTAAGCAAAGATGGCGTTACAATCGAAGTTATTTATTTAATTATATGCTTACATTTTGCTATAAAATGCCCTATAATTATTGTGTCGCAATGTTCAAGAATAGTATTTTTATTAGTGATTCAATAACTAGAATAAATATGTAATTTCGACGCTAACTCCCCCTTGGTTATTTATAGTATTGAGGTGTAGTATTGCCGGTATTACAGAGAAAACTGTCGACTGTAAACCGAATTTAAATAAATCCGACCATCTTTCTCATATTTGTTTAACTTATCTACCTTAAGTGACAGATTTTTTTTAAATTATAGGTTGAATATAGGTTTAAAAAATAATAAAAAATAAGGGTTAAATTTTTATTACTCAGGTTTTTAATGGCCCATTCGTGTAAGAAGTTTAAATGTTAATCTTTTTATTGATCTAATAGGATAACAAAATAACGTCAAATGAAATATTACTAACACATTTTTTAAAAGCTTTATTCAAATATTTATCAATCCTAATTTTTTAAATTAACGTGAAAAGTATAGTTAGTATTGTTTGAAATATTGAAACTTCGATATTTTAAATCAGATGAAAGCTATTTAAATTAATACCTTTTGCTCTTCCATCCATTTGATGAACTTGTCATAATCTTTATTGTCTTCTGATTTTTGCTGTATTAACCGCGATTCTGCTTTATTATTTTAGGTATCAATGTTATAACTTATTTTTAAGTAATATACAACCTGTAACAACTGTGGTGACAACAATAAATCTTATGTGATAGATTGCAAATTAATTTTTGTATTTGTCATTTCGATGACTGCTGTTGACATCACTAATTCAACTAGTTTACATTATTGGTTCTTTATTTCCATTTTTTGTAGTAATAATACCAGTATTTATGATTTTAAAGTGTACCAATAAAAAAAATAGCAGAAAGTATTCGTGGATAACTGGTCTTTAAAACACTTGACCTATTTTGAGAAAAATCGCGCGTGTTCTATTAAATGACAGCTGGCCGCCATGTTGCTAAATCCTCCTTGTCAGTCCTTGTGATTTCAAAATTTTGAAATTAAAATAAAGTATGTACCTGGGCGTTTTAAAGAAAAAAATTTTGGGAAATCCATTTTTTTTTTTAATATCTTTTAGTGGGAAAAATTTCGTACGGGGTCGCAAAAAACCCAAAAAACGACACCCTCCTTTTGTCTGCTTTTATACTTTGTTAACATTTAATATTTTCCAAAGAGAAGTAGATTTCTAAAAAACTTTAAATAACGCCCTCTAACGTACACGTTCCTTACTAAGTGAAGTTGAGAATATAACCTTTATATTGGCGGAAAAGAGCTCTTTTTAACAAGACTAAATTTGCATAGATCGGTTAAGTAGAATCGGAGTTATGGTCGTTTTTTTATAACAAAGTTCCCACTCTTCCCTACCTCTTATTTGAATTGAGAGACCAAAACTTGTATAGGATCTTTAATACAAATCCCGATGCACGTCATACATCATTTATGATGTCAGGATGCTGCAGTGTTGTTTGGCTTTGTTTTTATTTTAAACGCTGTGACTGCAGGCATGCTAACGTGCCGCGATATATTAAATTAGAGGCACGTGAATTGCGTCATGCGTTATTTCGCTTAAATAATGAGTTAACTAATTTTAATGGAACGTGAAAAAGATATTAAAAATTATTCGAAATGCAAAAATAAATATTTACATTAATTTTATAAAGGAGGGTATCGTTTTAAATGGGTGTTTTGGGTTTCTCATGAAAAAAATTTTTATGTTTCAAAAACTTGAAAGTCCAAGAGAGGAAAACGAAAAAATTTGTTTTGTATTAAAACTATAAGCTTAAAATGAATTTCCATTGCGAGATATTCTAAATTACCTGATTTTTAGGGTGTATACGGACGGTTAAAATTATTAATAAATAAAACAGATTTAATGGAAGAAATCTCTTTGAAATGAAAAATAATACGTAGAATGAATCACTAATATTTTTAAAACTATTATATCTGTCTAAAAAAGCCCAAATATTTAACAATTATTAA
Organism: Neocrepidodera transversa; assembly: GCA_963243735.1. Lineage (NCBI taxonomy): Eukaryota > Metazoa > Arthropoda > Insecta > Coleoptera > Chrysomelidae > Neocrepidodera > Neocrepidodera transversa. Next base: position 22,482,191 of record OY725353.1, read on the forward strand.
CTGAAAAATCTAAGAACTGGAAAAGTTTGACATTTATTATTAATATCCAAGTTGTTAAACCAATTTTTAAATATGGCAACATCGCATGTCTTAACACAGAACCACAGGGCTGCGTTCAGATTTAAAGTGCGTTTTACACCCAAGATATTGTGACGTCTTATAGGAATTGTCTTGTAAATATGAACGACTGGGGCATGATTATTTAAGCTATTATTTATTTTCGAAATCAAGTTCTAATGAAGAAGAAATTGTAAGAGATTGCAAATATATAGAATGAGAAACAGGATAAATAGAAGTAATCAAGAGCGGAAAATTTCATTCAAACCATCTCTAACTTCACCACAATGGAATTTAGAGAAAATTTTCGATTAATACGTCCAGCTTATGAAAATCAAGTTTACATAATCTCACCTACCTTTGTAATAATACCAAATTATTTTTTGTTTCTTATTAAATTGTTTTCATAAACTTGAACAAGATAATAAAATTTTGGTAGAGTCTGAATCAATTTTAATCAGATTTTAATTTATTTCATTTATTTATTTAATAAGGCAACTGCCAATTTTATGATTTTTTTTTAGGTTAGAAAGACGTTCATTCCATTTAAAAACATTGACTTGTGCTCAAACTGCGCATGTCGGATCAATTTTCTCCAAGTATTCACTGGGATGAAAAGTTGTCGTCTAGACGATAAATATGAACGCAAAAGTATGTACACTCGGACAAAACGCCCTCTAAATCCGAACGAGATTTGACGTTCGGTGTGCACTCTGGACGTAAATCTGAACGGAGCCCAGTAGCTCCTATATGAGGTGGAGCTTTTGGGAGACAAATACTCATGACTGTGCGCATGCGTTGTTAATGTTAGATTATTTAGAGTACAAATAAAAAAAACTATTATTTGGATTTAACGGGGGTTAATCAGTAATACAAAATTGCATTTATTTTGCATTTCACAAAAAAAAAAAATTATGGAATATTTGTCTCCCAATAGCTCCCCCTAATATGAGCCTTATACTGTGACAGAAATAGCTCCTTCTACTATAAGCTGTGACAGAACTAGGACTTTTATGTTTTTTTTTTAACTTTAATATGTTTATTAGGTACCCGTATTGATAAGCAAATACCAGGGTTTAGCAGATTTTTTTACGATCAAACGTTTAATTTCAAATATTTAATATTTTTGAGACGTCTTAAGGTAGATCAGTTTAAGAAATCAGCGAAAGATGGCGCCAGTCGTCAATTTAAGTTTGAATTATCTATTTAAGCAAAGATGGCGTTACAATCGGTTATTTATTTAATTATATGCTTACCTTTTGCTACAAAATGCCCTATAATTATTGTGTCGCAATGTTCAAGAATAGTATTTTTAATAGTGATTCAAAAACTAGAATAAAAACGTAATTTCGACGCTAACTCCCCCTTGGTTATTTATAGTATTGAGGTGTAGTATTGCTGGTACTACAAAGAAAACTGTCGACTGTAAACCGAATTTAAATAAATCCGAGTGGCACCATCTTTCTCATATTTGTTTAACTGGTCTACCTTAAGTGACAGATTTTTTTTTAATTATAGGTGGAATATAGGTTTAAAAAATAATAAAAAATAAGGGTTAAATTTTTATTACTCAGGTTTTTAATGGCCCATTAACCTAAAATCAAGCAAACACCCCATTCGTGTAAGAAGTTTAAATGTTAATCTTTTTATTGATCTAATAGGATTACCCTATAACGTCAAATAAAACACATTTTTTAAAACCTTTATTCAAATATTTATCAATCATAATTTTTTAAATTAACGTGAAAAGTATAGTTAGTATTGTTTGAAATATTGAAACTTCGATATTTTAAATCAGATGAAATGCCATTTAAATTAATACCTTTTGCTCTTCCATCCATTTGATGAACTTGTCATAATCTTTAGTGTCTTCTGATTTTTGCTGTATTAACCGCGATTCTGCTTTACTATTTTAGATATCAATGTTAGAACTTATTTTTAAGTAATATTCAACCTGTAACAACTGTGGTGACAACAATAAATCTTATGTGATAGATTGCAAATTAATTTTTGTATTTGTCATTTCGATGACAGCTGATGACATCACTAATTCAACCATTTTACATTATTGGTTCTTTATTTTCATTTTTTGTAGTAATAATACCAGTATTTATGATTTTAAAGTGTACCAATAAAAAAAATTGCAGAAAGTATTCGTGGATAACTGGTCTTTAAAACACTTGACCTATTTCGAGAAAAATCGAGCGTGTTCTATTAAATGACAGCTGGCCGCCATGTTGCCAAATCCTCCTTGTCAGTCCTTGTGATTTCAAAATTTCGAAATTAAAAAAAAGTATGTTCCGGGGCGTTTTAAAGAAAAAAATTTTGGGAAATCCATTTTTTTTTAATATCTTTTAATGAGAAAAATTTCGTACGGGGTCGCAAAAAACCCAAAAAACGATACCCTCCTTTCTGGAAATATTAGAAATATCTATTCAATAAAAAAAATTTAAATAATAAATGTCACTGTCACTTTTTTTCTTCTTTTTAAGTTTTAGGCAGTGTTGCCAGATATAAAACGGCCTAGACAAAAAAAAAACGAAAAAGAAGACACAAAAACCAGAAGCAATCGAAAAATATTGTAAAAAACGCTTTTCTCTGATACATTTTTTATTTTTTCTAATTTTTTCCTCATTTTTTCTCATTGTTCCGTTTTTTTTATTTCTTTCTTTCGTTTTCTAATTTTTTCATTCCTTTGATTTGCTTGAATTTTATTGCGATATTTTTGCGATTTTTTTGCAATTTTGTGGATTTTTTTTGTGATTTTTGGCGATATTTTTTGATTGATTGCATTTTTTGCAACTTCTTTTTCATTTTTTTGCATTTTTTTGCGTTTTTTATAATTTTTTTTCCAACATTTTTTGATTTTTATTTCTGATTTTTTGTTCCAGTTTTTCCTAGTTTTTCTCGTTTTTCTGTTTTTTTTTTCTTGTCTCGATTTTTTCAGTTTATTTATTTTTTCTCGTTTTTTACTAATTTTTCTCGTTTTTGCTTTTTTTTTGTCTTTTATTTATTTTTTCTGTTTTTCTTATCTCTTGCGGTTTATTCGATTTTTAACCAATTTTTTCTCATTTTTTTTCTTATTGATGTTCTAGCTTTTTTCCAATTTTTTTAAAATTTTTTTTTCTTATTTCTCCTATTTTTCCAATTTTTTCGATTTTTTTGCGATAGTTTGGTATTTTTGCGATTTTTTATGATATTTTTCGTTTGCTTGGAATTTTTGCGAATTCTTTTTCGTTTTTTTTTTGGGTTTTTTATATTTTTTTTTTAATATTTTCTGATTTTTATTTTAATTTTATTCAATGTTTTCTGTTTTTCCCGTTTTTTTCTGGTTTTTCCATATTTTTGATTTTTTTTCTAATTTTTCCTCATTTTTTTTCACTGTTTTCGTGTTTTTTTTTCTAAATCTTTCTTTTGTTTTTTAATTTTTTCCTATTTCATTGATTTTTCCATTTTTGTTTCTTGTTTTTTTCCTATTTTTTCAATTCTCCTATTTTTTTTGGTTATTTTTCTAATTTTTCAGATTTTTGTTTTGTTTCTGATTTTTCGGTTTTTTCGATTTTTTCTTGCTCTTTCCGATTTTTCCCATTTTTTCAATTCTTCTACTTTTTTCTTGTTTTTTTTCTAGTTTTTTGATTTTTTTTCTCTAGTTTTTATTTTTTTTCTGTTTTTTCTGATTTTTCCTCATTTTTTCTCATTATTCTCGTTTGTTTTCTAATTTTGTATTTTTTTATTTTTTTCTTATTACTCCGTTTTTTTTGCGATTTTTTTCCGATGTTTTGCAATATTTTTCGATTACTTGCGTTTTTTGTGATTTCTTTCGTTTTTTTTTGCCTTGGCCATTTTAGATCTGGCAACACTGCATACAACTGAGACAGAAGAAAAAGTGTGACACTGACAATTATTATTTAAAAATTTTTTTATCGAATATATTGTTCGAATATTTCCACAAATTTATAAAATTAATGTTTATATGAAGTATTTATCTTTGAATTTCCAACAATTTTTAATATCTTTATTGTTTCGCTGTGACTGCAGGCACGCTAACGTGCCGCTATATTAAATTAGAAACACCTGAATTGCGTCATTATACGTTATTTCTCTTAAATAATAAGTTTGAACATATTTAAGCATGAGCTCTGGTAGCCGCGTGACATAGTGCCCGCTAATGGTGAAGTGGGCCCGGTGATCGAATCCCACATTGCCTTTTATTTATCAATAGGTCAAGTGTTTTAAAGACCAGTTATCCACGAATACTTTCTGCTATTTTTTTTTTATTGGTACACTTTAAAATCATAAATACTGGTATTATTACTACAAAAAATGGAAATAAGAAATAATAATGTAAAATGGTTGAATTAGCGATGTCATCAGCTGTCATCGAAATGACAAATACAAAAATTAATTTGCAATCTATCGCATAAGATTTATTGTTGTCACCACAGTTGTTACAGGTTGTATATTACTTAAAAATAAGTTCTAACATTGATACCTAAAATAATAAAGCAGAATCGCGGTTAATACAGCAAAAATCAGAAGACAATAAAGATTATGACAAGTTCATCAAATGGATGGAAGAGCAAAAGGTATTAATTTAAATAGCATTTCATCTGATTTAAAATATCGAAGTTTCAATATTTCAAACAATATTAACTATACTTTTCACCTTAATTTAAAAAATTAAGATTGATAAATATTTGAATAAAGCTTTTAAAAAATGTGTTAGTAATATTTTATTTGACGTTATAGGGTAATCCTATTAGATCAATAAAAAGATTAACATTTAAACTTCTTACACGAATGGGGTGTTTGCTTAATTTTAGGTTAATGGGCCATTAAAAACCTGAGTAATAAAAATTTAACCCTTATTTTTTATTATTTTTTAAACCTATATTCCACCTATAATTAAAAAAAAATCTGTCACTTAAGGTAGATCAGTTAAACAAATATGAGAAAGATGGTGCCACTCGGATTTATTTAAATTCGGTTTACAGTCGACAGTTTTCTTTGTAGTACCAGCAATACTACACCTCAATACTATAAATCAAGGGGGAGTTAGCGTTGAAATTACGTTTTTATTCTAGTTTTTGAATCACTTATTAAAAATATTGAATCACTATTAAAAATATTCTTGAACATTGCGACACAATAATTATAGGGCATTTTGTAGCAAAAGGTAAGCATATAATTAAATAAATAACTTCGATTGAAACGCCATCTTTGCTTAAATAGATAATTCAAGTATAAGTATAAGGTTCAGTAGGGGGAGCTATTGGGAGACAAATATTCCATAAATTTTTTTTTGTTTTGTGAAATGCAAAATAAATGCAATTTTGTATTACTGATTAACCCCCGTTAAATCCAAATAATAGTTTTTTTTATTTGTATTCTAAATAATCAGAAAAAACCTAATCTAACATTAACGACGCATGCGCACAATCATGAGTATTTGTCTCCCAAAAGCTCCACCTCATATTCGCTGTGTGCGAGAGGGCGGAGCATCTTGACAGCCGATGCTAGCGCTTGCCGTGGTCATCACCTGAACTTTTGTCCCGAACATTTTTCGACGGACCAAAATTTCAACAACACTACGGAAAGCTCGCCGAAGTCTAGCAGAAATATGTTGTATCGTGGGCTGCCAAAATAATAGTTTAAACAGCCCCAATATAAAATTTTAAAGTCTGTACAAATATGAACACAGAAAAAGCGAGGTATGTGAGCTTTGTCGTTACTTGGATTGAAAACTTTGTCCGTGAAAATAAACTCCTTCTAGTGATTCTACGACAATGAAAATTTTACTGCAGTTAGCTGACCACATAAACCGGGTTATAACGAAGCCAAAATTTTAAAGTTTGACTTAGTTTAACCGCTAAAAATTAAAATTTTTATTAATATATCGGTACGTCATTTATATTAAATTAAAGACTACAGTTTTTAGTTCGTTCGATAGTTATGCCGTCTAAGACACGGTATTTCAAAGCAAAGGGTCGTAGGTTCGAGTCCCCCAAATGCTTCTTAATTTTGTTTTTCAACAAATAACTTTTTTTATTATGATTTTGGATAATTTTATTCAGAATCACTCGAAGCAGTTTAATTTCGCGGACAAAGTTTTTAATCCGAGTGACGACAAACCGAGCTATTACCTACGGTTCGTTTTGATTAATATTTCATTCAAAATGAAAAACACATTTTTTTAGGTTTTCTGAATAAAAATTATCCAAAATTATAATAAAAAAAATAAAAAAAGTTACTTGTTGAAAAAAAAAATAAGATGAGGAAATGCTCGGGGAAGATTCTAGTCTCCACGTTAATTCTTTTATTATTCAACAAGTTGCTTTGGTGGACAATACTGAGGAGTTATCAAGAATATCTCACATACAAGACTCTTTACTGGAGTATATGAAACAATCTGCTAGTCAAGATGTTGTATACGACAATCTGGGTAAAATCATTAAAAAGGGATTTCCGGAGTCTAAAAGTGAGTTAGATATATCATTAAAACCATACTGGAGTATCCGTGATGAGTTGAGCTACGAAGATGGTTTAATTCTTAAAGGATGTCAAATTGTAATACCTGCATCTTGTAGAAAAATGGTATTAGAGCGATTGCATGACTCGCATCAGGGAATTGATCGTACAAAGCGTCGTGCTCGCCAAACAGTGTTCTGGCCAAATATGAATAATGATATCCAAAACATGGTAGAAGCATGTGAGTTTTGCCAAATTTCTAGACCTTCTTTACAAAAAGAAACTTACATGTCCGATCCGCTTCCAGCATTTCCGTTTCAAGATGTATCAGCCGATCTTTTTTCTTGTGGAGGAATGAAATACATGGTGTATATCGACAGATTGTCTGGATGGCCTGTTATATGCCATTACGGGACCAGGGATCCGAACAGTGCTTCAATAATACATGATATGAGGAAGATTTTTTCTGATACTGGAGTTCCACTACGTCTTCGATCTGATAATGGACCACAATTTGGTTCAAGTGAGTTTAGATCATTTCTAAAAAAATGGAACGTCGTGCACTGTCCATCAAGTCCATATTATCCCCAAAGTAACGGACATGCAGAAGCAGGAGTAAAAGCAATGAAGAGTTTGATAAAAAAATGTATAAGTGGAGGCGAATTAGACAAAGACAAGTTTTTCGCCGGATTAATTGAATGGAGAAATACGCCAAAGTCGGATGGAAGGTCACCTTCTCAAGCTTTATTTGGACATCCCATAAGATCTCTAGTACCTGATCATTATAAATCGTTTAAGGAAGAATGGCAAAATGTTGCAGAGATATGTGACAAACGAGCAGCAGAACAACATAGCAAGTTGATCAACCTGTATAATAAAAATGCCAAAGACTTACCGCCATTTAGAGTTGGATCTAGAGTACGAGTACAAGATGCCAGAACTAAATTATGGGATAAAATTGGAGAGATATTGGAAATTAAAAGTCACAGAAGATATTTAGTAAAATGTGCAAGCGGGCGAGTTTACGTTAGAAATAGAAGATACCTTAGAAAAATAAATTAATTTACCTACTTATTTTTTGTAATTATCCAAATAAAACTCGTGGGGGAGGTGTGGAATGAGCTTAACCCTAGCCTCCTGAGAGTTATATACAACGACTAGATTTCTCGTTTCCGTATTTTCTTTTCCTTCCTGTGTTTTCTTCTTCTTCATTGCTGGAACTTGAACCATTACGATTTTTTGATTTTCTCTTGATTTTATCTTGCAATTTTTTTAAAAGTTCCAATTTTCGGCTTGGCTTCGTTCTGTTGTTACAAAACTGTTTGACCGCTATTCGGTCTCCATAAAGCGGAATGTATAGTTTCAAATCTTCCTCAGGCATTTGTTTAATAACTTCTGCATCTATCTGTAACAAAAAAGTTAACAATTTCTTATTTTCTCATGGACCCTAAACTTATTAAAGTGAATTATAAAGTGGAGTATTGTGACCAGATATAATAATATTCCCCACGCCCCATCCCCTTACGAGTAGACATTCATAATGTCTGACCCTAAAAACCCCCACATACCAATTTTGAATAGAATCGGTAAATAATCATAAATATTGTCTGCCATCTTAAAATCGCCATCTTGATTTTATTAATTTTGACAATAAGATTCACAATCTCCGACTCTAAAAACTCCCACATACCAATTTTAAATAGAATCCTTAAATAATCATAAATATTGTCCACCATCTTGGAATAGCCATTTTGATTTTATTAATTTTGACAAAACATTCATAATCTCCGACCCCAAAATCACACACATAGGTACCAATTTTGAATAGAATCGTTAAATAATCATAAATATTGTCCGCCATCTTGAATTTATTCATTTTGATAAAAATTCATAATCTCCGACCCCAAAACCCCCAAATACCAATTTTGAATAAAATCGGTCAATAGTCATAAATCTTGTCCGCCATCTTGGAGTCGTCATCTTGTATTTAAAATTCAAAATTAATTTCTTGCACATCAGACACCATATCGAACAGACTTTTCAAGTTTTTAAATTTTTTCATCAACAGTACAAAGCGCTACAAACCATTACAAACAAACAAACAAACAAAAAAGCAAACTCAACGAATATTAATAATAAGAATAGTATATTGTTTTACGACGAAAGTAACATTTTTTGAAGCCAAGCTTATCAGTTCTGCACAGTGATCCCAATCGCCAACTGTATGCTGGAATTCCATAGTTAAACAATAATTATTTAAGGTTATGATAACAATTATTTTTTAAATGTTGTCTATAAAAAATAGGAACAAAACAATACCAAAATATGCAAAAATCAGAAAAAGTATTATATATAAAAAAATTGTAGTAGAAATGGTGACAAAATTTATAAAAATTATTAAGTTCAGATGGAAAATACCTTATGTGACATATCTACACAGTCTAAATTAAACACTATAAACCACGTTGTTGGGCGCCAATTTGCAACGGGTAAACTACCCTTTTTGTTGTGAAATTAGATAATACTAATAATAATAAATATCTACTCTTATATTGAGACTCTAGGGGTGGCGTTCATACCTTAATATAGTTTATGTTTATTTAGGATTTGTGTAGAATATGTTCCAATAAGGGTTATTTGAATGGGCGCCAGTTTATTTTTGAATAATTTTTGAAAGTCCCTAAAAACAAACAAAAAAAGACTTATAGTTTAATAAGAGTAAAAGTAAATGTATTTTAAGTTAAATACTAATGAATTTATTATAAACTTAGTTAATTATGTCTAAAATAATCTGTCGCCAAAATAAAAAAAAAATATAGTTAGTTGATTATTTATTAAAAAAAAAAATTGATGTGTTACCAGTTGTTTCTAGTTTTATGTGGCTGCAGGCGTCGGAGTGTAAATTGCAATTAACTCAGACGTTAACCAACACTTGAACAAACAGTTGAGGTAAAGGTTAACCAGGTAGTCTAACCAAACATGCACCAAACGGGTGAACTTGAACTAAATGGTTGACTCAGACGTGCATTAAACCGTTGAACTGAACAGTTGAATCAACCAATGGGTGATACTGAACCCAGCAGGTGAAACTTGATCAACCGACCAATAGGTGAAACTGGACGAGTAGGTGAAACTGTACCAGTAGGTGAAACTGATAAACCGGTAGGTGAAATTTGACCAATAGGTGAAACTTTGCTTATATTCCTGAAGGAGGAATAGAAACACAATTAGGACAAAAAATTAATTTAATTTAAACAATTTTAAACAGAAAATTTCCACGTGGTGGAAATATATGCAAACGACAGAAAAATAAAAAGTTGAACAAATATAAATTTAGATTTTACATACTGGCATTGATTATGAGTTAATTTAAAAAGAAAATTTAGATTAAAAATGTTGAACAAGAAAAATTAATACCGGCATGGACTGTTCGCCATTTTGTTTAAATATGAGTAAAAAACATCCAAAGATTTAATGGTATAAAATACGTAAATATTAATAAAATAAACTCCTAATAATTACAAATGTGATAAATAAATTGTTATTAGCTGAATAAGTCTGCAAAGTTCACTAATTAGCACAGAACGGTTTCTCAAAATAAATTAACTATCTCGACTGAGACCTCTGAATCTGACGCTATCAACGAACAGAATGAATGTTCGTGTTTAATTTCTTGGCCGTTATGGCGAGCGGAAATACGTCAGAAAGTCATGTGACTGGGAAAGAAAATTTGAATATTTAAAATCGCGCAGGTCTTAATAAAATGAAGAATTAAATTGGGGAATGGACTTATTGAATTTAGAAAATATATCTTTTAGATTGGAATAAATTTGATAAATTTAAGAAAATAATTTAGTATTATTATACAAACATGTTCTACATGTTACACCTCGATCACCCGCTGTGAAAAAAAAATTTTTTTTGTTAAAAAATTTTTTCTTAAAAAAATTTTTTTTCTTCAAAAATTTTTTTTCTTAAAAAATTTTTTTTTTTTTTTTACAAAAACAAACTAAATATTTAAACAATTCCTAATTAGATGTTTACAAATATCACATAAATATCAGTTATCATTAACAGTGCTCCAAAAATTTGTACAAAAAAATTTTGATTTCTAATTAAAACTATAAGTTATTAAGAAATAAAATAGAAAAAAAAATTAACAATATGTATTTATATTATTGATAACATAAGTCTTAAAGAATACAAATGTGTGAAAATAAAAAAAAAATTACCAAACATAAATCACTGAAGTACAACTTTACGGTAAATATACATATTATATAAGGGGGAAAAAGTGACATCTAGATTACAAGTAATATAATTTACAACAATATAACTAATTAGTTCGAACAAAAGAAATACTAACGCTTTTATTTGAGATGACATCATCAAATTTGGTAACAAGTACCCTTACTATAAGAGTAATATGAGCGATGAAGCAAACAAACTACTAAAACATTTGACTGTATGTCATTTTTCTATTATTTAAAAATTAAATAAAAATTAAAACGTGTCAATTATAAATGTCCCGTGTATGGGTGTTTTGATAGGTATTAATCGAAAAACATAAAAACTATGCACGATATATACAAAAAAGTTAAATGTATGATTTACTGTAAAGAAAAACAATACGGTTTTGATGGACCTGTCAAACAAGTACATTTTTAGGTTAGCGCCCGTTAGCATCCACCGTAGCCATAGGATAACGCTAAAAATGCTTTGAGGATTGACATGTGTCATTTAAAACGCAGATAGAAATAAGTCAATGAAAAAAATTAATAAAAATTTTTACCTGAATTTTGTTATAACGTAATGAAACATGGAATGCGACATAATCATAATTTCACAATTACCAACTCTATAATGCATAAAATCTCAAAACAGTTTAGGCAAATAAATTATCTTCATATGTGTCACGTAGACATATAAAATATAAACACCTTAATTGACGTATGTAAGTCTAAATGAAGTTTGTCGAGAAATAGTTCAGATGACCCGTGTCCTGAAGACCAGATACTTATAATGAACCCGAAAAATATCCACAATTTTAACAATGGTTCAACCAAACATATCCAAAGATGAGGCCAAAAACCAAATTGACACCATGTTAAAAAAATGTAAACGGTTTGACAAACTTGAAACCCACTTCAAACGTCCAAAAACCATAAATTATCTCATGTGTATTTACAACACAGGATCTCAAATAGACAAGACAAGACTTGTCCCACAAAGCTCAAAATACGGTAATGTAAAATATAGCAAAAATACTGTCGTCCACGACGAACATACCAAAAAAAAAAACGAATAGCTTCCAAAAACATAAAATGTCGAAATTAACCATAAAATAGTTATCTTAACTAAAATAGTTAAAGTTTACTCAATACAAATATAATGAAGATATTTGAGGCCATCCATAATTTGTCCAAAGGTAATTCAAAAGATAAGTTTCTAAAAGAAACCAAAATCATAGCAATTGAATATAAAATATACAATTTTCACAGTGGCTCAACCGTAATTTATCCGAAGATGTGGCCCAAAGCCAAAGTTACAGCATGAAAAAATTGCAAATGTTTAACAAATTGTGGAGCCTAGTCAAACCTCCGAAATATTGTCTGCGTGCATCAAAATCCTAATGCACTCAAATACCAAATTCCAAAATAAATCTTGACTTAGCAAAAATTATGCGTGGAATTTTGAACCAAACAGAAAAATTGTATCCATGTCATGGATAAATAATCATAAGAAAACTATAATTGCACAGATAAGGAAGTTTTATATTCCTTCACATAACTAGGGAATTAAAAAGGATCAAATAAGGTACATCAACATTTACTGACACTATTCCGAGAATCAACAACAAACCCATGCACCTCCAGAAGTAACATCGCGAAAGATGGAAAATCGCGGCGGCGTTATCTCCTGAACCTCACACGATACCATGCATAAGCCGTTGAGAATCCTCCGAACAATAGACAGTAAAAATATCCGAAACGTTATTTTCACCTGGACTCGAAAAAAGAATGCCAAAACGTTAAGAAAATAATTTTTATTTTAGGTTTCCCAGAGAGATGTCGAGACATCACTCAACAAGATATAACCCTGTCAGGCTAATGCGGAAGAAAAAATACAGGGAATAATTTTGAATGGATACTTTATTACAATACCGTCAGGAAGCCTCAGAAAGTAATCACAGTCATGTTGGCACAAACACAGTAGTGTTGCACCCACCTTTGACGAAAAAGCGATAGCAACCCGTAGGAACACTCTATCCATGCGATGCAACACCCCCCAAGGTCATACCCTGAAAGTAACCCTCCGAAATGGATACTTTCTGAAACTTCACAACGCCCACCATAACAAAGCCCGTTTAGGCCGAAAAAATACTTAAAATAAAGACCTACTGAAGGTAGCACGGGACGAATATCTAAAAAATACCATAATAACTTTCGCAACCACGGTAAAAGTACCTTAAAATACTACAATATGGTTTACTAGTCAAAATGTTCAGAATTTAATTTAGTTCAAAATCATAAAATACTACTTAAAATGAAAAGAAAAGAGAAAGAGAAAAAATAAAAGGAAACGAAGATATTTAGGGTGTTCTCTGACAAGGAACAATAAGGATTGACTAATCAAAATCTCATGTACGGCCCAAAGGCACAAGTCAATTAAACTACCATTCTATAGGTAAGTATTAACTACAAGGCTTACTATGAAGACAAGAGTGGCCCTTCCCACTAATCCAAACACGTTATGTCATATGAATCAACCTGAAAACTGGAAGATGAGAGAAAAGATAATATTGTAATAATTATACAAATATATACTAAATTTAATATAAGGGAGAAAAATGAACTGAAAAGTACCATAATATTCACCAATGAAAAATATGGAAAAAAAAAACAATATATAAGCCGAACATGTACGAAGTATACCCAGAACGGTCTAAATTAAATACAATAAAGTTGCTAAATTTCGAAGACTAGAAATTAGATAGAAAAAAGATAGAAAAAGAATGGAAGACTAAAGAATAGAAACTTTCATTCGCCTTTTACGATTCAGCTGTGTGCTGGAATTCCTATTCTTTCACCGGGAATTCACAGTTAAAACGAAAATGTTAACAAATAGAAAAGGAAAAGATAAATAAACATGATATAAAAAGACTAAAAAATTAAAAAAAAAGAAATAAATCTTAAACCAGAATTTTACCATATTCAACCTAATATGCAGAATTAAATTGTTCAAAAATAAAAACAAAAGGACAACATTTTGATTCGTGTTATTACTATTAATATCCTTGTGAATTGCCGTCATTAAAGTGTACATTATCGTCCGGTAAATTGTCATCCATATCGGAAAAATTAGCTTTGAGATCAGATACGTGAAAATTACCTAAATCATTTCCATCAAGGTCTTTCAGATTATAAACATGCTTAGACAAAACTTTATGTACTATACAGGGTACATATTTAGGTGCAAATTTTTTAGCAAAATCGTTAATTTTAGAAGATAACACAAAATTCCTTTTCCAAAGACGATCGCCAACGTGATATTCAATATCCCTCTTTCTGAGGTTATAATATTTAGCGTTTCTGTCGTATGCATCCTTTAATTTTTTCCTAATTTCAATAAATAACTTAGGTAAATTTTTAACATCTTCCACACGTTGAGATGTGCTTTCAACTGTCACGGTATTATCCGCATTTTCTGAAATTTTCCCGTACTGATCTCCTGACAACGGAATTATTCGAGCAAAATTTAGAAAAGCAGGGGTATACCCTGTGACATCATGTTGAGCTGTTCTGATGGCCTGAGCCACTTGATGAATATATTGATCCCAATTTTTGTGATTTTCGTGAATATAACAGCGAAGTGCTGTTACAATTACTTTATTAGTCCTCTCTGTGTGATTACTTTGTGGGTGATAATTCGCGTTATAGATAGTTTTTTGAACTTTATATTTTTTCATTAAATCTTTAAATTCATTACTCGTAAATTGTGAACCATTGTCCACCGACATAACTTGTGGAACACCATAAATAAGGAAAACTTGATTTTCTAAAAATTTAACAATATTAGATGCGGTAGCACTAGGCATAGGATGCACAAGACAGAATTTTGTAAACCAATCGGTTACTACTAACGCGTATTTATTATCCAATTTAGATCGTGGGTAACATCCGATTATGTCAGTTGAAATCCATTGAAAAGGAAATTCTATATTTTTGTAAGTACCCATAAGTCCGGCTGTAGGCAAGTTAGTACTTTTGCACGACGCACATATACGACACCTTCTAATATAACGACATACATCTTGTCTAAGCTTGGGCCAATAATACAATTCTGAAATTCGGTAAATGGTCTTAGATATTCCTAAATGGCTACCTGCCACATCATCGTGAAATTGTTTAAGAGTCTCCATACGGTTACTAGAGGGTACTACAATTTTCCAATTACTTAAATTGCTGACGAGTGGAATAGATGAAAAGACATGTTTGTACAAAATGTTATTCTCAATTCTAAAAGACGGATATTTATCAGGATTATTCTGAACTTTGTTTATCATAGATCGATACCATTTGTCTGGTTTGAAAGTAGACACATCTAAGACAGAAATTTCATTTGCGGTTCGAGATAGGGCATCACTTATCAACATAGTAGAACCTTTACGGTGTTTTATAGTAAAATCAAATTGAGATAAACGAAGGGCTAACCGAGCAAGTCGACCACTAGGATTAGACAATTTATACAGGTATTGTAACGAAGAGTGGTCTGTTTCTAAAATAAATGTGGTACCCTCGACATAACCTCTGAATTTTTCAATGCCAAAAATCACGCCAAGTAACTCTTTTTCTGTAGTAGACATTTTTCTTTCGGTAGTTGTCAAACAACGACTGGCATATGCCACTGGATGATTTATACCGTCACATTATTGATATAAAATTGCTCCAAGACCAGTATCGCTTGCGTCCGTTTGAATAATGAACTGTTTAGAATAATCGGGGCTCGACAAAATGGGGCTAGATGTTAGAAGCGATTTAATTTCCATAAAAGCCTTGTCCGCCTCAGGGGTCCAAACAATAGGTTGTCCTTTTTTCCTGCCTTTTAGAAGATCAGTTATAGGTGAGCAAACAGAAGAAAAATTTTTAAGAAACCTACGGTACCAACTAATCAACCCAACTAATCTTTTGATTTCGGTAGTATTTTTAGGGACAGGATAGTTCAAAATAGATGACACTTTATCGGGATCGGTTCTAAGTCCGTCTTTGTCAACAACAAATCCAAGATAATTAAGAGAATCTCTACAAAATTCACATTTTTCCACATTTACGGTTAGACCGGCTTCCTGAAGTCTATAGTATAATTTGGTCAAAATTTCTATATGCAATTCAAAAGTTGGAGTAGCAACAATAATATCATCTAGATAAACAAAACAGTACGGTAAGATAGATGGATCGATTACACGGTCCATAAGACGTGCCATTGTGCGCGGAGCATTTTTTAAACCAAAACACATACGTTTATATTCAAAACTACCTAGTCCAAAAATGGAGAAAGCTGTTTTAGGTTTTGCTGAGTCTTCCAAGGGAATTTGTAAGAAAGCTTTACGGAGGTCTATAGAAGTGAGATATTTTGCATCTCTTAATTTATTTAAAATTGAGTCCACTAAGTGCATATTGTAGGAGTCGGATTTTGTGACTGAATTAAGCTTTCTACCATCAAAACAAACTCTAAATTCGCCATTCTTTTTGGGAACCAACCACAAAGGGGAGCACCACGGCGAGTTAGATGGCTGAATCACATTTATATGTAATAATTCGTCTATTTCTTTCTTAAGGTGGCGTTGCATTGTAGGAGATAATGGGTATTGTCTTTGACAAATTGGCTTTGCGTCACCTGTGTCAATATCATGTCTAATTAGATGGGTTTTACCCAGTGAATCAGTCGGAGCTATACTCGAAAAAAATGAAATTACTTTATCTAAATCGTTTTTCTGAGAAGAAGTTAGAGTTGCCATTGGCTGAATTGTATTTATCACACAAAGGGAGGATAACATGGAATAAGAAAGGTTACTAAAATTTACATCTATTTTGAAAACTAAGGAAATCCATACCGACAATCAAGGAGTGAGAAATAGAGGGAATTATTAAAATCCTAATCGAATGAGTTGTACCATTTAAAGTAGCAAGAACGTTTATAAAACCTAAAACTTGTTGTGTCGCGCCATCAGCTGTCGTAACATTGATGTTTTCGTTATATTGCAGAGGTGCATTTAGAATCTGAATTAAATGTAGTCCTTTATTTCCTACAGCACATGAATTTGAACCTGTATCTACCATAGCCAAAACATCAACTGAATTTAATTTGATCCTTAAATAAGGCCTATTATCATTATATTTTTTAACAAACAAAGGGCTAATATTAACATCTACATTTCTCGCTAAAATCTCAGAACAATTTAAATTATTTTGATTCAAAACTTGATCTGTTTTAAGACTGTCCATAATATTACTAGATGGAAATGATTTACGTGATTCAACATTATTTTCGTTAGTAAATACTTTACGGTTGTTATTAGAAATTACTTCCAAAAAATACTTTACGAATTTTAAATAATTTTGCCAATCGGATACTGAAGTGAAGTTATTTAATTTTTGTTTTTTTGTTGCGTCTGTGTAGTACGTGAGGTGCCTGGCTGAGGGTCTGTATCGTTTTGTTGACTGGGTAAAAAAGCCAGACGTCTTTGACCAGTCATTTTCCCGTTTTTTGACTTGCAGTTACTGCAATTATTAACTAATGTATTCTTCTGACCACATCCGTACCAAAAAACCCTTTTTTCTGAACGACAAATATTATATCTATGGCCCGGACGGTCACAATTCCAACATGAAAAGGATGACATTATGGAAATATTTCACTGATATTTCGTATCATAAGTTCTTGGCGTTCTTGCATTATCGGCTCTAAACAAAGTTGAATTTGATTCTCGCGAAGCCGGTTTATATCTATCTAACCAAGTCTGTGACTCTTCAACCCGCTTACATAACATAGAAAGTTGATCAATTGTTTGCGGACTCTGAAGCGCTAACTGTGATACAAATATCGGTAATAGATTTCGCCTAATTTTATTTACCCTAGTTTGTTCATCCGGAACAATATCAAGTCTACTAAATAAGCTTTCCATTGCCGCAATATATAGGGTAGCGCTTTCTTGCCTTCCTTGGGTTTTGTTGTTAATTTCTAGTTCTAATTCGTATTGATAATCAGAGGGCAAAAAATCATCTTTTAATTTATTTACTAATTGAGCCCACGAATTTATTTTATGTTTATTTGTCACGAACCAAGTTAGAGCTGAGCCTTTAAATAACTCACAGCTTTTGGTAAATAAATCGTTTTCAGAAACACCCCTTGATATTCGTAATAACTCGACCCGCTCTAAAAAATCAGGAAGTGAATCGTTACCATCAAAAAATAAGTTCCATTTATGAATATCTGCATTTTTATTATACGAAATCGAAGGTTGTGCATTGCTCGCATTGTTAGAGGTATTCATGACTTTACCCGGAATTTTCGCGTCTAAATCTGCTTCTAAATTTAAAAGTGTAATTTTTAATTGTTTCTGCGTTGTGGAGTCGTCCGCATCATCGATATTAACCCTACTAATTCTACCCGATACATGAACTAATCTGCGAAATAATTCTCTTGTAAACAGAGTCGTTAAGTGTACCCGAAAAAGAAGTAATTAAATCTTTTAAATCTGCCAAAGTCGCTTTGATTTCAGTAACATCCGTCGCAAATGCATAATGATTAATTTGTTCTGAAAAACTCCTATCACCTTTTTCTTGCGCTAATAGTCCAGCTAATACTCGCCTCTTTGCGTCTACAGTTCCCGAAGCATCTGTATCGCGAAGCCGTAACTCGTAAGTTAATTCATCTGTTTTAAGGTGTGAAGCCTGCATTATGAAATATTATGGTTTATACGAAAAACAAAAAACTTTTAAACACTCGTAGTGTAACAAATTAACAGTATAATTTATATCTATTTTCAATAAAAAATTAAAATTTATCACGAAACGCCAACGAAAAAAAAAAAATTGACCCGACACTGCAAGATTTACCAACCAAGTTTTTAAAATATTCTCTTAATAAGAACCGTAATTTCAGCAAAATTCATTTGTCGTTCACAAAAACAATTTAACTATTGCGTTTGCAAAAAAAAATTACTTAATGATGTAATCTCAAAATTTTATCAAATAATTTATATAGCAAATCAATAATACCAGAAAAAAGTTCAACTCTTTCTAAATGTCTTTTACCTGAACCCAAAACTATTTCTGTTTGTCTCACAATAAAGGCGACAAAAAAACTCTTATCGGTAAACAACCGGCTTAAATTAAATTTCGCAAAATATAAATACTGTGACTAAACTGTATGCTGGAATTCCATAATTAAACAATAAATATTTAAGGTTATGATAACAATTATTTTTTAAATGTTGTCTATAAAAAATAGGAACAAAACAATACCAAAATATGCAAAAATCAGAAAAATTATTATATATAAAAAAATTGTAGTAGAAATGGTGACAAAATTTATAAAAATTATTAAGTTCAGATGGAAAATACCTTATGTGACATATCTACACAGTCTAAATTAAACACTATAAACCACGTTGTTGGGCGCCAATTTGCAACGGGTAAACTACCCTTTTTGTTGTGAAATTAGATAATATAATAAATATCTATTCTTATATTGAGACTCTCTAGGGGTGGCGTTCATACCTTAATATAGTTTATGTTTATTTAGGATTTGTGTAGAATATGTTCCAATAAGGGTTATTTGAATGGGCGCCAGTTTATTTTTGAATAAATAGTAAACTAAGCCACTGGGTGGCTGTATTTTGATACTATCTGCGATTTTATGAAGTCTTTACTGTAAAACTAGTTTTTATATTCATAGATAAACTGATTGTAGCGAAGGAATTTCATTTAAATGAAATTTGTCTTTTGAAATCTGTAGCAAGACATACCTGTTTATGTTATATTATTATTATTAAATGTTATTGAAATTAATAGTATATCTGACAGATATTAATCTTACATTTAATAGTATGTTCTATTTTAATTTATAAGTTATGTATCTTGTGTTTATAGATAAATAAAGCCATCACAACCGCAAGATGTATCGACTCCTTACTTCATTAGTGGAATATTTTCCCCTGACGTGATACCATCGTTACATAACTACCATATAGATGGCTTTATTTATCTATATTGATATGTTTTTTTTTAATACTTATTTTTTTTTAAAGGAACCCAACCCAAAAAATAGAGAGTTTCATAGACATCAAGTAATTCTAATATAAAATGTGGCTAACCAACGTGGGCTACAAAGTCATCTGACCATAAATTCATCTGGACAGAGAGTCTTCTTAGATTGATGTTTCAAATTTTGAATTCATCTGGGATAATAATAGAAAAAAATCACATCAGGAATAACTCTTGGTAAGATTCTTTTACTTAATATAAATTTATTGCCAAAAGTGAATTTAAAAAGAAAGTAATAGTTTAATTAACTAATAAATTTTGATAAGAATAATGTACAGAAATGGTTTATGTATGAAATGATATGTAGATATGGAAAGAAAATTCAGAAAATTATATACCAAAATATTAATTATATAATTTAAAAAATAAATATAATAAAAACTACAAAATAAAAGAATCAAATTTAAGAAGATAATTTACTAGAAATAAGGGCAATTATAGAAAAATAAAGAGCATAGAAGTCGGGTAACAATAACCAATAAATTAAGCTAAGAAGAAACATGAAGAAGAAATAATAGATTAAGATAGAGAAATAAAAGTTTGTTCAAGAAATAAGTAGAGGAAGAAAACACAATAACTACTATATAAAATTTTATTTATTTTTATACATTAATTTATGTTTATTATTTTTATTTTTCATAGAACCCAATCCAAATTTGAGATAGTGTAAATATCATTACAATTTACAGTTACGTTGAAGTGAGATTTGAATTATATGCCTCTGTGCATTTTACCACTGTTGAGTCCTTAAGGGACGAAACAGCTGTCCGGTATACGGCCTGATGCATAGAGCTCAAATTCTCTCATATACGAGTTTTAGAGATAACTTGTATTTTCTATTAAAAGTTATCTTTAATATACTACACCGATTAATCAATTCCCCAACGAACAAGGTTGTAAGTTATTTTCGATAATTTTTCAAAAGAGTCGCTAAACGAGCATTACATTATGTATAAATTTTATAAAAAATTTGGGTTGTGATCAACATAACAATTTCCCGTTATTCATGTGTAGTATTTTTTTTTTTTTAAGAATTATTATATCTTATTTTTAACTCTATTAGACCACTTGCCAAAACGATTATTTAAAAATGGTATGCAATTATATCTAATGAGCAAAAACTGCATCTAATTATATCATTCATTCCACTTAATTAAGATGTGTGGGAAATACGATTTAACAACTTTCTCATGTCTTCAGTTACATATTCATAGATGGCGCTACTTACATTATGTTGATGGTTAAGTAAGTTTACTTAAAGGATAAATAATTTAATCTTCACTGAATACAAATTTACTTTCATATTAATATAATTTTTTCGCCTACCTTATATGAAAATGAGCCATATCAACCCTAGAAATACGGATGAAACTAATGTTTATCTTCCCTAGGGATGCTAAACTCATAGCATCACGATTTTTTAATTTTTCACTATATCTAGACACCTTTAACTGTCACTCACGTACTTTGACATTTCACATAAATTTTCATTAAACGTCAATATAAATTAAAATACCAATACGTTCTGATTGTGAATAATTGTGATTGTGTGAATTAGTGAAAATGAATAGTAATTCAGACAGTGATGAAATATTTACGAATACTCCACCAGACCTACAAGAAGAAGCTAGCAATGTTTCTCTAAATTTGTTACCTACAAAGTCAAGACATCGGTACGAAATATACTATGAAATGTTTAACAACTGGAAAAAGAGTAAAAAAGCAAAAAATGTAAAAGAAAATGTATTACTTGCTTATCTATCGGAAAGATCAAAAACTGTATATGCAAGTACACTATTGTCTGAATTTTTATTATATTTCCCTGCTTTTTGTTTCCTTTTTTTTGGTAGACGAAAAACAGTTGTGTGTCACACAAGCAGAAAAGGCTTTAGCAGCCCTTAGCTATTAGCTGCCCTCGCTTCGCTACGCTTTGCTTCGCTCGCTCATGCATCTAATAGCCGTGGGCTACTAAAGCCCATTTTCTGCCCTTGTGACACAATATACTATTTCTATATATTTTTTAGTCAAAGCTGTTGGACAGCCACATTTCACATTTTGCTTTTATGATTTCTTTCTATTAGGTTCCAACATTGTTAAGGTAAAATCTTTTGTCTAGCAGTTGGTAGAGGGTCTAAAAGAATAATGTTAAATATACCCTAAATGTAAACATGTACCACAGGGTACATATCAACCTAGGGGGGTAAAACATTTAACCAGAGAACGCTACCATCTCGTAAAATAAAAGATTAGAATAATCCTCATTTTAACTAGCTATATATCTTTCAAACTAACCATAACAATATATTTGTCTTTTCCTGGTAAAGACCAAAAATTTTACTTTACCGCTACTTTACCAAAATGATACTTTTCAATCAAAAAATATTTAGAATAATTCTCATCTAAATTAGACACATTACTTTCGTACTACAATATCAACACGATACTTTCGTGCTACTCTGACATTCTATTAGTTTATTTACTTTTAATATATTCACTTAAAATATCAGCAAGATCGACCCATAACTAAAAAATTTATAGGGGTGATCCATGTCCCTGTGTCACCCGATATATTCGATCATTAAAAAATTAAACATTAATATTAATTGTAAAAATTTTGTTGTGTTAAAACCAGTTATAATTTATTTTGGCAAAACTTTATATATAAAATATTGGTAGCGTCTGAACTTTAAAAAGACTAAAAATATTTTTAAATCTTTAAATTATTTTAACCACCTACCACTGAATTTAAACTAATATTAGGGATTTCCTATACAATCTGTTCTTAGTAATTCTTAATGCGAAAATATTTATGGACACCAACCCTTTAATTGTAAACTAATACATAATCCTTTTAATGAGAAAAGAACGGTAAGGACCACAGACAATATCTTTATTGATAAAAGAAGAAACTATACAGTATTAGTAAACGGACATATTTAATGGGTTTTAAAACCTTTATAACAAAGATACAGGGCGTTCTATCAATTTCAATTTTCCCTGTTTATTTGATGAGCCATAACGTACGAACCACCCGTTCTATTTTTTTTATATGTAGCACACGTTTTTCGCTTCATTTGACAAATCGATTGACTTATTTGCTCACAAAACAATACCATGTTTATCAATTTTTTAATACCTTTTCAAAATTTAAAAAGAGGCAAAAAATATGAGTCGATCTGTATACTTTTTTTAGTTCCGCTTTTAATTCTACTTAGAAAATTTTTAACTGAATGTTAAAATTTTAGTGATTTTACAACATACATTTAAAAAAAAAATATGTTTGTCTTAATAAATTAAAAAATTCATTTAAATTTAATTATTGGAACCTTAAGTTTTCATATTTTTGTTGAACGGATAATTCCAGAGAGCACTCTTCTGTTCAATCTCCAATTATACTATTTATTCTTCCAATGACAAGAAAATACCAAAATATAAAAATTTTGGTGGTTCCAGTAATTTAAATTAAATGAATTTTTTGACTTATTAAGGAAACGTAATGTTTTTACAATTTATATGGTAAAATTAATAAAAAAATTAATTTCAGTTAAAAACTTTTTAAGCGGAATTAAATCCGGAACTAAAAAAAGTATACAGATCGATTTATATTTTTTGTCTTTTTTTAAATTTTCAAACGGATTTCACAATATTTTTCTCACTTCGCCTCTGATCATTCCGAATATCGCAGTAAACAGGCCTCTCTGGTTATAACACATGTCTTTTTAAAATATTTGATTAACATCACAATTCTACTAGTTAGTCGAGAAGTGAGTTTTCTGCGAAAAATAGTTAGAAGGGTAAAAAAATATGAGCGATGGCTCATTCGACGCGGATTGCTATTCTGAGAAATGTCATGTCGATTTTTTCCTGCAAATAAAAATTCTAATTGTTATTAACAAAAACGAAAAAAAAGAATTTTTTTTTTTGATGAAAACTCAAAAACTATACAAGATAGCGGGAATTGAAAAAAAGATCCTTAAAGAGGAGGGAAATTACAAAAAAAAACTTTTAGACTCCCGGACCTGTAGCTCTAATATTTATAATTTAAATTTGTTGCTGAAAATAGACTTCCGCGTGACAGTTACGGGATGAATACGCCGCCTCTAGAGTGACTACCCCATCTAAAATAATTTTTTTAAAGCACCAAATATTAATTTAAAAATTTGAAAAAATTACGGTATCATTTCAACACTTGAAGAAAAAAGTCCCGTGGGAAAAATTTTTTTAAATGCAAATGTTTATAAACAATGCATTTATTTATAACAATTTTGTAAACAATATGAAATTAAAATTTTTAAAAATCGATTGGCCTCCGATTTTTCCAATGCGCCTCCGTATATGGAGGCCATTTCTCGTTTCAGTGTATCAAACGGAGACGTATTTGAGCTTTTATACCTATATAGGTATATACCGATAATTTTTTTTTTACTGATTCTTATTCAGAAGGTCACAAACGGCCATATATGGAAATCTACCTAAAAATATAGGACAAAAAAAATATAGGATACTTGACTACTTCGAAACATGTAGATCGCAAAAATAATTTATACATACTTCAGAATTTTGGAATCGTCACTCTCCATAATACTTCTAGTCAAACAGGGTAATTCAACTTTGCGAGCTCTGAAAATATTTATATTTATGTTTATTGTCCATATACCATATATGTTCTAATAACTTTCTCTATATATTTCAAAAGGTTGTTTGGTTTCTTTTTACGTTTTGCAGACAAAAATAATCTGGATTTGCTGCTTTTTCTGTAGTCACTATCCATAATCACTATTATTCACTGCAACTATCACTACACAACAGTTAAGAATAAAAACCGGAAAAATATTAATCTCAAATAAATACTCGCTGACAAAACAATATAAATAGGTACAACAATTGAATAAATACTGAAAATTCCGTCCGGCTCTGGGGTATCTTCCCCACTCTCGAGACGAACACGTCGTCGCGCCTAGACCGACAATAAAATAATTCGCAATTTTGTAGCCTAGTAGACCTCCACCGTTTTTCTGTTATCATATATTATTTTACATTAAGAAAATAATTGGTATTTCTAGAAATTAGAAACATGGAACTTTGTCTTACCAATGAGTACTTTTAGATTTTGGACATTATTTTCGAAAAATGCACATGGACAAATTAACCGATTTAACGCGAGTTTACTGATAATTTTTTGTATGAAAAAAGAGTAAAAATAAAAAAATGCTATTGGTCGAGCAAACACAAAAGTACATTAATTAAAACAGTTGTTGTTTGAATCCCAAAATTAAAACGGTATTCATAAAAACAGCTTAATCTTGATCGCGAAATATCTACATTTTCAGCATAGAGAAACGCACTCTTAAAAGTAAACGGATATGATGCTGTTGACTAATTTTTCAAAATTTGATTTCACATCGCCATGAACCTGAGATAATCTTCAATTTCATAAGCGTTTTAACGAAACGAATGAAGTAATGTCTTTACCAATTCAATGCGCCTCCCTCATTTCATCAATAATATGATTAGGATCCGCGCCCGATTTTACAGGGGTACTTTCATCATCATCATCAGATATTTGATTGTAGTCATCTTCAATAAAATCATCAGATATTCCACCGCTACTCGCATCTTTATACGAAACTAGAGTATTGCTGATTTGCCCATTTAAAAGGGGTCTTATTTGTATCATGACTTAATTTCAATAAAGAATGTTTTTGCTCCATACAGATGGAGAGTGGACCTGTAACGCCTTCTTGGAGTGTCTGATTTTCATTCTTTGAAACCTTAGTGCAATTTCTAATAATTGTTTTGTTTTTAAACAAAGGTTTAATTGTATTAAAAAAATTCTTCTTATCTGCCTGATCTCTTAGACGACCTTTCAAGTCTTTATGGACGCCTGATATCTCCAGTATCCTCTTATAACTAATAAGATCATCATTTTTAAAATGAATCGGGTGTTTGGAAAACAATAATTAGTATAACACTGAAGAACTAAACTTATTTCCATCTAAAATTGTTTCTTCATTATCAAACTGTATATTGTTAACACCAAGCTTCCACTTTGAAAATTCATATACAGGACCAAAGGCCTTATCAAATTGTTTTATGTATTTTTTTATATAACGCGTGCCATTTTCCCGGATAATTTTTCGTACGATGGTTCATAATACAGGTGTTGTTTTTTACTTTTCAAAATTTCAAAAACGTTGTTACACTTTAAACTATGCTACATACAACATGAGTAGAGTACCTAAATTTTTCATATTAGGTTCCATTTATACCCAACGTCAGAGCGATCAAGGTTGTCATACTTGTCCCGTACCTGACACACTTGTCAGGCCTGTCAAAGCTATCAAACGTCGTACCTGTCACACCTGTCGAAGCAGTCAGAGCTGTCGAAGCTGTCCGCTATCTGCCATCTACCTACCTCGTAAGTGTCTCAGAGTAGTAGCACCGTAAGTAAATAAAAATAAGGAATATGTAATAAATAGAACAAGGATCTACTTTATAAATGTACCACAAAAGTATTTGTGAATACAGATTTGATCTTCATTATATTATTACAATCTAAAGTAACATCACCAACATAGCTAACTTATTAAAATACTTATAGAAGTCATGCTTTATCACATAAATTAAAGTGTTCTCTATCTATATATAATACAGAACACTCATTTATTGAGCTAGATCATGGTCAAATATATGACAATATATTAGTTTTAACTATTTAGACGGGAAATAGGAAATGAAAAAGTTAGCAATTCGATAACTAATTAAACTTAGCAGCTTAAATTGATCACTCTGTAGAAGATATCCGCTTCATTTAATTACCACAATAATTTTAAAAATAATAAAAAACCTTATAAATTATTTTTATTGCAGATCATCTATCTTTTAATATAACGTACCCCTTTTTAAACAACGTTTCGTCTTGGAAGGGCCACCATAAAATATTTTTTAAATACGGACCTGTACTTTTTATTTAATTTTGAAACCCCCATTTTTACCAAAAAACCTTTATGTATTTACAAACAAAACTTTTACATAATAAAAATAAATAGATGAAGTCAAATATTTTTATTTTTTGATTAGCAACAATAAACCATATATTACTTGCATTTATACTCATTTTATTTTGTAGACTTTCCTCACTATCAACCGGAGTATCAACCTAAGCATCATATAGAAATACCATGTGAGTCTACAAGAGAACTAAGATAACACGAACCGAAGGAAAACTCTTGTCACAGAGAAATTTAATATGGTAATAAATATTCCAGGATACCACTTATTTGGTACAGATTTTCCAAGTTACGAAGTTATGCACTACTTTAAAATAAGAAAGTTTCTATTTAGCTGGGAGTCTCGTCAAATATTTTTGATAGTTTTAAAAATTGACCTGTCTGATCATTTTCTAGGTGAACATCTGCTACCCACATATAATTTAACGAACTTTATCGAACGGTATTATTCAAAACGCCCACGATGTCGTATCTGTCGAAGCTATTTGACAATTAAGTTTATGACCTTTTATTCCATTTATATATAACCAAAACATAACCATTATTAAAGGTAATATTTTATAAACAAACAAAACATAACTATTATTAGGCCTATGTTTACATGTAATCTTATGATAACAGAAGCACAAATTCCAAGATTTCGGGGGCCTTCTTAAACAACAGTTCGTAGTTATTTATCCCCGTAGTGGGGTAAAGTTATAATGACAAACTCAAGGGTCTCAGTCCATAATAGTCAGTCAAAATGTTTACTCCCAACTTGGAGTGGTTACAGTTCTGAAGGCAGTGGATTTGACGTTCTCATAACTCCATCGCCGCCGCCGACACCGCTATCATCGGTGGTCAGTAAGACTATGATCGTGAACTTGATGCTATTTTGGAAAAGTACGAAGAAGCAGCCAAGAACGAAGAACATTACCTTCTATACACGCAGTTCCTGCACGTTTTTTGTCGAATTGTGTGTGGTCTAAATCCAGCAAGAACGTGATGTGTCTTGTACCGGGTGGGCAAATAAGAACGGCCGTCGGCCATGGACGGACAGGATTATAGTACAGCTTTGGAAAAAAAATTGTAACAAAAGTGGGCACGACAAAAACCTGGAAATTATTTATAGAATTGTAGGTCCAACGCTAGAGGGCGTTATTGAATAAAAAATATTTAAAAAGCAAAATTTTACAAAATTTGACTAAGCAAGTAGCATAACAAAAACAATTACCGTATTCTTCAAAAAATTATGCGTATATTTGATACCACAAGTTTTGGTCTAACTTTCCAAATAAGAGGTAGGGGAGAGTGGGAACTTTGTTATGAAGAGCCGACCATAACTCCGATTCTACCTAACCGATCTTTGCAAATTTAGTCTTGTGAAAAAGAGCTCTTTTCCGCCAGTGTAAAAGTTATATTCTTAACTCCACTTAGTAAGTAACGTGCACGTTAGAGAGCGTTATTTAAAGTTTTTTGGAAATCTAGTTCTTTTCAAAATACTAAATGGAAACATGCAGTTTTAACAATAGAATATAAGTATACGAAATTAGCTACATAATGGCGAAAACAACATGTTGATATCTTTTTCCTATCCCGAGATATCTTAAGAAATGTGTAAATGTTGGGAATTTTTTGTCAACCTTCAATTAGACTAGTTGGCCTCAACGGAAATAAACAAATTTAGTCTTGTTAGAAAGGCTTTACATTGGCCTATCCGCAGTAATTAAAAATATTGTCATAATAATGTTACCCTCCTTGCTGAAGGGCGTTACCTATAAGGTAATTCTTATCAATTTTTTATTTGGCGTATCTACAATAAAAAATAATTAAAGGTATGTCTCTTCCACACTATAGACTTGATGTGCAAACGACCTGGTACAGCATTGGGATGCCGTTTGTGTTTTGAATTCTTTTAAGCATTTTCATAATCCTCGTATGTAATATTATTTTTAACGACCCCATATTTAACCCCTTTCGATTTCTTAGTTACCCCAAAATTGTTTAATTGGTCATCTATCCGTTCCCTACTTAAATTTTTACGTTCTAAATGTTTTCTTTCTTTTTCCTTTTCCTCAGGCGACAAATCTAATTTATACGTGTACATTTTTGAACGTAAACCGACAAATTTTGAAATAATTTTCCCGTTAGCTTTATCCTGCATTAAACCCAATACTTTTACTTTCCCGGACCCATTAAAGGGAAAGTAATGTGAACGAGCAAAAAAATCGAGATTTCGATGTAAATATCCATTTTGAGGTACCCCAAGAAGATTGAAATCAGCGTATGGTCTGTATGTGTGTAATCTTCCACGATAACTGCCGAACCGTTTGACCAATCAAGCTGAAATTTGGTATGGAGGGTCGGTGTGGGCCTAGAATGCGACCATTAGATTTTGGTTTAAATTGGTACAGTAGAAGCTCCTTAAGACCGACATTGATTAAATACACAGGTAACAATTTTTTACTTTTTTTAAATTTTATGGACAAACAATACACTTTAGTACAAAATGTTATAGTACACAGTTTTAGAGCATAAAATTACCTATAACGTTTGTTTTAAACTTTTTCCAGAATTTCCAATAGTTGCGCCACTTTAGTGCAAAATTTTCTTGTGCAAAGTTGTAAAGCATCAAATTTTCTTTAACTTTTATGTCTAACTTTTTATCGAATTCCTCATAGTTTTGCCGCTAGATGGCGAAAAAAATACACATTTAGGATTTTTAATTTTTTTTTTAAATTGGAGGTAAATTATGCTCTTTTAGTGCAAAATGTTTCAGTGCAAAGTTGTAAAGCATAAAATTCCCTACAACTATTGTATGAAAATTTTTCCCGAATTCCCAATAGTTTTCACACATGATTTTAGCCATTGGCAAGCTATTTTTAATGTGTAATGCTTAGTATTTTGTAATTAAAATAATACTAATAAATAACATTATCTATACGGTCGATCCGGGAAAGTTCTGGGGCGACACAGCCAATTTTTTTATTAACACGAGGCATGTTGTAGGGATTATCGGAAGTATAGTCGGAGGTGTCGAATTTCACTAAGTCTGCTTTTATAACCTCATTATACGTGTCGTCGCATTGTATTTCGTAAATGAAACTGTCAGTGTCCATTTACATTAGCTTATATTTTGCAGGGCCCAATTTGGTCATCATGTGACTATAATTAAAATCGTACGTACAAATTTTCGACAAGTTGAAAGTAAGCGAATTGATCTTCATTTTTCAAATTTATAACTTTTTGTTTTAGGCCTACATCTTCTTCAAAAGTAAAGTTTCGTTTATTGCCAACTGTTACTCCCCAATTATCTACAATATGATCGTTCTCACTGCCAGACAAAATTTCAGCTTCTATTTCAGACTCAGACTCTGATGAAATCGAATCATCTAAAAAGTATAAAAAAAATAGAAGGTACATAACGCAATTATTTTTGTAACTAAGTACTTCTAGTCATTAGTCATTTTCTGAGCCCGTCGACGTAAACTATTTACATTATCGTTTTCGCTATGAGACAAATTTGCACCTTGTATTTCAGACTGAAACATATTATCTAAAAATAAATAATCATATTGTAAAAACTGTTACAAGTACCTACTTTGATTAGATTTTCGAGATCGTTTAGCTGGTATTGCAGTACTACTTCCGCTACTGGAACTTTTCAACTCAAACTCAACATCCCCTACGGACTCATTTTCGCATGGATCCTCTTCGCTCATATCTGAAACTGTCTCCAATATTCTCTGTAACCTAGCTTGATCCCATTCCGAAATTATAACAAAAACGCCATATACACGACACAAGAAACTTCGACTGCACTGCAACACATTCAAAGCGAAAATAATGATTATTCGTATATCGACAATATGGTTACAGACAAGAATAAGCCTGGCTAAACCTTGTATATCGCCGTATACACGTGGCGTAAAATATATTTTTTTCACTTTTACGCCACGTGTATATTTTTTATACACTAGCCTTAAGGTCATAATAACAACAAAAAAACATATAAGAGGATGTTACAGAGGAATTTCAAATTTTATGTAAAAAAACACATGGCGTAAACGACCCTCCTATTGAATTTGGCGTGGCAGTCAAAGTGCTAAAAACAACTACACAATCAGTTAGAAAATTGCCTTAGTGGCAAATTTACTGTAACCCCAGTATTGATTCTACTGTTGAACGCCGAAGCTACATTTTCCCATTTACCCGCTGCCCCAATTTGGTATTATTAAGTCCCATCCCAACATGTTTATGCAAAATTAATTTTCTAAAATGTTTAAAATGTCCAACGTTAGTTGAAGTCCCAATAGTTAATTTATTTTGTTTTCCAACACGAAGTTGCCTGTTGCAAATTTTAATTTGTCTGTCTAAACATCTTAATCAAATTCCAGCGTCTCTAGTTGAAAAATTGTCAAATAAAATTTTCCAAAGTTTTTTTATTGCCTGAAGCACGTTATCAGAATTGGTTATTACTTTTTTTACGTTCATAATTGTAATTCACTGTATTACTTAGTTTAAAAAAGTAAAACTCACCGATTAATTTTCTATAATTTCCAAGGATGTTGCAGGATGCGTATTTCCCACGTTTTCAATGTAAATATTCGTATTACTTACAATTTCTTCCAGCAATTATCAGTAAAAAAGCCACTCCAGATTTCAATTTTTGAAGTCTTATGACGAGCTATTCCTTTTACACCTGATAAGCTCTTAACGATATTTTCAGCGCGTGTACGAACTCCACGATTTGCCGTAAAATGCTTTCTCCATTTCTCTTTTCCATCTTTTCCATCTTTTCCGATGAAACAAGGAACCCGTACATTTCTGTTTGATACTGCTACTTCAGGAACTATATCTTCTTCAGGTTCTTCCTCTATATCTTGTTCAGAGTCTGTATTGTGGTCCTGTTCCTCTAGATTATCTTCCTCCAGGCTGTCATAAGTATCATCAACCTCGATTTCAACCTCAGAATCGGTACCAACTGCATCATACAAGTTTTGAAAATATTCCTGTTCCTTTTCGTAATTCATGGTTTTTATCTAAAGTTCACAGGCAAAAAAAAACAATATTATACGTTGAAATAAGAGTTTCTTTATATTTAACTAACCTTGAAAATTTTAACACGATTTAGGTAACGCCGGTGTCACACACCGAATTTAGTGTACACTGAAAATGAAGCCGCCTCTACCGCTGCCGTCTTAGCACTGACTAAAGCATACTAAAAGATGAGGCGTTGCCGCGAATTTCTATTGGTTTCAAAATTAACGTAAATTTTGGAAACACACGGTTTGTGGCACCGCATGTTAACTGTGAAAGGTTAATCTGAATCTCCAAGGATGATACAAATTATACACAAATCTCAATAAAATTTCGTTCTGTAATTTTATCCTCAAAGGCTTGAAAGGAAAAGTAAACTAAAACCAGTGATTTCATATTTGCAGTAAAGTTGTTTTGTATTGAACATCTTTGGATTTATTTATTTTTCCACATTTTCCATGAAATATTTCAAAAAAAAAAAACAACATTCGAGGAAGTCCTCATATATCCCTTTGATGTCCTTTGTTGGAACTTGGTACATCCCTGGGACGTACCAGAAAACATCCCAATGTGTCCTTTTTTTGGAAAGTAGATATCCCTGGGATGTCCCTAGTACGAATCATGTCCCAATGAAGGATATCTCAGGGATGTCCCAATACCAAATGATGGACGTCCCTGGGATGTACAGGGGATGTACTTGTGTTATTATAGTTACTTGGGGGGAAGGGGCTACCGTGTACTCAGTCAGTGATTGGTCGTTTTAAAAGTCGTTACGTGCCTGCTAACGCGCAGGCGTTTCTGACTTGTTTTAATTTAGAATCAAGTACATACACAAGTCAAACAGAAGCGCCTCCGCGTTAGCAGGCATAACTTGTAAACAAAAATGCGATTATCTAATGAAGCATAAAAGTTGTCTAAAATCTGTTTTCAAATATCGATTCAGCGTTAAATTTCACGTCATAATGCTATTTTTGAAACCGGTAGTATCACTTCCGGTTCTGGTTTGTAAAACTAGTTTTGAAACCGGAAGTCAGAAAAATCTGAAAATCCATTTGGGAGCTAATCAAGGTATGCTGAGGTTATTACCGTTTACCGTTGGTCTCTATCTCTTTTCGTTTCCGAGTTATAAATGCGGGCAGACGGACAGACAGGGCCGTATTATAAGACTTCTCCTTTAGGGTTTAGAGTCTAAAAATAAGGTATGGGGATCAGGATCAAAAACGTAAAGAGCAAAAATATTTTGTTAAATGAGCAGGCAAAAAAAATAATAAAAAAACTAGTAAAAGGATAATCTCTGCGCGATTTTTCAAGACTACGGCCCGTTTCCATCAGTGGAAGAAAGTCCGATTCGAAAAAATTGGAAGTTTTCCAATATTATCGAGATATCTCGGATAGAAGTTTCACTTAAGGCGGGACCGGGAACCTCGGACCCGAAATTGCTCATCTTCTGATAGAGCCTTTCTTTTTTGAATAAAAACCGATGGCCGAAAGAATTTTCCGGATCGAGATTTTTGCACGATTTCAATACTACACGGTTTGCCACCCAAGGTGAAGTATTGGCGACCGTAGTAAAAACAAACTCAAGTGGTAAAACTACGAAATAATTATACATAGAAAGGAGATAAATCAGAAAAAATGAGAAATATTGGAAGAATCACGTAACAGAAAAAAAAACAAAAACCCAAAAAATCAGAAAAAAAAAACAGAAAAAATCGGAAAAAATGAGAAAATATCAGAAGGTTCAGAAGAAATCAGAAAAAATAATAAATAAAAAAGCTAGACGTAGAATTTTTTGTTTAAAAATTACCCTCGAAATTACCTACCACATTTTTTTTGTTTGGGTGAATATAATTTCAGTAAATTGAGGCCGATAATTTATTAAATAATCTAAAATATATATGCAGACTCTAAAAAACTAAAAATCATGTTTGTTTACAAAATCTGTAGATACCAAGTTTTGTGTTTATTTATTTATTCTAAAAATAGATCTTTTAAAAACAAAAACCAGGTAGCAAGGTTGTCAACTCTCATTTGTCAAATTCAATGTTTTTTTAACAAAATCTTTAAAATCCTCACAAAACAGTTTTAAATTTCATTTTATTAGATCCTGAATAGATGCAAATAGGTTTGTTTTGGTTTCGTATTTACAACTGTTCGCAAATTATTTGAGAACTGCGCAGAACAAGTTGCGTGGTGGTATATATTTATTAAACCGATTCCGAACTGATTCTAGGAACCGAAAACTAAAACACGAATTAAAATCTTCTTTTTTATTATCTGGCCTCTGTTAAGCTAGTTAATTTTATATTACAAAAATAGAAGAATATTTTATATTTATAGGTTATCCAGCATTTATAGCATAAAATTCTCTATTATTTTAGCATATAAAAAAATACTAATTTAATATGGAAACCGCCAAGTTATTCAGAATGTTAATATTTTGGAATAATTGGTTTAAAAAGCAATGGTTTAATTCCCAAGTATTTTTAATAATTTATAATTATATATTTAAATAGTTTTTAAATATCAGTTTTTGCCCGGTAGTATATTTCACAATCACAATCACAATCACAATCACAATACGCATGTGTGCACTGAAAATCCTAAAAATATTCTTATCGTCGACCAAGTACTGTTTGTATGGTTCGATAACCGTTCTGGAATAAATTTACACACGAACCAAAACACAAAATTATTTGTAATGACTGGTTCCGAATCGATTTTCATAAAACCAAAACACTCCGAACTTAATGCGCATGGTCGAACTGTTCTTAAATTAGAACCAAAACAAACCTAATGTAAAATGAAAATTTCTCATATATATTACCTACAAAGTCTCATTTATTTAACGTCTTCTCGTTTGTAAAAAATTGCCCAATTTCACAGATAATCCATATAAAATGGGAATTTTTTTATATTTTGGTAACCTTGTTAGTCATCAGAAAACAGCCAGCCAACCAACAAAATGCTAAAAATTGTCTCGAAAACAGTTTTCTTCTTTTTAAATTTGAGCGAAAACAGTTTTCTTCTTAAATTTCATCAAAAACACCAGCGGGCAGCGCCTTCTGAACGTTTGGTCCAAAACTTGTGTTTGCCATCTATACGTTTGGTCCAACACTACAAAAAAGTGTTAAATTTTTAGTCCATAAGGTTACATGACTATTCTTTATTCAGACAACGGTGGTATCGACCATTTTGTATTAACCTCCACTTTTGCACACGGCACTATCTACGTGACAATTTGCGTTCGCCTATATCGCAAGCTATTTCAAGAAATGTAATGAGTCATGTGGCAATTTGTTGTGAGAAACATTGAAACGGAAACACGTGTACATTCCGATTAAAGCCTTTCGCTAATAAGTACACTCTTATTAGGATGAAATAGAATTGCGGTTTTTATTTCCCGACTTTGTGTCGACAATAAAATTATAACTATGAATATTTAAATTATATTAAAATTTTTATTTTACTCTAGCTCTGTAGAAATTGTGATTTTAAGAACATTTTTCTATTACAAGATAGAATTTTTTGTTATTTTTTCTTAGCGTCTTATTAACTTTTATTTGATAAGGCACAAGTGCTAGTTTAACGTTGTATGGTTTCTTCGCATGTTTTTTCTCATCACGTACACGTCAATATCTTTAATTTGATGTGTCACGAGTGCCATTTTAACAGTGTTGGAGGAAGCTACGGGTGCAACGGTGGTAAACGGGGTGTTAGACATGATTAACTAGGAAATTATTATTCAACGTCACATTTCAAATACATTACTGTTTCCTGCATTCAATTTGGACCAAAAGCAAAGAATTTAGAGATTAAACGTTCCTTCTACGCATGATTTTTCTCTTAAATTGACAGATTGAATTTTTTTTTAATGATATACACAATACCTTTTATTTGATATGCCACAAGTGTCAGTTTAACGTTTCTGCACATGTTTTTTTTTGCTAAATTATATTTTTCTATATGTTGTAGTGACGCCCTCTGTGGGATACTAGTAAAACTAGCAAAAATTGTATTAAAGGGAACTGTAAACCTGAATAGTAGCGCCATCTGTCGGATAGAAGTCGAATTAGCAAAAATTGTATTAAAGGAAACTGTAATGCTGGCTAATGACGTC
The DNA here is from genome assembly GCA_963243735.1 of Neocrepidodera transversa. Lineage (NCBI taxonomy): Eukaryota > Metazoa > Arthropoda > Insecta > Coleoptera > Chrysomelidae > Neocrepidodera > Neocrepidodera transversa. The sequence goes on from OY725353.1 coordinate 22,518,193, forward strand.
ATAGCGCTCGCTCTCTCTAACTCGATGAATTTCCTATACGTCTCTCCCGGACTCATTGAATTCCCTACAGCGGGGCTATAACAACCGTTAAATATTCGTAAAAAACTTATTAAGGCAGGACTGATTCATGCGTTTAGGATCATAAAATATGCAAACATTTTTGTCATTATTTGCGGATATTTTAATGGTTTTACTATAGCATACTACACCATTACAATAGAGATGTAAAATAGATGAAGTCGAAAAATGAACATCTAATGAGTTCCGGATGTGACACATAATATCCGAACTTCCACTGGTCATAAATTTGCACAGTCCTATTAAATATCATTGGGAATATTGCTATTGTAAACGGTTTTTAACAGTTTTCACTTAAACTCCTTATTAAATAAAACTAAAAGGTTAAAAATATCTCTATATTACGATCACACAAACAAGAATGAATAGAAATTGTATATATATGGTCTATTCAGGAATTTGTATATAGTTTATAAAATAAACTAAGAACTCAACGTGAAGAAAAATGCACTTGAGCTGTTTTTCGGGCAGCACTTATCATCTCTCCTCATTCTAACATAAACACGGTCAGCGGCGTAGGTGGCCGTTCACACTATCAATATATGTGCTACAGGTAAAAAACTTATTAAGGCAGGACTGATTCATGCGTTTAGGATCATAAAAGATGCAAACATTTTTGTCATTATTTGCGGATATTTTAATGGTTTTACTATAGCATACTACACCATTACAATACAGATGTAAAATAGATGAAGTCGAAAAATGAACATCTAATGAGTTCCGGATGTCACACATAATATCCGAACTTCCACTGGTCATAAATTTGTACAGTCATATTAAATATCATTGGGAATATTGCTATCAATATATGTGCTACAGCTAACGAAATTACATAGTAATTAGTAAATATCTGAAATTTTCTGTCTTTCATTAGGGTAAATATAACCGACGGGTTCGCAAATATGGAAGCTATGATGATTGAGCGGTGACCAGTCAGAACAGCACCCGTCATAATAGCCCCGTGACAATATAGCTCCGTCAAAATAGCCTCGCGACAAAATAGCTCCAACATAAGTAGGTATTACCCCGCTTCAGGCAGGCCCAGACATCTTCTCGCCCGAAGTAGGGTAACACGCGAGGTACGAAAAACTTAAGATAAGATTAAGTATTGAATTAATATGAAAAAATAATATCTCACATAGGCAGCTAATTAAATATTCACCCTCGTTAAAAAAAAGAATCGTGCTAATACACAAAATAGATTGAAGATTATGCAAAACTTTTATTTTAGTTCAACAGATTGGTATTTCATAGTGGTTTGTCACCGCCTGTTAAATTGTTATGCTTTTGCTATCACCCTTTATATCGTGCTAATTCACAAAATAGATTGAAGATTATGCACAACTTTTATTTTAGTTCAACAGATTGGTATTTGACAGTGGTTTAACCGCTTGTATAATTGGCATGCTTTTGCTATCACCCTTTATATAAATTTTCGCAAGCTTTTTAAGAACTCGATCGCGTGACCCTAGAACTCTTTAATTATAGAAGTGGTATTTGCAGTTTGGAAATATTTTTAAATACCATATTATTGTATTTTATAATATAATAACAGAATCCCCGAAGCAAGTAAAGACAATCTTATGATTTACTAGTATGGCGGAGAAAAAAAATATTCCTTATAATAATATTTGTAATCCGATGAATAAAACAATGGTAATCTTGCTTGAAAATGATGAAACACTCCTTTTTATGTTTTTCCCCAAAAAGGGAATATTTTATCTTATTTGTGAGCCGGGAGGCCAAAGCGTGGGCTTTTCTTGGTGGTATCCGTAATTGTAAAAACTTTTTATGTATTTTTTTTAGAAAATAAAGAATGTTCAAGATCCAAATCGAAGCCGCTGCCTACAAATACTTGGAATAAACCTCAGTTGCACTAGAAATAGATGAAAGATCCAAAAATGCTTTTTAAAAATTTTTATTTACTTAAAATTTACAAAGCTAGAAAATTATATGTTATTTGTATGAAGGCTAAATAGAGAGTGATTATAAAAATTATACATAAAACTAAAACTAAAAAGATAACAAGAAATGAAATTTATACAGTAACTAGAGACTTATTATCAGTGCTAGGCCTCGCACTTTCTTGGAATCACATCAGGTAACTTACTGTTCTTTCTAATATAAATAAATAAAGAGGGTTGGCTTGATAGGTCAGGTGATCGATAGAACTTAAATTATGTACAAAATAGATATTTACGTCGATAGAACCAAAAAAAATCTACCGCTGCAGGATATAATCAATTCTGCTGACATATAATGATTTATCATCGGTAATAGAGAGATATCGCAAACGCAAACGGTATTACCGTATAACGACTTTAATAGTGGATAACGGACTATTTAACACAAGAACCAAGAGAGTTATCGCAAAAGTAAAAATCGACGTAACCTTTTTCTGACAAGACAAGTGACTTTAGTCGTTAAATTAAATTTAACCTAGAAATTTTAATTGTAATCTAATCTATTAGTGAATAATTTGCTATTTTCAATCATTAAAAAATGGATTTTGAAATTGATGCTGCAATAATAGCGGGTGCAGATGACAATGAAATCGCAGATTTAATTTTGATTAATATATTAGGAGGAGAAGAAGATATTGAGCAAGTTCAAGTAAATTTTAATTTTAACAATTTGATCAACAATCAATGCAAAGCTTTCTTTCGCTTCAACTCAGCCCATATTATTAGTTAATTTGTCAGGAATACCAAATGAAATACGAACTGCTAATAGAAATAAAGTTACAGGTAAGATTAATTTATACCATGTTGAGTTCTATTAAATGATTTAACATTAATTATTTTCAGGATTAACTGCCCTCTGTATTATATTGAGAAGACTAGCTTACCCAAATCGATTGAAGGATTTACAACTTTTGTTTGGTCTATCACCACAATCTTTATCACAAATAATAAATTAAATGTCAACTTTTTTTATCGACACATGGGGCCATCTTTTAAATGACTTGAGAAATCATGCTTGGTTAAATATTGAAAAAATGGAGTATTATTCTCAGGTAATGTTCTTTTATTATAAATGTAATAGTAATTATAATTAAATTCTATAATTTTGCCCAACTTAACACATGTGAGGACACGAGTTCAATTAAAGACAAACTCAATTTTGATTTTACATGAGGCCTATCTAGATACATAAAAAACAACACAATAAATTTGAAAGTTGTCTCCTGATGCCCCTAATTTGTTTTCCGTATCCATAAATGTATTGAATATTAGTATTTGTTTATTATTCTAATACTGTATTTTAGGCAGTAAGAATTAATGGAGGAGCTTTGCCAAACTGTTGGGGATTCATAGATGGTACTATTAGACCAACGTGTCGTCCATCAGTGGATCAACAAAATTATTATTATGTCCAGATGGTTTAATAGTAAGTCTATTAGGAGCATATCCTGGTCGACGACACGATGCAGGTATATTCCAAGAAAGTAGATTATATGATCAATTGCAAGCAGCAGCAGTTTTTGGAAATCATAGGTTTGTTATATTTGGAGAACAAGCATATGGCATTAGGGAGCTCCTTATGTGACCTTACTCAGCTAGACCAAATCTACTTCCGCATGAAGAACAATTTAATGCATCCATGAAAGTCTTGAGGACATCTGTCGAGTGGGGTTTCCAGAAAGTAGCTTCGCTGTTTGCTTTTATAGATTATAAAAAAATTTAAAACTATTGTTACAAGATGTTGAAAGTCTATATAAGATAGCAGTTTTATTTACAAATATTCATACTTGTTTATATGGCAGTGAAACAGGAGATTTTTTTAATACAGAACCACCTACTGTACAAGACTACTTAGGAGTATAGAAAAAAAAATAAACTGAAAAAATAGTAATTAGTTTTATTTCAAAACAAATATACATATTTAACTAAACAACTGAACAAATTATATTATTATAATATACAAAACAAAAATATACATAATAAAACAATTACCCTGGCTTTAATTGTTTTAAAAGTGTTTGAATTAATTCTCTCTGTGCAGAGATTGTCTCTCGCAGGCTGTCGCGGTCAGAAATTTCTTGTTGAAATCTTTTCCTTTCTATCTCTAATTGTTCCATTTTTTTTCTTCTATAACTAATTGTCTTTCTTGAAGTTCCACCTTTTTTTCAAGTTGGAATTTTTCTTCCTCTAATTCTAACTCCCGTAACCTAATATTATGCTCCCTTTCACTCCTTTCTTGTATAAAAGATAATCCGCTTTTTCGGAGACCTGCACTTTGGTTTTTATGTCTACGGCTTGCCACTAAACAAAATAAATAAATAATTTGCTTAAAATGAAACATCATCATCTGAATTATGTTGTATTTTGTGTTAATTCAATGACACTTAGATTTTAGTTGAACAATCAAGAATTATCCACAGTGAAACTGTTAAAATCTTAGGAATATTATTTACTATAAATAGGGATTTACCTAGTATTTGTTTTTGGTTGCTGGAGTTTTCTTTAGCAGTTCCCTCGTCTCTTGTTTGGCCCGAATGATTTTCGGTAGTTCTTACTTCCTGAGAAGTTGATGCAACTACAATAAAAATAATACAGTCAAATTAAAAGTACTAAAACATAACATTATGTAGGTAGGTATACGTATAAGAACCATACTCGAGTTGGCTCTAGATTCAACTGTTATAGTTGATGCATCAAGATTATCTTTATCTAACAAAATTTCAAAGCCTAGAGCATTATTTTTATGAACCCAAGTTTCTAAGAACATTGTTAATTTTTTAACATGAACAAAAATGAAATAGTATTTTGCAAGCATTTTCGTGGTTAATAGAAACCAATTGCATTTGCCATGATTTTATCAATAAAAAGTATATAGGATCTACATTACCATAATTGTAGTTATGATCACTTATACCACTATCTGCTTCTTCGTGTTCAATAGAGATTTCAACATTTGCCATTACTTCTGGGTCTGTGTTTGGGTAATATTTTGCTGTGAGGTCTCTTAGAGCAACACCAATTTCTGAAGATCGCTGCTCATCTCTTGTTTTTTTTTTAATTTTTTTGGTGTTACCGTCACCGTCCTTGAAATATCACAAATCTCTTGCAGAAGGTTATCTCTTTCAGACAAAATGTCTTCAACTCCTGATCTGAAAATTTATAGCAGGAAATATAGACAAATTAGTTTTATTTTTAAGAAAATTTTTACCTGACTATTCACAGCATCTTTCTTTTTCCACATCTCCATTAAATATTTTGAATGATCTTTTAAACCTCTCAGAGAATTCTTTCTTGGTTAAAATCTGCATATTTTCTCTAAGTTCATACCATTTTTCGGATTCTTGCAAAACATTTTGATTTAGGACCTGCCTCAATAGAGCCAGATCATCGTCCGAGTTGAATCTCACTCTTTTAGTCATATTCTGTAAATCAAATGCTATATTTTTATCTTTGTTATTCTAATTAAGCATTTAAGAAAATAAAGTTGCGAAATAAAAGTAGGTTTTACCTACCAAACCTTTTAAAACAAAACACGTTTAAGTAAATAAAATAAAAAGTTTTTATTTATAAACACACTTTATAGCACCAAAACCCCTCAAATATCCCTCACTCAACCTTAACAAACAACAAACAACACACAATGAAATCAATGAAATATGAATACTGAATACAAGCCAAGCCCAAGCGTTAGTGCACACGTCACGAAATGAAGATGATTCAATATTTTTATTTTCTAAAATGTCTATTCTATGAATACTGTTTATGTTCCACCCTAAATGTCAAATTATCGTATCACCCGTATGTTCCGTATATCACCGAATATTACCGGTGCGGTTAAAGCGGTTATTAGCGTTTTCAGGACGGTTTCCTTTTTGGTTATTGGTTAGTCAAATATTTACGGAACGCTTGTAAATGTCAAATGTCAGTTATGTCAAGTGATGAAAATGAATCGCATTTTTGCTGTGGAATGTTTTAGTTAGACAGAAAATCCTTCTAATTTTAGAATTTAGATTTCTTTTGTTCTTTGTGTTATTATGCTGTAGATACTTTATGCACAACAACGCTTTTAATAAACTAATATTAGATACATACATATAATACAGCTTTAGATTTTAAAAATGCAGGGTCTCGTAGAGGTATGTTGAAAATTATTATCAAATATTTAATTTTTATGTAAATTTCTTTGTAGGATAACTCAGTTTTTCTATGCAATCATTGTTATGTCATGCTAGGTACATTAACAGTTATAATTGAAAATGATATCGCTGCGAAGCACCGATGTTTTAAATCTGCTTCCAATGTGACATTGGATTTCGCAAAAAAAGAATCTGTGTTAGTGACATTCAAGTAGAAGAAAATAACAAAACAGAGGTAGAGGAAAGTGAGAAAACTGAACAACCTCAGATTGAAGCTCCAGAACAATCTTTTGTTGAAGAGGAAAAAAGTTTTTGGACAGATGAAGAAACTAAATTGTTGATAGAAAAATATAAAGAACACAAAGAAAAATTTCAAACTTGCCCAAAAAAGAAAATATGGTTAAGAATAAGTAGTGACATGTTAAAATATAATGTTCATAAAGATGCTACAAAATGCGATGAGAAATGGAGAAATTTAAAAAAAAAATATGATAAAGTCAGAACAGAAAATGATACTTCAGGAAATGCTACTGTCAGTTGGAAATATTATGAGGATTTACAGGAAATTTATGAAAAAGATCCGAGATTTTCAGCAGCATGTACATCTTCAAGTAGTGGACACTTAAAAAGGCTGTTAAACAAAGAAAGCTTAGAAGAAATTAAGAAAAGCAAATTTTCTCCTGATGAAAAAAAAAGAAACGCAATGTCAGTCAAACAGTTGGATGCTAGAATCCAAAAAAGACACGAGGAAAAGATGGACCTTAAAAGGGACATGTTGGAATGGTTAAAAAAAAATTACAAGTCTGATACCTAGTTTTAATCCTTTAAGGAAATTTGTAGTTCATATTGTTTATTTTTTAAAGTGTTTTATCAGAATTTATTTTATTTTCTATTTTAAAATATTAATGCAAATGTTTGTTTAAAAAATATATGTTTAATTCTATATAAAAGAGAGACGTTAAAAATGTATTGAATTACTGAAATAAAAAAAAACAGTTCTAATTTTTATTTTTCAATCATCATCAAATAAAATATGTCAAAAATATAGAAGCTTGTATTATTGATGGTTAATAAGCTGACATAATCTATTTCTTTTTGCTCTTCCCAACAGTAATCTTTGTCTGATATATCCTGAATTTCTCTGTACTTCCTCTTCATCACCATGTGGATTATTATTTTCTTCAAAATTGACCATATCATTTTGATCAATACATATATTGTGCAATACACAGATTACAATGATGTATTATGATATCCATTCTAATTTTCTGACATCCAGACAATCCTTTAGACCCCTAAATCTATTCTGCAGTAACCCAAATGTTCTTTCTATAGTTATTCTACTTCTGGATAACAAAAAATTAAACTGTTTCTGTTCATTAGTCAAGAAACCATTGTCTTTATAGGGAGTTATCAATTCGGGGAGGCAAGGATAAGCCTTGTCCCCCAACAAATGTGTGTCATTGGGAAATTTTATTACATCGTCTTCATTAATAAATGCCCATATTTCACTCCTTTTCAATACTGTGCTGTCATGATTTCCACCTACTTCACCAGCATAACAATGTGTAAATTTAAGTTTATGATCACAGATCCCCTAAAAAGAAAATACCTACATTAAATATTGCCTTTTTAGATTTTTCATCTAATAAAAATTATGTACCTGTAATATTACACTGGCAAACTTTTTCCTATTAATATAAGACTGTCCATATAGCCTAGGTTTGGGAATTTGAATATGCATTCCATCAATACATCCTATTGTATTTGGCATTCCCATTTCCTGAAAACTATTTTTTACTTCCTCCAAATAGTCTCCTATGGGCCAACGAATTATTTCAGGGCTGATTGAAATTAAAGCATTGGTGACCCTTCGTACTGTCCGAAGACCTGTAGCCTTTCCAATGTTAAATCGACCACAAAAAGATCTGAAAGTTTTATTGTGAATTAAATTATTAATAATAGAAGTAATAAAAGTATATTTTAGTTATTCCTTTTACTAATTTTGAATTTTGTACTTCATCTTACAAATAAATTGACCTTTTTTTTTAAAGTTACCTACTAATTCATATACATAGGTATATCGCTTACCGATATGAGTCAGGTGTTCCAAAATATCATAATGCCACCAATAATTGGGCTTTTGGAGATATAGTATGCCTGCCTCTGTCCAAAATATGAGTGCTAATCTCATCTTTAATTGTATTAAAAATGAATTCAAATGTTGTTCTACTCATTCGAAAATTTTCCATGAACTCTATTTCATTATAATCATCTACAACGTTATCGATATAATTTTCGAATTTCGAATCCGACATGAATTCATTAAAAAAAAAGGCATTCATTTTTGATCATCCACCACAACCTGAAATAGATAGATATTTGTTTTTGGTGTTTTTTTATGTTTATATTGTTTTGATAATTTAAAATGATACTTCTGGATATAATTAGTTTGAGGGTTTGCTGAAGAAAATAAAATAAATTTGTAAATAATTAAAATAAATCTGTAAATAACTAGTAAATAGGACAGTGACATTTTAATTTTAATTATTAAGGTTTGACAAGTGAAAAGTGCGTATGTACAATTCGGAACAATGGGTACGTTGTGGATCACGGCCAGATAAAAAAAGACTGAGAAATGTCAGTGGGACAGAAGAAAATAATAATGAAGAGTTGTCAAGAAAATTTAAAAAGAAAAAAATAATAATTTATGGAAACGTGAACGTGAAGAGAAGTAGGAAATAGAAAAACGACAGTTAGTGTGTAGAGATAATTCAAAGAGTAAAAAAAAAGTTAAAGAAAAGATAAAATATTAAAAAAAATATATTACAATGTTATCAGGCGCATCATCTTTAAATGGATTTTTCAAGAAAAATAAATTAATATAAAAAAGACTTAAGCAGGTTAGTTAAGGTTAGTTAAGATTAGTTAAGGTTAATTATAATTAGTTAAGTTTGAATTAGTAAAAGTGACGTCACAAAAAAAATAATTAAAACAATAAAAATTAAAATTTAAAAAAAAAAATATTTCGATCGTTAAAATAAATTGTAAATAAAATAATAATTTCTTCAACAAATTTATTTAGTTATATCCAGAATCATAATTATTTAATTGAATTGTGCCCAGATGTCTCACTAAAATTTCTGAGATAGGTAAATAAAATAGAGTGTTGATCAACCTATTAAATTAATAATAATAAAATATAATAAAAAAAAAACTATATAGGGAAACAACACGACATATGGCGCCCAACGTGGGGCAGAAAGGGCACTAATAGGGCCAATAAAAAAGTCCTAATAAAGTAAAAAAAAAAAATCATTAATATTAAAAAAAATACATATTTGCACTATTATATTATTTAGAATTAGAGCTACATAAAGTTGTATGTCAACAATTTATGATTTGGTGGGGGTAAAAAAAACATATAAGTATAATTTAGTCTATTAATGGAATTAAGATCTGGAAATATCAAGATGAGTATTGAACAAAGAAGTCAAGATAGCGCTGAAAATAGCGGAGATGATGAAGAAATACAAGGAGGAAATATGCAGATGATGATGATAAATATGCTGAGAAATATAAAAACAGACATTCAAACAGAAATACAAAAACAAGCTACAGAAACGCAGAAACAAATAATAGAAGTACAAAAACGCATGGAAACTAAGTTGGAGGAAAATAAGAAATGTCATGAATCGAAACTTGATGAAAACAAGAAAGATTTAGATCTAAAATTAGAAAATTTTGGAAAGAAAATTGATGAAAAATTTGATGCAAAGTTTGAAGAATTGAATAAACAATTTGAAAATTATAAAAATAAAAATGAAATGAAAGTACAACAACAGGATAATAAGATATGTGAAATACAAGATAAGATAGAACAAATTGAAAGCCAAAATATGCAAACAACAGACGGCGCAATAGAAGCATGTAGAGTAGACATAGCCATACTAGAACAAAGAATAAATAGTAAATGGGAGAGAGAAACAGAACAATTAAGATCTGAAATAAAGAAGAAACAAGAAGAAAAAATTCAGGAACATTGTATGAAATTAGAAATTCCGAATTGGAAGGTTATGGGAGAAACTGATCTGAAATTTTATGGGGATAATCGTATTCATCCAGTTCAATTTTTAAAACAAGTAAATGAAATGATTCACAAAGATAAAGATGAATCAAATTTCAGATTTTATTTTCGAAAAATGATGAAGGGAAATGCCGAAATGTGGTACAACTTAATAGAAGACCAATGTGAAGATTTAGATGATTTAAATAGATTATTTTTACAAAATTATTGGGGACATATGGCTCAATCTAAAGTATTTGAAAATCTATGTATGGGTAAGTATCAATCTGATCGTGGTATGAACAGAGAGATGTATGCTATGAAAAAATTAAAAGCAGCTACATTTTTGGAGCCTGTTATAGCCATGAAAGATATTATTAAATATCTATCTAGACATTTTGAATATGAAGTAGCTGATTATGTTGCACTAAATAATATAGTGGATGAACAAAGATTTTTAGATTATTTGAAAAGAATTGACGAAGTACGACAGTATAGAAACAATAAAACTAATAATTATAGTAACAATTATCAAACAAATAATTACAATAGACAATTTGATAATAGGAAATTAAATAAATATGAATCAAATAGACATAATTACAAACCATATAACAACAATAAACTTAATGGGGAATATCAACAGCAGGAGCACAATGACGAAAATTATAATCATAAAAATTATAGATCAAACTATTATAGTGATAGAATACAAAATGGAAATAATAATGATTTTAAAGATGATCGGAATAATTTGAGAAGTGATAATAGAGATGAATTTTTACATAACAGAGAACACGATAGAGGTCAAATTGGAGAAGGAAGTAAAGGAAGAGATAAATGGCATGGTAGAAATCAATATAGAGCAACTAGAAGTGATGAAAATGGGAAGTATATGAGAAATAATCATATCATGAAATATGAAAGACAACAAGAAAATCAAAATAAGGACGAGGGAAAAATTAATCAGATGGGTAATATACAAGAAGATTTAAATCGAATAACAGTACATGCTGATATAGAAAACGTATCAGTACAGGATTTTTAGAAATCAGCAAACCAAATGAAATTATATTGAATCACTTTGCACATCCTAAAGAATTTGTTGAGTTTGAAAATTCGGAAGATTATAATGATCAAAATAATTTGCCATATTTAAGTTGTAAAATAGATAACATTAATATATTTGCACTTGTTGATACGGGATCACAAAGTAATTTAATAAATAAAAAAATTATTCAAGATAACATGTCTACATTTGAAAATAAAATATTAAAAATAAATAAACTGCAATTGGTATCTGCAAATAATAAAAAACTGGCAGAATTAAATGAGTCTATTAATGTAAGTGTTAATATAAATAGTATAGAATTAAATGTAGAGTTTATTATAGTACCAAACATGAATGTCGATGCGATATTTGGAGAAGAATTTTTAAGTGGCAATAAAGCTAAAATAGATATGGAGGATAGAAAAATAATATTAAATAAAAATATAAGTCAATTATGTTATGAAAATGGGAATAGTCATAAGAATACTCAGATTAACTATTGTATTACTGAAAATAATAACAATACAGTAAATAATGATTATACAAAGATAACATGTGATATAAGTATAAATGATTTACATTGTCCTCCTCAGTATGCCGAATCGATATTTAAAATAATTAAAAAATATAAAAATGTTTACAATGATTCGCCTGCAGTAGCGAAAACATATGAACATAAACTGTACATTGAAAATGATAAGCCATTTATTTGCCGCAGATACCCAATACCATATAAATTTCGCGAAAGAGTTAAACAAGTTTTAAAAGACATGGAAAAACAAGATATTATTCAGCCGTATCAAACAAATTACATAAATCCGGTCGTTATTGTGGAAAAGAAAGATAAATCTCTTAGGTTATGCCTAGATGCAAGAAAATTAAATGAGATTACTCGAAAACAATACGATGCTCCACAAAATATTGATGTTCTTATAACACAAATTGGAAAAAATACTATATTTTCAAAAATAGACTTAAAAAATTCTTTTTGGCAAGTGCCATTGCACCCTGATTCAATAAAATATACAGGTTTTTCAGTAGATGGCAAAGTTTATTGTTTTAAAAAGGTTCCATTTGGTTTGCAAAGTTCTAGTAGTGCACTAGCATGTGCTATGAGAGGGGTTCTTGACAAATTTCACGATTTTTGTGTATATTATGTAGACGATATATTAATTTTTTCGTATTCCCCCGAAAAACATATACAACATATAACTACAATCATTAAGGTTCTAGAAAATAATGGACTGAAAATTAATATAGGAAAATGTTTTTTCTTTCAAAATAAAGTACAATATCTCGGATACGACATATCCAATAAAGGAATCTCTATTCATTCAGGTAGATTGGATGAAATAAAAAAATTTCCGATACCTCATAATTTAAAAGCATTACGTGGTTTTCTCGGAATGTTAAATTATTATAAAAAATTCGTGCCAAATTTGGCTAAAAAACAAGTTCCTTTAATTGAACTATTAAGAAAAGATGAAAAATGGATGTGGGATACAAGACGCGAAACAGCATTTAATGAAATAAAAAAGGAATTTCACGAAAATCTATTATTATTTACGCCTAATTATGAACAAACATTCATATTAAGGTGTGATGCTTCTGACTATGCAATAGCAGCGGAACTCATACAAATTCAAGACAATTGTGAAGTTCCAATTTGTTTCATATCTAGAATTCTTAAAGGACCAGAAATTCGATATTCGGTAGGAGAGAAAGAAATGCTAGCAATAGTATATGCCACTCAAAAACTAGCATATTGGTTAAAAGGCAATGAATTTATAATAGAAAGTGACCATAAACCACTTAGCTATTTACAATCAAAGCGATGTACAAACAATCGTATTTACAGATGGTCATTATTATTGCAGGAATTTTCGTTTCAACTCCGATACCGAAAAGCAGCCGATAATTTAGTAGCCGATGTTTTATCTAGAAAAGATAAAAAACAAATTAATAGGCCAAATGAAATATTATTAGCTTTAAATTTATTAAAAAATAGTACTGGTATTTACTCTTTACAAAATATTCAAAGTAGTCAATTAAAATTTAATAATATTAGAAAAAACATTATTGATAAAGGCAAATTTAGGGGATATTATATTTCAATTGATGATATCATATATAAAAAATTATATAATAGGGAGTTATACGTTATAGATAATATTTTAGCACAACAAATACTTACTGACATACATAACAAATATGGACATATTGGGAGTAGAAAAATGTATATGATATTCATTGAAAACTACTATTGCAAAAATTCGTTAAGTATCGCCAAGCAAAATTGTAATCATTGCCGCATTTGTTTGTTATCTAAATCTAAAAATATCAAAAATAAACACACGATAGAGTCCATCGTGACATCAAAACCCTTAGAGATTATAGCTATTGATTATTTATCTAATTTAATAAAAACTAGTAACGGAAATAAACATGTTTTAGTAGTTTATGATATTTTTTCAAAATTTGTAAAGATATATCCAACAAAAAAATGCAACAAACAGGTGACAATACAACTTTTGACAGAATTTATAGCACAATATGGCACGCCGAATAAAATATTATCTGATAATGCAACTTATTTTAATAATCAAAGATTCATAACACATTGGAATAAAAAAAAAATTAAAGTAATATTCACTAGTATAAGGAGACCAAATGCAAATCCATCAGAAAGAATGATAAGTGAAGTATTAAAATTTTTAAGAATATATGCACTAAGTAACCATCGTGAATGGGATTTACATTTGGAATCCGTAGAAAATTGCATCAATCAAGTTCCAAACACTGTAACAGGGATATCACCTGTAATATTAATTTCTAATAAAAATCCAGATAGACCTTGGTTAATACCTGAACCAGATATACAAAATTTATGGGATAAAACTTATAATAAAATACAGAAAAAAGCTATTAAATATAAAAAACAACAACAACGTAAAATTAAACAACAAACAAAATTTAAAATGGGAGAATTTGTCATTGTAAAAAAATTGAGGGTTACTAATTATAAAAAAAATATATGTGCAAAATTATTATATCCTTATGAAGGGCCATACGTAATTGTCAAAGAAATAGGTAATAATAATTACATTTTAAATGATATTGATACTGGTATGGAAAAAGGAAAATATCACGTAGAACTATTACATAAATATAAAAACGATTAAAAAAAAAGATATATACCAAAACATTAAATTTAATTGTTTAAAATTTGTCAAGTACAATTTTTAAACATTGGTGGGGGTATGTTTTGATAATTTAAAATGATACTTCTGGATATAATTAGTTTGAGGGTTTGCTGAAGAAAATAAAATAAATTTGTAAATAATTAAAATAAATCTGTAAATAACTAGTAAATAGGACAGTGACATTTTAATTTTAATTATTAAGGTTTGACAAGTGAAAAGTGCGTATGTACAATTCGGAACAATGGGTACGTTGTGGATCACGGCCAGATAAAAAAAGACTGAGAAATGTCAGTGGGACAGAAGAAAATAATAATGAAGAGTTGTCAAGAAAATTTAAAAAGAAAAAAATAATAATTTATGGAAACGTGAACGTGAAGAGAAGTAGGAAATAGAAAAACGACAGTTAGTGTGTAGAGATAATTCAAAGAGTAAAAAAAAAGTTAAAGAAAAGATAAAATATTAAAAAAAATATATTACAATGTTATCAGGCGCATCATCTTTAAATGGATTTTTCAAGAAAAATAAATTAATATAAAAAAGACTTAAGCAGGTTAGTTAAGGTTAGTTAAGATTAGTTAAGGTTAATTATAATTAGTTAAGTTTGAATTAGTAAAAGTGACGTCACAAAAAAAATAATTAAAACAATAAAAATTAAAATTTAAAAAAAAAAATATTTAGATCGTTAAAATAAATTGTAAATAAAATAATAATTTCTTCAACAAATTTATTTAGTTATATCCAGAATCATAATTATTTAATTGAATTGTGCCCAGATGTCTCACTAAAATTTCTGAGATAGGTAAATAAAATAGAGTGTTGATCAACCTATTAAATTAATAATAATAAAATATAATAAAAAAAAACTATATAGGGAAACAACACGACAATATATTCCTTTTACTTTCAAGAAATTCCCAAAACTGATCACAAATGTCAACGTCAACCATAACAACCGATAAAAAAGAATGGTCACTCTGGTGACAGCTGGTGCAAACCGAATTTCAGGAACATTGTCCCGTAAATCTACAATTTTCAGGAATCGGCTATTTACGGAACGCGATTTTACTAACCAGGTTAACCAAGGTGATATACGGAACATAAGGCACGTTAATACCTTCCCTTATGTCAACACAAATAGCGGAAGCCGTTATCCACTAATATCGTAGCATTCAATTTGCGCTTGCGTACATGTCAAAATTAGGCGTTCCACTATTACCGTGTGACAAAAATGCGTTTGAGATATCTCTCTATTAACATCCCACAAATAGTCAGAATTTATCAAAAGTAGTCGAATCGAGAAAAAAAAAACAAAAAAAAATACTGCATGATATAAAATTATGCTGATAACCGTAAATAACTAAATGACATCTACGTAATTTACATAAATTAGGATTCGAAATTCGTGAAGATATATGGAATAACGCCGCTATTAATTATATTCTTAAAGAATGAATAAGTCTGAAAAGTGAAAAGATTGTTAAAAAGTAGTGCTTTGTAACAATAAGAGTATTAAATTACGTATATGAAAAATATTAGATATTAAAAGGAAAAGGAAAAAGGAGAACCCACCTCTCACCCCCGGCTATCAGTAGCCGGTCTTCTAAAATAGAAAGGATATAGGAAATAAAAATTAGGAATGCGGATAATTCAGGATATACAGAGATATAATATATACTAAAACATGGTTAACTTTACTATGCTAATGACATATTGTTTAATTTTTCAAACTAAAAATTAAAAACTAACGTTTCATCTAAATTTACCAAGCTTGCTTTGGCAGTTAAATTACTTTTATTAAACTACATACTATATTTTCTAGCTTATTGTAATTAATTTTTTTGAAGCCTTAAGGCGAGATGACCCATCTTTAAAAAATTGCGTTTTAAAGAATTTGTTTTATATTTTTTGATTTCGTTTTTAGTGATTACATGTCATCCAGCTTTTCACGTAATAACACTTGTCGACTAACATTCAATCTGTAAGGTGATGAAGCTATTGGAGCATGGCTGGCATTATTGATTCGATGTTTGGTAAACGTTGTTGGTGGTCCATCTTCAAGGAATCTGTCTGCATGTAGAGATATGATAGAATCAACCTTCTCCCGCTGTTCGCCGGTAAGGTCTGACGCTTCATCAGGCTTTAGCTTTACTTCTACGCTAAACAGTTCGAATTTTCTGCGTTTACGCGGATCCGTTTTTTGAGGACTGTAAGTAGTAGGTAGAGCGTCTTGAAAAATGCTGTCAATGGCGCCAGATGAATATGTTTGATCATTTGATGGCTGTTTCCGACGTGGAGGAGAAAAGTCAAATTCTTGCAGTATGTATGGATGCTCTTCGGGGAGAGGTGAAGCAAATATTTCCAGAAACGGAGAGCTAGGATGGGTCAAGTATGTTGAACAGAGTAGTGGACCTGCCTCTACCGTAGTTGTCGGCGCCGTACAAATGAGTTTGGGGTTACTTCCTTGCATAAAGGAATACATTTTGTGTGGTTGATCTGCGAAAAACCAGGATCTTTGAGGAATTTGGAGAACCATGGCCGCTTTTTCTAAGAAGTCAATGCCTAGTAAGGTGCGATTGTCTTCTGCGTCAGGTAACATTATAAAATCAATATTGAACGTTCTAGTTTCGATCTTGATTTGTGCCGTGGTTGTCAGCAATTCTTGATCATGGCAGGACCCATCGGCAAGAGTGACAGTAGCTTGTCGTTTCTTAAATATAACAGATGGAACCTTTTTAAAACATTCATAGAGAGATCTACCAGCGACACTGGTTTTGGCTGCCGTGTCTATGTGTGCTCTGCCTGAAATTCCATTTACTGCGATCGGAATTGTTGGGACTTGGGTAGTCGTATTCCACAATGTGTGCATTGAATAGAAATTAAACGATTGTGTGTCCACTGTAGCTCCTTTCTGGGTGCAATTCGGACAGTTACTCCGATAATAACCCGGGTTACCGCATCCGTAACATGAAATGTTGTTTTGATGCAATTGATTATCTTTAGAAGAGCTTCTAAGTACTTCTGGTGTCTTTGCTTTCTCTTTTGCTTCTCTTTTTCGGCACTCCTCTATTGTATGACCTCGATGGTGGCAAAAATTGCATCTGTTTGCTTTTGGTTTACCGAAAGTCGTTGTGGCTTGCAGTTTATTCTGATCCAGCTTTAGGGTTTTAGTTGTAGGTGTTGGCAGTTGTACGCGTTCTTCTCTCCTAACAAGCTCGGCTGCACGACCTTTTTGTAGAAGGTCCGAAAATGTTTGGATAGTGTCTCGACAGATTTCTTTTCGTAGATCAATATGAAGGAGACCAAAGATCATGTCAAGTTGCGTTCCTTCATCGTGCCTATTAGAGGGTAATTGTGATAAAAGAGCTCTTTTTTGCAAATAAATTCGTCAATTGGCACGTCGTGTCCTTGACGTTCGTTAAAAAGGTCAATGTACACTTGGTGTGCAGGTTTTGAAGGAGAAAAAGCGCTTTTTATCGCTTTGCTCCATGTTGTGGCCTCGTGCATAACTCCTTGCCACCAAATTGAAGCAGTTTCGGTGAGAAGTAATGGTAATCCTTTGAGTGCGTCTACCTCGCTTATTTTTTCTATTTCCTTGTAGATGTTTATTGTTGTAATAAAAGCATCTACCGTCGTATGACATCGCTTGCCGTCAAATCTGGCAGTACATTTACTAAAGCTTCCTCCTGAGTGTGCCTGAACGTTAATATTTTCCCGTCTTTCGGTGATTGTCGCTAGGAGTTGCTGAAACTGTTCATTGGACATCTGCGCCATGGTCTTCTTGGCTATGCGTTCACTTCGACGTGGGTGCGGTGGTTCTTCTGGTTCTCTGGTGCTTATTGCGGTTGCCAGCATAAACGATCAAATATTGACCAAACTGAGACAAATTTTGTCGAAATTGATCGGATTATTCCATAGACAAACTGACTAACAAAGACAGAGATGTCGAAGGTTTTTCGATTTTGTCACCATGAAAGAATGACCAAACTAAGACAAAATGTCGAGAGTTTTATCGAATTTCTTTTCGTTTTATGGGAAATCTTCAATGCCAAAGTATTTAGCTATTTTTAGATAACCCTTTATTTATTCAAAAATATTATAGGCTTTTACGTTGGGCGTCACTTTATATAGTAAAGTAAATACCAAATAATATTTAACTATATATTTTATTAGATACCATACAATAATCTGTATTTTCTAATTAATTGTACAAACGAAATCCTTTAACTCATGGGCTTTAGCTACCTCAGCACACCCTTGACAGAAGCGGCGCCCTCTCTTCGTGGGGGGGGGGGGGGGTACACTCTACGGAGTACGTGTGCGACCGCGCCGTGCATTGCGTGTTGCCTGCCTAGTAGGACCTAAGGACGGACGGTTACAATATATATATTGAGTGAGAAGGGTAGTCTTGACGGACTAGTTAAACAACAAAACGAAAAATGTTGGGGATTCCGTCAGGTCAAAAAGGGCAGAATTAAGTAAAACTCTTTTCTACTACGCCAACGTTTCGGAAATTTATTGTTTCCATTATCAAGGCTACAATGTCACTTTTGTAAAATTATGAAAAATACTTACAGTGCAAAGTGAGTTTAAAATAAATAAAAATAAAAAACTAATATGTTAAAAGAATCGTAAAATTTTTTAAAACTTTTTAAAAGCACAATTTTTAATTTGCTTGTTTACTTAACTACATTTTTCAATTGAATGGTCAAAAATTATTATTTTAAAATTAAGATTTCGTTCACCGATAGAGATCGAAAGTAGATAAGAGACTGGTTTTCGCGTTTTATAGTAGACCTCTGTGGTTAGTACAAAATATTAAATTATTTATGATAGTTGAATTTTTAAAAATAACTAAAATTTATGAAAATTAGGAAAATATGTCTATTATTAAATTGATAATGTTTATAAAATGTCTGATGCATTGTTGTTGTTATTTAAGCGTCTATTACCCAGCTTTAAAATATATGAATAAGTATTGATAAGGTGTTGCGTGTCTTTCCTTTTGTTTAGGGTGTCGTTTTGGAAAGTTGTTTCGAAACTTTCTAACATTAGTCTCTTTGTTATGTTTTTTTCAGAGTGGACAACCTGTATATTATCGAAATTAATATTGTGTTCATCGTCAAGACTGTGTTGGGCTAACGAACATGATCTCAACCCTCTTCTATTATCACTTTTATGTTGAGTGACTCGTTCTTTTAGGACTCGAGATGTTTGACCTATGTATTTTTTGTCACAATTTTGGCAAGGGACACTATATACAATGCCTGATTTTTTGACGGTGTCATCTTTATCTTTTAGTTGTGTGAAAATATTTCCAACTGTTTTCGTATATTTTTGTGTTAGTCTGAACGTTTCTTCATTCTTCAAAACATTTATTATTTTACTAGAAACATCCTTATCTCATTAATTTGGGTTGGGTTCTAGTCCAAAAAGAAAAAAAATAATAAACATTACAAAATATAAAGTACCAGTTTCACTTTTATAGTTTGACCTTATATTTTTTTCTTACTGCCTGCTCTTAACTTGATTTCCTGGTCTCTGCTTCTTAATTTCTGTAACTCGATACTGTTCTTCCCGTGTTCTTGTTTTTTGTTGTGGTCTTCCTATCTGCTTATTCCTTTGCTAATTTTTAATTCTTTTTATTTTTTTTTTAATAGAAAGTTTTTATTTTCCAGTGTCGTTATATGGTTTTATTATTTTCCTTTAACATCTTTACAATTACTATTACATAAATCCTCTCTTACAAATTTCTTTCAACATTGACCTCTTCCAAAAATTCTATCTCAACCCAAAACATTAATCAAAAATTGACTTGTTTATTATTATTTTTTTGTCCAAAACAAATTTTTTTTACCACTAGATTTTTTTTTTTTAAATATCCCAGCCTTGGTTTAGTTTATTAACCCTATATTCCCTGTTTACTATCTGACTTTGACTACCTAAATTTCATATATGACACCTCCAAAATTTCAATTTTACTATGGCGTTTTTCATTATTTTATTTAATTTGAGATTCTTTCACTTTTAAATTTATTGCCAATTTAACTAGATATAATACCTTCGTTTCCTTTTCTTTATTCACATATCAACTCTCCTATATTATTTAATAAACATAACATTTAACTTTTAATAATCTTTAAATAAATTAAATATCAACTCAAACAAAAAAAAATAATTTCTAAAATTCCCTATACAGGGTGAACTTTTTCATAACAAATTCCCAAATTTACATTTGAAATTTTCCATTTATGGAAAATTTTAAATGTCAATTTCCTAACTTTCTATTCTATATTATACTATAACTATTGTCAGTATTAAAAATGTAAAGTCCCTCAAATAAAATTTTAATTTAGCACAATTATTTAATTTTCACTCTGTCGTTTTTCTGAATTCTTATTAAAATTTTCTTTCTTCATTTATTCTTCTTTCTATTCTTTTATAACATTTCCAACTTATTTACTTCTATCTTTCCATATAAAATACTATCTTCTTTTCTCTAATATTATCTTGAATTACTTTTTAATTATTTATTACCCATATTTATGCATAACCTTTTATTATACTTCATCATATTTCATTATAAAACTTCATATACCTCATATATTCTTTATATTAATATTTATTATTTAATTATAATTATATTACCGCACTTAACACTATTATTTATTATTTAATTATTTTATTCAAGATCCTATTTTCTCTGCTTTATTACTATTCTTCTTACCTCCATCTTCATAATAATTTCTTACATTTTCTTACTTTCACCTATTTATGCTTTTATTCTCATACCTATGTCCATTATCAATTTCTTCCATACTTCTTTCCATTACTAAATTATTTTTATGCTTCCCCCAAGAGATTTTAATTTTTAATTAACAAATGAACTAATTTAAATTTAAATTTATTATTGACATGCTATAGTCATTCTAATGTCCATTGTCCTTGCTATGGTTTTCCTCAGTAAATCCATCAATTTGTTTCTTTTCTATATTTTAAATTTTACCTTACGTCTTTTATATCTTTTCTGAATTCCATTTTTATTTCTTTTATTCAAATTTTGTATTCTTCGTTTTATTTTTGTTATAATTTCTTTAAATCTTGATTTGTTTCTATTGCTTTTCATTTTATTTATAATTTTCCCATTATTAATATTTTCTTTGTTTACTTTCTCTTTTTCAATATTTTCTTTCAATATTTTGTTCTATGTTCCTTGGTCTTTCATTTCCTATATTAGAAATATTGTTCATATTGACTTGTATTTGTATTTTATTTATTTCTTCACCCAACTTTATTTTATTTTTAGACTTTTCTAACATTTCACCTATCTTTTGTTCAGTATTTTCTATTTCTTTTAATTTAATTTTCATATTTTCTTCTTCTTCGTCCTTTTTATTAATACTTTGTAATCTTGTTTTATCCATTTTTCCATTTATTATCTCAATATCTTTTTTAACTTTTTCAATTCTTCCTTCTATCTTATTCTCTACAATTTTTTGATTTTCTATTATCTTTTCTTCTGATTCTTTGATGTTTTTCTCTATTACTCCATCAATTCCTGTAATAGTATCCATCCATTTATTTTCTAAAATTCCCATTCTTTCTGTAGCATCCTGTATTTCATATTTCACTTTCTCCACTTTTTCTTTTATTTCTTCTTTAAATCCTTTTTCTTTCTCTTGTAAAATTCCAATTTTAACATCTTGTAACTTTTCTACTTCTATATTTCTCTCAATCATTTCAATTCTGATTTCCTTTTTTGTTTCTACTAATTTATTATCAGTATATACTCTCAATTCTTCAATTTTCTGTATCATTTCAATTTTATTTTCTTTAATTTCTTGTTTAATATCTTTTCCCATTTGTTGCATTTGTTGCCCCATTTCTTGCATTTCTTTTTGATTATTGTCCAATTTCTTCCCCATTTCTTGCATTTCTCGTAAGCGTTCTTCTTTATCTTCCTTTCTATTTTATTGTATTACTGTCTCAATTTCGTTCTTTAATTTCTTGCTATTTTCATTCATCTGAATCATCATTTGCATAATGATCTCTAGTTTATCTTGCTTCTGTTCTGCCTGTCTTGATTGTTCATTTCTTTCTTGAATTTCATCTACATTTTGTTCCTGCATATCTTCAATATCTCCTTGTCCTCCTTCCAACTCTTCCTCTTCTTCCATTTGTCCAATCTTTTTTCCCCCTCTTAAGTCCATTTTATTTTATTTTAATCACTAACACTAAATTTTAGTATAATAATAAATGTCCACTCTGTAATTTTTTTAATTACGTCACAAACTTCACTATTACGAAATTTATTATGTCAATTTTTTTTTATTTGTCAAATAATATCAAATTATTCTATCAAAATTCATTAGTTAAGTAAACTATTACTTTCTTTTTAGATTTACTATTGGCAATAAATTTAGAGTAAGTAAACGAATCTTACCAATAGTTATTCCCGATGTGACTTTCTCTAGCAATATTCTAAATGTATTCAAAATTTTAATAATTCTCCGAAGACTCTCTGCCAGGTTAGTTTAGCCCCAAGATGACTTTGAGCTGCTCCACGTTGGCTTTGTGCCCCACGTTGGCTTTGTGCCCCACGTTGGGCGCCATTTGTTATGATATTAACAACTTATCTCATTAATTTGGGTTGGGTTCTAGTCAAAAAAGAAAAAAAAATAATAAACATTACAAAATATAAAGTAAAATTTGTATATGCCCTGCTATTTCATTTCTTCTATCTCCTGTACCAGTTTCACTTTTCTAGTTTGACCTTATATTTTTTTCTTACTGCCTGCTCTTAACTTGATTTCCTGGTCTCTGCTTCTTAATTTTTGTAACTCGATACTCTTCTTCCTGTGCTCTTGTTTTTTTGTTGTGGTCTTCCTATCTGCTTATTACTTTTATAATTTTTATTTTTTTAATAAAATTTTGTATATTTCGAGTATTATTATATAATTTTATTGATTTCCTTCGATATCTTTCATAATTACTCTATTTACATAAATCATATCTTACAATTTCTATCAATATTGACATCTTCCAAAAATTCTATCTCAACCAAAAACATTAATCAAAAATTGACTTGTTAATTTTTTTTTTGTCCAAAAAAAATATTTTTACCACTAGATTTTTTTTTAAATATCCCAGCCTTCGTTTAGTTTATTAACCCTTTATTCCCTGTTTACTATCTGACTTTGACTACCTAAATTTCATATATGACACCTCCAAAATTTCAATTTTACCACAGCGTTTTTCATTATTTTATTTAATTTAAGATTCTTTCACTGTTAAATTTATTACCAATTTAACTAGATATAATACCTTCGTTTCCTTTTCTTTATTCACATATCAACTCTCCTATCTTATTTAATAAACATAACATTTAACTTTTAATAATCTTTAAATAAATTAAATATCAACTCAAACAAAAAAATTAATTTCTAAAATTCCCTATACAGGGTGAACTTTTTCATAACAATATATATTAGAACATAAACCCCTTCTAGCAATAAAACGTTTAACCATATTTAAAAAACCTTCAGTAGTAAGTTCAGAAACTAATTCAATGTGAATAGCTTAAGTAACTAAAGAAATAAAAACACATAGGTAAGCCTTTATGTATTTCTTGTTTCTAAACTTGATATCCTTTATTAGATAAGGCCTAGGATAATCTACACCTATTTTTGAAAAACTCGAGAAATATTTATTCTATCAGCCGGTAAATTTACACACTGACGTACTCGTTTTCACTCTTCACCTTGCAACGACGCTTCGGTCATTACGGGTCACTTTGGCGCCTTAGTCCAGGTTTCGGATTGCCTCGGGCGCCACCTTCCGTTTAGAGTGTGAAAGCCACTGCACGGGCAGTTTTTTTGGTAAAAGAAGTTCAGCCATCTAATTGGAATATTCAAAATCCTTTCTACTACGGCCAGTTTTTTTATTGTTATCACAATACTTGTAGTAACTTCTTTCTAAGTGCTTTTATCTATTTTCACAATTACCGGTAGATACGTTATACCCAGTAGGTAGTTCCAAATTTATTGATACTAATTCGAACATTTTTTTTTAAACACACCTTTAGCCTATATTTCTTATACATTTAAAATCGTCAGACTCATGATCAGGCTCACCATCAGCCGATATTTCGAAAATTATATCATCTGAAAATAAATCAATCAAAGCTTAAATACTGTTTAAGTACTTTAGCGACTAATTACCGGGTTTTAAAGAGTAAGAAGAGCCCTGTTCACCTGACATTTTTTATTTCAAGAGGAAATATCTAAGCCTCTAACCCAATAGAGAAATAAATACGTATTTTACAAAAAAATTATGCGTTCGCGGTACATAAAAATTAATTCCGAATAATACATGCGCAAATAACTTCTCCCTTTTTAATCCTGAATGTGTTCTGAACTAGTTCGGGATTAGCTCCGCGAAAATACCTAATTTTAAATAAAACACAAACAAACGCTTCAGTTCTCGCCACGTGTCTGCATTAATAAAATTGAATGGAAAACGAAGTTGGTACCTTTTCGGAGTTGTTATAGAAACGAAAGCCACGCCCATTTTATTTATAGTCTTTCACTCGTACTGGACGTTATCCGGGCCCACACCAAAGTACCAAAACAAAAACAAAATAGCAACTCAATTTTGCCCAACATTTTTGAAACAAAAAGGAAACAGTTAAGCAACTGTTTTGTTTTGTTGGTGTTTTCATCAACTTTTTATTCTCCAGTCGCCTGTTGGTAAAGATCCAACCCGTGTGAAGTTGGTAGACCAAACTTGGTAGACCGTTTTCCGAATATAATCGAACAACCAGTGGCGTTAGTTCAATGAACCAACTGGCTGGTTTAAGAAAACTTGAAATTTACTGCAGAGTATATGGTATATACAATTATGTTTTAAAAATATAGTTTATTAAAAACCTTTGAGATTAAAATTCACTGAGGGAATACAGCTTAGGTAGAATCAATCAAGTTCTAAAGCGGCTATGACTTTGAGGATTTTGAAAAGATAGAAACAGCCCTTTAAATTAGAAAATAATTTATGTAGGATATCAGAAAAAGAGCATCAAGATGAAATTCAATGGGGAAGCTAAACATTAGGATGTAGAATCTCATCCTAAAAGCCCTATCATTTCAAGGATTTTGAAAGGATATAAGCAGCCCTCTAAATTAAAAAATAATTTATGTATGATACCAGAAAAATAGTATCAAGATGAAATTTAAGCATTAGGTTGTAGAATCTCGTCCTAAAAGCACTATCATTTCAGGATTTTGAAAGGGTAGAAACAGCCCTCTAAATTAGAACATAATTTATGTAGGATATCAGAAAAAGAGTATCAAGATGAAATTCAATGGGGAAGCATTAAGTTGTAGAATCTCGTCCTAAAAGCCCTATCATTTCGAGGATTTTGAAAGGGTAGAAACAGACCTCTAAATATGAAAATATTTTATAACGTATACAGGAAAAACATATCAAGCGTTTTGATTTTGATTGTTTCAGAGGGACGAAATCAGCCCTCTAACATATTTTGTAAAGGATACCAGAAAAGACGGTTTGAGTGTTGGTCTCGCCCCATCGCTAGTTCGCAAGTGAGAAAATGGGTAGAATCTAGAAAAAATTTTAGGGTTACAATTCCAGTACGTGTCTCCTTTAAAAAAATCTTACTTTAAACACGAAGAGTGCATTTAATTTGCTCGACAAAGGTCACACATATTATTGATTATTTTCTCATCGATTTTATAATTTTGTTTTATTTCGTGTACTGTTAGTAGGCAAGTGTAATGAGCAGATCTTTTACAGATTCGACATATGAAAATATTATCTTTTTGTGTTGTTCGTTGACAAAATATGCAAGTATTTTGTAAGTTAATACTGTTGCGAATTAACATCCATATCATATTTTCTCTGTTCTCACTCATATCCATGGGTTGAAGCAAATTTCGTTTATTTACAATTTGATCGAAGAAGTATGTTATAAATGCACCACAAAGAAAATTATGAATTTGTTTAATATATGGTCTATGGTAGGAAGAGAACAAGAAGCTGACATACTTTTCAGTTCAAAAAATCTTGTCAATCGCTCTAAATAATAATTTTTGATTAATAATTCATTACCGAGTGGATCAATAATTAACACTAGTTTTTCTAACAATGAAATTGTTATTAACATGTAGTGGTTATTTTTTAATATAGGTAGAACATCTTTTACAAATTTAATGCCTTTAAGAAATTCGGTTGTTAAATTTTCTTCATTAATATTAATTGAAGATTTTGCCACAGAAATTATTTGGTAATTATTGTTGGTGTTGGTATTTAAAATATATAAAACATGGTCTATAATGAAGCTAGAAATATAATATCCATTATTTATAAGTATCCTCTTTTAATAGGCAATTCTTTGTAATAATGGATATTGGAAACTAATCCATTTTCTAAAATTTCAATAGGTTCAATTGTTGTCCATTTTTTAACACATGAATATAAGGTATATATATATATATATGGTTATTAACTAATACCGGAAGCATTTCAAAAAAACTCTTTAATTTTGGTTTCAGATCGATATATACGAACAACCTTTAAGCCTTTCAATGTGTATATTACTAAGTCGCTCTTTTTACTGTTTCCAACAGACCCTGAATTTCAAAATAATAATTATCCATCGTGTTTAAATTAGTTTTGTCTCTAAAAATAAAGTCAAAATTATAAGTCTGGATTATTGTCCCGGGCTTTAAAGGGACACACAATTTTTATTAAGCCGTCAACTCCTCACACCAGTCCATCTGGCCATGCTGCAAGAAAAGGATATTCATAATGAATAAATAATCTAGAGTCTTCACAAGATACGTTATGTTTTTGTTGATATTCTTGTAGCGTAACTATTTTATATTTTTTCTCATGAGAAATGTCCGAATTTTTATTATTGAAATCATTATGCATTTTGTCTACTAGAACAGGATACAAATCTGGTTTGGTTTTAACTATGGTTCCAAAATAATGTGCAGCAACTCTAATTTTTAGTTCTTTTCCAAAAAAAAAAGATAATTATTTTCGTCAAAAGATGTATTTCTTTGAACTAATTTTAATTCACAAGAATTCAAATGAATTTTATTTAAAAAGTTTCAACAAGAATCATAAATGTTTATTGACTGATTTTTACCAGGTTCGCAAAAATCTTTTTGTATTTTACATAATTTACAAGTGAAGTTTTTTAAATATTCACCATTATTTTTCAGTGTCACAATGTTGGTGTATCCACCTTTTGCATAAATCGTATTGCACCCAAGCAGTTGTTTTATTTTGGGGCCCATGACCACAATATGCGCATATAGCCAGTTCATCATCGTCTTCGGCAAAAATGCAGTCACTTATACATATCAGTTTCAGTGTTTGCTGTTAATTTAAAATATTTTGCGATAAAATTTGTATTAGCTTTTACGTTTCATCCAAAACTCTTCACAGTGTTTTTCGTCAAATGATTCTTTACTATCTTGAGTTAATTTAGTTTTTTTGATATTTAACTTACATTCTACATAGAGGAATAATGCATCTTTTCTTTCCTTTCTTAAAAAATTTGAGTTTTTTTTCCTTCCAGAGTATATTTTTTTAATTAGCTAAAGTAATTTTTAACCATTGCGTTGCTCACTCTTTTATTTTTTAATAGAAGCATGCTCCAAAGAGGAACAAATGGAAGATATTTTTTTTTAAATTAATTGAAACATTTCTTTATTATAGTAAATGTTATATTTATCACCAGTTTCATTAATTTTTATTTTATTTATTAAACAATCAAATCTTTTAAAACAATGACAACTTCTATAAAGTGATGGTTCACTTAGGTTTTCTTCTAAACAAACGATATTTTCTAGATTATCTTCTTGTAGAGTAATGTTAGTCTGTAGATATTTATAAAACATTTCTTTGGCATTAGTTACAGTGTAATTTTCATGGGGTGAAAACATTAGGATATAACAATTAAGGATAAATTCGTCGAATATTTTTATATCTTGAAGTAAAAGGATAGCCGCTACAAGATTTTTAAAATAACGAGATTGGTTAGTGTTTTTCGAGACATTGTCAACATCTTTACATACCATTTTTATAAAATGGGCACAACATAGAAAAATACCTACAACATTAATTTTTTCTATTAAATGCTTTACACATGACATGAATATTTGCAAAAGAAAAGTCAGTGACAATGCCAGAAAAAGCAGGCCAATAAGAATTTTCTTCACAGAAATAACGGAAGTCATGAAGCAGTTTGAACATAGTGTTTGAATCATGATTAGCTGAAACCATTGAAAATACTGGATAAATACGACCTGGTTTTTTATGTTAATGACTCCGCAATAATAATATTTTTTTTAATTGATGGTAAAGGATTTCTGACTACTCTACCTATATTATCAAAATATACACTTAGTTCTTTCCCAACGCGCTGTGATTTCAATACATTGAATTGTTCTTTGCTAAACAATTTAACATTAAATGGAACACACACTTCTTTAATGTATTTGGGGTGATCTACTTTCATCAGTATTAAGTCAAGCAAATCATCTTTGTTGCGATCCAATTTTTGCTTAATTTATGACTTAATTTTTCAGATTTAATCATGCTTAAATTTCTCCCTTCCATAACACTTAAATTTTTTGATTTCATTAAAATCTCTTTTTTATATTGAAATGGCATACATTTTTCAAGCTTACGCTTTACTAAATTTCTTTCAACTCCTTTTAAGGGAAATGTGATGTAGTGGCGGTGAGCAAAATCTAAAGGAGTACTATTGACGTTGACAACATAATCCACAATAGTTATTTTAAATTTTTTGCAACCACTATGTTTACAAATTGCAAATTTGTTTATGGTTTCACTCTTTTTAAGATGAAAATAATAAGACAGGTCTCATTAACAAATTTACTTATTCTGTTTCGCAAAAAATATGGATATAGCTTTGAATTAAGTTTTCCATTTTGAAATAACATCTTCCATATCGCCTCATTGATTGCAAATGAACCTTCAAAAGTGTTATATTCTGAATGTTTCATGTTTCTGACTGATGGGTTATTTTTGGAGTTTTGTGGTAGAATTAAATTATTACTAGTAATTATGGATAAATCTCTGGGGGTACATCAAAATACAGTGGTGTTATATCTTTTTCCAAAGAGATGTTCTCATTTTCCTCTATTTTACTTAAAAAAGTTTGTTCTTCCTTTATTGTTTCCACTTCATGTTCAGTTTGTTTCGTCCATTCCACTATGCTATTGGTGTTGAATTAAAATTTGGCATTGGAATATCATCACTATGTGGGCGAACCTGATCTTTAGTCTTTTCTGTTGTATTGTAGTCGTTTTCAATGGTAATTTTTAATAAGTTTGGAGTTGTTACCAAATCATTATTATCTAGCTTAGATGTGCTTTAATGTTTTATTGTTATAGTTGTTCCATAACTTATATATTTTAATTCTATTTTTTAATGAATCTCCCAAATTTAGGTATTTGCGCATTTTATTATATACATTTTTGTCAGATCTGTAGTTTTTTGAAATGTGATATAATTTCAAATCTTTTAAAACGATTATTAGTTCATCTTCTATAATACAAGTGGCATATTTTTTAGGTAAAATAGAATGTTCGTAGAATTGTTTACAACTTTTATTATATAAAACAATATATATTATTTTACTTCGAAATCCGTACATTGTAAAAGAAAGCTCTAAAGTTATCATTTCTATAACATAATCTTCAAGGTGAGTATTAAATTTAAAATCAGGCTAGTATTTACGAATAATCGTCATAATAAAGGAAAATGCTTGTATTTTTGAAATACCTATGCTCCTTTTTAGCAAAAAATATAAACAGAAAGAAAAAGTAAATAAAACAAAAACCATTAAATTTACTAACATAAAATTAAACTAAAAATGGTATAAAACCACTAAAATTATTAATAAAAACTTCTAACCTAAATCTAAGAAACAAACAAAAAGTGTCTCCTAAAGACAATTACCAATAAATGTAAGTTGGTAATAAATAAATTAAATGGTGTTAAACACAAAAAGGTAAAGATTACAAGTAAAGGTAATATATCAACGAAAGTCACCAAAAACACGTGTACTTGCTGACTGCCCGACTTATTCTGCACCAATCACAATGTCGGCAATTGGTTGTATGGCGACTAAAATCATTTATACTTCTATACAAAGTCGGATCGCCGTATTCCCAATGTCTAATAATTTGCATTTTGAGAACGTCGTGCCAACGTCGGCTACTTCACCTATTTACGACCGTTGTTTTACAGGAACATCGCGACGTTGGATGCTGCACTAAGGCTTAGAAAGTCGGATTTATCACAGTGCCCAAGGTCGGCCGGAGTTCATATTTTAGGAGGAGGTCGCGATTTAGTCGGCATCCCACATCCGTGTTTTGAAATTAAAAAATATAACCTTACCCTATGCTATACTTATTTGTTTTTATAACTATGCCAGACAAACGGAAGACATTTAAGTACTCAACAACATTTTACCGAAAACTGAAACTCTCCGAAAGCAAAGTGGGCCGAGCTATTCTCCTAATTTGGGTAGGTCTGTTGTTAAAGTTTATTTTATTAGTTAATGGTGACATTGGGAAAATAGCTTTATAATTTTTTTTATTTGTAATTATCTTCAGAAGATTGCTCATCAAGAGAACCAGTGGAAGATCCTATCGCTATGTACGGGGTAACTTTGATGTCGAAGTATTATAGGTTATGTATATTTCGCAGTGAATACGTTGCTGATACCGGCTGATTGCTACTACTAGTCGGTAGACATAATTTATTAGCTGAGATTCAGTTGAACACATCGATTTAGCTCCTATGTTTGGGTTATCCATTTTATAATTATAAATCGACATGCGCGGAAGCTTACGTAAAATATGGTTATTAAAAATTCTTAAAATTTTGACAAAAGGATCGGCTACGGCTTACGTATTCACTGCCTTTTTAATCCGAAATATATTCTCTTGTCAATTTCTCCC
Organism: Neocrepidodera transversa; assembly: GCA_963243735.1. Classification (NCBI taxonomy): domain Eukaryota; kingdom Metazoa; phylum Arthropoda; class Insecta; order Coleoptera; family Chrysomelidae; genus Neocrepidodera; species Neocrepidodera transversa. Next base: position 22,549,709 of record OY725353.1, read on the forward strand.
TAGACGCTTCTCTTATTGGCCAAAAAAGTTCACCTCATCTCCGCCATGTTAAGAATAAAAATTTTGTAGGTTAGTTTCTTTTCCAAGTCAAAAAAGAGATTGGATAATGTTTTACGTGTAATATTAAATGTAAAATTATATTTTTTTAGCCATACATAATCTCGGAAAACTTTTATAAGTGCTTCCAAACTCAATTTAATAATTTTGATAATTTTGTTTATTAAATAAATTAAAAAATATTTTTCAAAAACACAAAAGAAAAGGGGCGCTTGAGAATATTTGGAGGTAGCATCAACATATTTGTCAATAAAATTCACGGGGTTTGAGAATTATTTGTAGAGACGGAGGTTAAAACGAATAAATACTTAATTATTTTCTAACTACGTGGAAGCCATAATGTTATTAATCATATCACTTTGCTTTCATCGTGTTTGTTTTCTCAACGTTCGATACATCGTGCATCTCCGAGTTAGGCCTCTTTTATGCACGGCGTCATGCGACGGTCGTCGGGCGGTCGTCATGTGACGTTGAGAAAAATGTCTCACTTTTTCCTCAGCGTCGAATGACGACCGTCGGGAGCGCGTCCAGCGAGCGTGGTACCGGACGTATCCCACCTACAGATCGTCTGCACACACATCAGTTGGACTCACAGTGTTTGCCGTCATGGATACATGTGTGATGTACATGTATTTAACAATAACAAACAAAGATCGGAAAAGAAGGAGATGGTCAGTACACCCTATAACAATGTACGCCACTTAAGAGGTGCATTTTATACTTTATATGAAGAGTCCATGGTGAATTTTTTTTTAATTATTTCCGAATGAGTGATGAACTTTGTGCCAAAGTTAGAAACACTATAGCCTGTAGCCCAAATCTTTTTAAAGATTTGGGTTTCCAACCTGAATAAATGATAGCAGTGACTATACGGTAAGTGGTATTATTTTAAATGTTGTATTGTAAAGGATTTTATATAGGAGAAATTACCTTCTATACCTTTGGTTCTTAAAGGTTTTTGTTGTTGTACTTTAATATATGTAACTTTGTGCCATCATAGGTCTGTAAACAATTCAGTTTACGGTTGAATTAAAAATTAAAACTTATAGAACAGCATGGTACAAAAAAGGACACATTGTAGTCTAATGTTTGTAATTAATTTAATGAACATAAATGAAAAAATATATGTAACAGGTTATCCATGTCTCAAATGTGGTCAACCAATGAGTAATGAAATACACAAAGTCCAGTACCACAATATATATTTTTTTTCTTCCAAAGTTGTTTGAGTGAAATTGGCAACTAGTTTCGGCTTACGCCATCATCAGGCCTACAATAGCGCTCGTTAATACAACAGGTACAAAATTAATAATAAGAAGTGGCTTACCATTAACATCATGGGGTAATAAGTAGATAAAATTAAGTTCAAGTTAAAGTTAAAATTTAAGCATAATGGTACTGAAAAAAATAGGACAAACAATTAAGTTAAAAATAAGAAATTTTTAAACGAATATATTCCTTGTGGGGACACACAAGGTGTCTAGGAATTAAAAGGCATTCGTGACGAAAGTGATAAGGGAATCAGGAAGAACCTGACCCAAAACGGCCAACCTCGGCATAAGAAGTAATGCAGGTACGGGGGCCAGTACAGTATCCCACGTAAGGGTAGGAAAGAACTCCTACGATGGGGGAGCGTACCCCTAGGGGCAGCTCGAAAACAATACAAAGCGGGTTTCTCAACTAAGGCCCATTGAAGGGCAATAGTTAGAAAGTATAATAAGAAAATTAGTGACAGTACCATTAAAATAAACCGTTAGTCTACAAAATGGTGCAGACAACTGACGTATGACAACATACAGCCAACATAAATTTAAAATATGAATATGTGTGTCCCCACAAGGAATGTATTCGTTTAAAAATTTCTTAGTTTTACCTTAATTGTTTGTCCTAACGGTTTATTTTAATGGTACTGTCACTAATTTTCTTATTATACTTTCTAACTATTGCCCTTCAATGGGCTTTAGTTGAGAAACCCGCTTTGTATTGTTCTCGAGCTGCCCCTAGTTGTACGCTCCCCCATCGTAGGAGTTCTTTCCTACCCTTACGTGGGATACTGTACTGGCCCCCGTACCTGCATTACTTCTTATGCCGAGGTTGGCCGTTTTGGGTCAGGTTCTTCCTGATTCCCTTATCACTTTCGTCACGAATGCCTTTTAATTCCTAGACACCTTGTGTGTCCCCACAAGGAATGTATTCGTTTAAAAATTTCTTATTTTTAACTTAATTGTTTGTCCTATTTTTATCAGTACCATTATGCTTAAATTTTAACTTTAACTTGAACTTAATTTTATCTACTTATTACCCCATGATATTAATGGTAAGCCACTTCTTATTATTAATTTTGTACCTGTTGTATTAACGAGCGCTATTGTAGGCCTGATGATGGCGTAAGCCGAAACTAGTTGCCAATTTCACCAAACAACTTTGGAAGAAAAAAAAATATATATTGTGGTACTGGACTTTGTGTGTTTCATTACTTATAAATGCCATTTAAATCTTAACATGATTTTAATCGCTCTAGTTTAATGATATCAATGAATCAGAGGTTGCAGGAGATAATGAACTATTGAAATGGTAATCATCCTTTGTTATAGTCGAAGTACCTTGTGCGTTATGCTGTGATGTACTTTGCAATACATCGTGGAAATTCTGTGGAGGCGCCGGATATCTGTAACTGGAGTTTGACGCAGAATATTGTGGCGGAAAAGTTTGAACATTGGAGGGCTGAGGTACGGCGGTCCAGAACACTGATGGTGTTGGAGCTGAGGCTTGTTAGTGTATGAAATAAGGAGCTGCATAACTTCAGTCTTAAAGAGCAATTTATATCCCTCATTCAGTCTTTTTTGATATTTGGAATTAATGATGAAAAGAAAGCCTTGTCTTCATCTTTATCATGACGGTTTTCTGATTCTCATTCCAAATGTTTTTCGAATTTATCTTTCAACTGCCTTTTTTTTTCTTCTATATACCGTGCTTGTACTTGGTGTTTCTCGCTCATCATGTGCCTCAGGCGTTTCTTCATTGTCATCTGGGTTATGGTTACTTGTTACCTTGATTCAGAAAGATAAACTATAGTATGAGACTTATCTCAGAGTGTGAGTTTGTGCACAGGCTGGAAGCAGAGAAATAAGTTCACAAAAAAAGAGTGAATATTAAAAATGGGCGCCAGTCATTTTGTTGTTTTTAAAATGACAAAAATTTTATGAACCTATCTCTCCTGAGTAGAGAAATTATACAAATGAATATCATAAAACACAGTTTATTATTTTTAACTATATTTTTAACAATAAAGATTTTTCTTTTTTTTTTAAATTATTTATGATAGAAAAAGAATTTTTAATCACAAAAATTAAAAAGATCTGTAGGGTTCTCTTATCTGGATAGAAATCACCTTTTTTTCCAACAAAGTCGATACTGGTGGACTCGGCCTAGCACATGGTAGGGTGTAGCAGTCTCAACCTTCCAGAAATGGCCAAAATATTGGTGTTTTCTACCGACGAGAACAATATTCCACCCGCAGGCTGTTGTCCAGACTCATATAATGAACTTTGTGATTTTAAAATCGTCCACAAGGAATTTTAATGTCCCAACGAAAAACCCATTTATCTATTTGAAGAAATAAAAAATAGATAAATACTAAGTATAAATTAATGTTCGTAAATCTCGTGTATCTGTAAATTAATTTAATAACTTACTAATTAATTTTAAAATAGAAAAAAAAAATATGAATTGAATAACAATGAATTAATTCAAAATTTAAGTACAATGTTTATATAAAGGAAAGTTTTAATAATAATAATTATATCTAAACAAAATATTATAACTAGAAATTATGGGACACGCCCTATTGAAAAAAAATTTTTATAACACGAGATTTACAGTGAAAATAAATTTCAAAGCAAAAATATTAAATCTTAAAATATAAGGTAAACTTTTATAGATTCAACTCACCATGGGTTATTATAACAAACAAAACGAATTTTATAAAAAACTAAATCCGTTTTACTAAGTGTGTATTTTATTATTTTTATTAAACGGATCGAACTGGAAAAAGGCATCATTTTGTCAATTGCGAATCTTTTATACACAGTAAGATGGATAAATACGAGTTTTTACCGATCCCCGTTTGAACATAGGCGTACCACTAAAGGTTTACTTAATATTGAACTCTCAATTAATAAAACCGTAACACACCCCCAAAAGTAGGTAAGAAAAATCATGAAAGTAGTGAACGATTTTTCGTAAAGACACGCAAATATACCCCGGTAAGGTTAGGTAGTTGATTAAACAGGAGGAGTAAAGGAAATCACGGTGAGAGAAAAAAAATTTAATCTAGTAAAACTGTGTTGAAAATTCCTAATCAAGAAACATATTGCACATCATCTTTTAAAATGGCGGAAAAGATTGAGTAAAAGAAGGACCTCGGGTATTCCTTCATGGTATAAAATTAATAAATCAAGGGGTTTTTTTTTTTTTTTTTTTTTTTTTTTTTTTTTTTTTTTTTTTTTTTTTTTTTTTTTTTTTTTTTTTTTTTTTTTTTTTTGAAATAAAGCAAATTACAAAAAAAATAAAAGGAAAATGGAAAATCAGGAAAATAAAATAAGTTAAGGAATTATAACAATCCAAAAAGGGAAAAGAAATTTTTAACTGCGAAAATAGAAATATACATAACGGTAACATTTGATTGATTGCGATTATCTAATAAGTACACATGATAATTTCGAAAACTTCTACAACTAATGGTTCAGTGACGGTAACGATAAATAAGATAAGATAATTTCACTAACCATCAGTTTGTGAGAGGCGAACGGTAATATACCTATAATGTTTTACTAAATAAATTCACTAACTATCAAGCTTAAGGAAAGAAACAATGGAAATATGGACAGGAATGTGAGGAAAAAACTAAATACATGAAGAAATGACATAATTAATTATGGTTGTAATTAAAATAATAGACAGAACGAAGAAACAGGTATATAGAATGAGAAAGGATATAGACACGTTCTATCGCCTTTTACGATACAGCTGTGTGCTGGAAATCTTATTCTTACACCGAGATTTCACAGTGAAAGAACATAAAGATATTGTATATTATCTACACTAGGTACAGATAAATATGAAACCAAAATTATTTTTGAACAGGCTAATCGGTAGGACACTCGGTATATAAAAATTTTTAAAAGAGGATATTCTGTATAATTACGCACAATATGGGAAAAGATAAGATAATTGACTTTTTGTTTAAGGAACTTGCTCGACGCTATCAAATGACTTTATCTAATAAAAATATTCTAATTGAAACCATAGGCGTCGGAACTTTATTCTAACAACCATAAGATAAATCAACGAAATTATGACGTTATAAATTAGTTTGAACTATTCATAAATACAATTATAAAACAATATAATAAGATAAAAATTTCCCATGTTTTCGGTTATTACTAGACTAACAGAGAAAACTTCAGATTATGATTAATTTTATTTTAAATCTCTAGTTTATTCCGCATGAGTAAATATTTGACACAAATTGTAAGCATAGGAGAAGTTATTCGTTAATATTGCGTAATCATATAAACATCCAATTTATTAAATTTAAAACAATCAATGAAAATATAAAATTTATTAATAAGTAATTAGAGATAAAGGTTAAGTGAGAAAAGGAAAATATTGATAGTTAAAGAATGTTTTATTTCATCTATTCGCTATCAGAACTCGACAAATCTGAGGTAGATCGGTAAGAGGTTTGACAATGAGTATAATCTGGTTTCAAATCCTTAATATGCCAACGTCCTACATTTTTCCCAGTTTGATCTTTTAATTCATACACAAGGGGAGAGATAACTTTATGTACTTTACATGGAACATATTTAACGGATAATTTACCAGAAATTAAATTTGATTTATCACTTTTTGGAAAGTTTTTCTTCCAAACATAGTCGCCTACATGAAACTGTAATTCGCGTTTTCTTAAATTATATCTTTTTTTTGAGGTTACATATGATTTATGAATTTTAGAACGAACATCGTTGAAAATTTCCGGCATTTCCTGAACATCTTGTAATCGGTGAACCTTATCAGAGATTGAAATTTGATTAGAAGCATTTTCCGATATTTTACCATAGAAATCACCAGAGGTGGGAACATTTCTGCCAAATACATGGAACGACGGAGTATAGGTAGTAACTTCATGTTTTGAGAGGCGAATAGCTTGAGCAATAGAGTAAAGTTCATCATCCCAAGTGGAGTGATCAGAGTGAGAGTAAGATCGTAAGGCCGTAACAATAGATTTATTCACCCGTTCGGTATGATTTATTTGGGGGTGGAAGTTTGCATTAAACCAGATTTTTTGAACCTGATACCTGGTAATAAGTTCTTGAAATTTCTTGCTAGTGAATTGAGTTCCGTTATCACAAGAAATAATCTGGGGAACACCAAAGATAAGGAAAACTTGATTTTCGAGGAATTTTATAATTGCAGAAGTAGTTGCATTCGGAATAGCCTCAACTAAGGTAAATTTAGTAAACCAATCAACAACAACGAAAACAAATTTATTACCCCTCCGAGAACGCGGATAAGGTCCCAAGAGGTCACAGGAAATTAATTGAAACGGAAAGCTAATATTCCGATAGGAACCCATAAGACCAGCTTGTGAAAAATTTGTCGTTTTACAAGAAGCACAAATTTTGCATTTACGGATATAATTATAGACAGATTGCTTTAATTTTGGCCAATAGTAAATCTCAGAAATTCTTGCCAGAGTTTTATATACCCCAAAATGTGCAGCGGTCGAATTATCATGAAACTGTGACAAAATTTCATCACGATTTGCGGTAGGAATCACTATTTTCCAATCAGAGATATTAGAAAATGGAGAAAATTTATTGAAAATATGTTAATATAGGATACCGTTTTCAACTTTAAAGGTAGGAAATTCGTCGGAATTCAATTGAACCTTCTGAAGCATATTATGATACCATTCATCTGGTTTTAAAAGAGATAAATCGAGAAGGTTAACATCATAAATACGAGATAAAGTATCAGCAACCACAACACCGGTGCCTTTTCTATGTGTAATCGTAAAATTATATTGAGATAAGAAGGTTAATATCCACCGAGCCAACCAAGGAGATGGTTTTTTCATATTATGCAACCAGACCAGAGAAGAGTGATCCGTGATGACTGTGAAATGACGTCCCTCAAGATAGTAACGAAAATGCTCAATTCCAAATAAAACCGCTAATAATTCCTTCTCTGTAGTAGTATATTTACGTTGGCAGTGATTAAATTTCTTACTCGCGTAAGCTATAGGATGTTCTATGCCATCTTCCATTTGGAAAAGTACACTACCAATCCCTACATCGCTTGCATCAGTCATTAAGAAGAAAGGCTTAGAAAAATCAGGGCTACTTAAAATCGGAGCGGTAGTAAGAGAAATTTTAATTTTCTCGAAGGCTTCATTAGCTTGGGGTGTCCAAATGATAGATTGTCCTTTTTTCCTATTATGCAACAAGTCTGAAATTGGGGTAGCCAAAGAAGAGAAATTCCCAAGAAATCGTCGATAATAGCCAATCATACCAAGAAATCTACGAACTTGAGTAGAAGTAGTAGGAATAGGAAAATCACATATGGATGATACTTTATTTGGATCTGTTCGGAGGCCATGTTCATCAATTACATATCCTAAATACTTTAGTGAGGGGCGACAAAAATGGCATTTGTCCAAATTTACAGTAAGATTTGCCCCGCGGAGTTTATTGAAAACATGAAGTAAGATTTTAATATGGGTGTCAAAATCGGGAGTACAAATGATTAGATCATCCAGATAATAAAAACAATAGGGCTCTAATGAAGGGCCAATAACAATGTCCATCAACCTACACATAGTTTGAGGTGCACTAACAAGCCCAAAAGGCATCGTAACATATTCGAAAAGACCTTTACCTCGCACGGCAAAAGCTGTTTTAGGTCGAGACGAAGCTTCAAGAGGAATTTGATAAAAAGCCTGTTTCAAATCGATGGAAGTGATAAATCTACCATCACGAAGTTTACTCAGAATAGTATCGATCAAAGGTAAAGGATAAGCATCTTTATTAACAGTAACACTATTAAGTTTCCTGCCGTCAAACACAACACGATAAGAACCATCTCCCTTTTTAACCAACCAAATTGGACTACAATATGATGAAGTACTTTCCTGAATAATACCAAGTTTAAGCAGATTATCAACTTCCCTCGATAAATAAGATTGTAGGGCTTGGGGTAGTGGATATTGATTTTGTCTAAAGGGTAATGAAGTTCCGGTATCAATAAAGTGTTCTAATATTTTAGTTTTACCTAAACTGTCTGAAGGACCTATAAGTTTGAATTTATCAATAACCTGTTTTAATTTCTGTTTCTGAGCAAAATTAAGATGCGAAAAATCTTGAATGGTATTTATAGTTGAAACGTTCAAAGAACAAATGTTTGCAGAGAAATCAGAAAAATCAATTTTTAAATTAAATAGTTTCATGAAATCCATACCGAAAATTAAGGGTTGTTTAACCGAAGGTATAACGTATAATTTAATTTTTCTAGATAAATATTTTACAGTAACCATTGTCTCAATAAACCCTAGAACATTTAAGTTTTGACCGTCAGCATTAGTGACCGTAAGAAATTTCTGAGTAATTAAATTACCTAAATTGTTTTTTAAAACATCCCATGAATTTGATCCCAAAATAGAAATATTAGACCCAGTGTCTAGCAAGCCTTGAAAACTTTTATCAAAAATTTTTACATCAAAATAAGGTCGATTATCAAAATTTTTCTTATAACACAAAAAATTAAGGACGTTGGCAGAAGATTCAAGGTAGAATTTTTTTACGGTGTTTAACCATCTTTCCCAATCCGACATATTAATATTTGGAGTTAATGATCTATCGTACCCTGACTGAACTGTAGATGTATTTATTGGCGACTTGTACTTGGTCGACTTGAATCGCGAGATACCGTTATGGATTTCACCTTTTCTTGCAAATCGTTGACTTTTCCTGAAGAGTCTGGATTGAACTTTGCGGTAGTATAACCGAGACCGTCTTGAAAACCACCGCGAGCTTGATCGTTTTTTGAAGAACAATTCGAACAATTATTTTTAATTAACCCGGGACTACCGCAGCCGAAACAAAACACGTTCTTTGGTGCTCTACAAACATTAAAATGATGTCCGGGTCTCTGACAATTCCAACAAACTATCCTAGTCGTTACCATTGAGGTATTCTGAAACCTTCTAAAATTAGTTACCGGTACTGTACGACGTGAATTATTAGTACTTAAATCAGAATTAAAATTTAACGACCTTGAGCTTCCCGAATTAGGTGATGCAGTTTGAGACCACATAAGAGATTCTTCTAACCGTTTACAATTCGAAGTTAAAGTATCAATTGTATCTATATCGACTAACGCTAATGGTTGAGCATAATAAGGAAGTAAATTCCTTTTTATAATACGGACAATAAGTTCTTCACCCGGTTTTGACTCTAGCCGGTTAAAAAGGCCCTTCATAGAGTTAATGAATAAGGTAACTTTTTCATTAGGTTTTTGTTTAAGTTTTTTAATTTCTTCAAGAAGGTCATCTTGATAATTATACGGAAGAAAATCGCTCTTTAGTTTTAGAACTAAGTCTTGCCAGGAGTTGAACCTAACTTTATTATTTAAATACCACGTAAAAGCGTTATTTTTAAAAAGATCTACTGCGCTAGCGAATAAATCCACATCCGAAATACCGCGAGCAACTCTCAAGCATTCAACGCGTTCACTTGTGTACTGGAACAGGTTTAGAGAATGGAAAATTTGTGTTGGATGAATTATTGACATTAGGCGTTGACGACCCTAAAGGTACTTGCGTATAAACCTTAATATCTAATTCACCTTCCAGAGTAAGGATAAGTGACTTACTATTTTTTTAAACTCTTCCTGAATATCATCCGAACATGATAACCTCGAAATTCGTCCTGAAATATGTGTTAACCGACAGATGAGGCGTAAATATTCTACATCTTTAGATGTTCCAGTAAAATTTTGAACCTTTGCAGTTAAATCTGAAAGCGTTGTTTCGATACCGACCGTTTCCGTTACATAATCAAAATTATCAAAGTACGAGAGCATACTGCGATTAGCTAACTCTTGCGAAAGCGCACCACGTAACATTTTACGACATTCGACGGCTGTTGCGGGAGGTTCCAAACCGCGATATCTAAGTTCATTAAAGAGCAGATAATCAACATTCATTTTATAAATTTTTTCCATTATTCTACAGGTAAAGCCACCGAAATCTTAATAACCAATGTATTTCTAAAGGAGATAACTAACCGGTTTAGTTCAAATATAAAAACTCCAACCTTTCAATATAGCAGATAAATAAACATTTCAAAATAATAAAAGATAATTGACTTTCAATAAAACACTATAAAAGGTAAATAGTCGATCTTTATCAGATAAAAGTAAAAACGAATAGGTAGATTCCTAGATAAACACCTGGTTGCCGAACTTGATTTTGTTAAACATCAACTAATTCCTGTTTGTTTTGGTAAAATAAGAAATATTTTCAAGAAAGCGATCCCTTACAGACTTTTAATTTAAGAAAAAAAATTTCTAAACTCAATGCTTTTTTCCAGCCCCACGTTGCTTGCGCCAATTTGTTACCCCTTGATTTTTTTTTTTTTTTTTTTTTTTTTTTTTTTTTTTTTTTTTTTTTTTTTTAACAGAAAGATAAACTATAGTATGAGACTTATCTCAGAGTGTGAGTTTGTGCACAGGCTGGAAGCAGAGAAATAAGTTCACAAAAAAAAAGAGTGAATATTAAAATATTAAAAATGGGCGCCAGTCATTTTGTTGTTTTTAAAATGACAAAAATTTTATGAACCTATCTCTCCTGAGTAGAGAAATTATACAAATGAATATCATAAAACACAGTTTATTATGTTTAACTATATTTTTAACAATAAAGATTTTTCTTTTTTTTTTTAAATTATTTATGATAGAAAAAGAATTTTTAATCACAAAAATTAAAAAGATCTTAGGGTTCTCTTATCTGGATAGAAATCTTCTTTTTTTTTTACACATAGACCGGCCAAAATATCATGAATTAACACACTACACCAGAAAATTGGTTGCTAATGTATCATGATACTTTGCTCAGTCTAATGAATCTTTATTGAAACTAAAATATACATATTACACAATCAGCTAAAGAAAGGAAACAATTAGTCATCCAATAACATTAATACTAAAATAACAAAACAAACTAAACATGCAGTAACAAAGTAAAACAAAATAAAATAAAACAGTAAAATAAAGTAAAAGCTTAAAATAATACTAGTAGAGAAAGAATACGGGTTCTGGACCATAAAAAGTGAGGAGGGTAATGAGCAATTACAATTAGCATTTATAATGAGCAATTATAATTAGGAAATTTTTTTTTTTTTTTTTTTTTTTTTTTTTTTTTTTTTTTTTTTTTTTTTTTTTTTTTTTTTTTTTTTTTTTTTTCGAGGGGGGAAGGAGAAATAAATTCAGTCATTACTCATTATCGTAAATCCGCATGAAACTAGCATCTATTACATCCATTCTCAGACAAATAAAAAAATGTATTCGCCCGGCCGTTATTAAATGCAAGCTTGTGCAACGGAGATCCTTATCTGGTTTCCTATAAATGCGTTTTTTCTACCAGCCCTTGGAAATCTAAGAGTGAAGCGAGATAAAATAATAACTAGCCAACTATAGACAGACCGAAACACAGGTGTCTCGATTTCAGCATTGCGTACCTGCATACGAAGACACCTGCTTTAAGTCGTTATACGAGGAAAGTATTGATTTTTTTGATTTTAAGGACAGATTTTTAAATGTACACAACCAACATGACACATAAAATCTTGATTAATATTTTTTTCTTTAAATATTTTTGACTTATTACATACCTATTTAAATTTTATGTTATTTATTTTCGAGGTATGGAACGCCAAATAATTTATTTTTCGCCCAAGTTTATTAAGTTTTAAACAACACCAAGTTCAAACAAAGAAAAAAAAATAATTAAAAATTATTTGACCAACGTAATACTTTCACGTTACTTGTATGTATTATTTAATTTCTTTCAGAAAGATTTATTATAGTTTGTTTAACTCTGGATGCATAATTATTTTCTATTAAGAAATGTATAGCGTTTGATTTAATTTTCTTAATTGATTGAACAAAGTAATAATTATATATTTTTTAATTATAAACATCAGAAATTTATAACATAAAGAAAACAATTTTTACGAGTTTTTTCCCTTAACTTATATTATTTATTATTTATTTTCCAGGTATGAAACGCCAAATAATTTATTTTTCGTCAAGTTTATTAAGTTTTAACGGCACCAAGTTCAAAAAATATTTTGGTAGAATACCTTTTTTTATTTTTCTAGATAATTATCTAAAGTGCACCTTTTGCAATTTCTGTATGGTTATTAATTATAGAAGACATTTTCTTAAATCGTTAAAAATGTTCTGCCATTCCTGAAAGGCGATATTTTTTCCTATGTAAGATTTCAGATAAATTGACGTGATAGAAATACATTTTTATTCTGACAGATTTTTTTTTATCTTTATCTTCAAAGTTTGGGCATGGTTATTAATTACACACCACTTTTACTCAATTGTTAAAAAAATGTCCGTCCTGACATTTTTCAAAGACGATAAGGCTCTTATGTAATATTTTAGATAAATTTTAGAGATTTGGTCAAATCTGCAGGTATTTTTATTTTTCTAGATGGTATCAAGAAATTTATGACTGCATTTTTTTTTTGTAGGCTCATTTTTAAATTTTACTTAAATTGTTAAGAATACCCTGACATTATACAAAGATCAAAATTTAGATAAACGGTCGACTTATTTCGCAGGTGTATGGTTTATTCTATTCAATATCCGACTTGCCCCACACTACCTGGGATTTGATTGGTCCATATTCGACCTATGAGAATAGAGAATTTTCATCCCTCTTTTTACAACTCCGCCCTTATTCTTTGAATAATATAATCCCGTGTCTAGCCACATTTTACTCAGTTTTATCTTAGAATCCTTCGATTTAAAATTAAATAAAAAAAATAAAAAATGGCCAGCGAATATCTACGTGATTTCACCGCGGAGGAGCTCTTGGTTGAGTTCGACATCCCAGCCCCCGAGATGTCCGCCGGCCCCATACTGGAAGCCCCAATATTAATCCCTGACGATCAAGTCCAGGCCGGCAGACTGCCGTTTTTGGAAGCTGCCGCCGCCGAGGTTCCAACATCAACAGCCGTGCAGTCCGCAAAATCAAAGATGAACACTCGGGCGGGTAAAAAAAGACCTGCCGCCAAGGAAGAGGGATTCTCGAAGAAGCCGAGAATCCTTCAAAATATTTTAATAAATGGAAGCGGACCGCCGGCAACTTTAATAAAAGCCCTGGAGACTGCGATCCCTCAAACAACTCGGGACCCTGAGCTGGCTAAGCTCATAGCCGCTGAGGATTATGAAATTGAGCGTCTCGAGAAGCGACTGGTCAACATCCAGGATGAATTAAAGAAGCGTCGGGCTAGAGGCAAAGAATTGCGGGATGAATTGGAGGAGAGGAGCGAGAAATGGGGCCGCTTCAAAGAAGCGGCAAATGCGCTGCGGGAAATTTATTTGGGGTTAGTTTAGTTTTATTTTTAATTGTTTATTTATTTTTTAATTTTTAATTTAAATTTATTTCTTTATTTTAAGTCGTAGGTATTAGTTTTTTTTTACGTTTTTTATTTAGATTTATTTTAAGTAGTAGGTATTAGTGTTTTCATGTTTTTTTTTATTTTAGATCTATATTCTTTATTTTAAGTAGTAGGTAATTAGTTTTTTTTACATTTTTATTTAGATTTATTTTCTTTATTTTAAGTAGTATAGTTTTATAACGTTTTTTATTTAGATTTATTTTCTTTTTTTAAGTAGTACGTAATTAGTTTTTTCATGTTTTTTTTTATTTAAATTTATTTTCTTTATTTTAAGTAGTAGGTATTAGTTTTTCACATTTTTATTTAGATTTTATTTTCTTTATTTTAAGTAGTATAGTTTTTTCACGTTTTTTGTTTATAGTAATGTTTTTTGTTTATTGTAATTTTGTTTATAGTAATGTTTTTTATTTATATATTTGTTTATAAATTTTAATTCCTTTTATAGTTTTTTACTTTATAATTATTTTAAGCTGTATATTTATATTTCTAAGATGTATATTTAAATTACTTTTATAAAAAAATAAAAATTATTTATTTTAACGTATTCCTTTTTTTTTGAACGCATATACCCTTATATTTACATGTTTAAATAATCAGTAAAATGGGAATTTGAATAAAGAAAAAATTATTCAATACAGAACATTTAATTAAAAAAGATTTTAAAAATAAAGTTTAAAAAAGTTTTAAAAAAGTTTTATTGTCAGTAGATAGAACGTTCATTAACTTTAACGGTTCTGTAACTAATGACAATGTCGTTTAGATTGTGATAATTGAACAAGAAATCAACTTGTAAAGTTTTATTCTAAACGTCATTGCCTTTACTTACTGAATCTTTAAAGTTAATGGACGTGCTATCTACTGACAGTTACTCTTCAAAAAAAAAAACATCTCATAATCAGCTACAGATAATGATGATTACTTTTTATGGGGCTAATTAATGAAGATTAGTAAACAATTTTTTTTCACTAAACTAAATACTCAGTAACAGATATGTCTAAATTTCTGAATTATTTAATTTATTTAGAAAATGTTAAGAATAATCAACTGGTCATACACATTTAAACTAACTTATTTAGCAATTATTATTATTATTATTATTATTTAGCAATTATTTCGAAAAGGGTAATAAATTAAACTAATTTTTCCATATAATTTCACTAAACTAAATACTCTGTAACAGATATGCGTAAATTTCTCGATTATTTAATTTATTTAGAAAATATTAAGAGTAATCAACTGGTCATACACATTTAAACTAACTTATTTAGCAATTATTATTTAGCAATTATTTCGAAAAGGGTAATAAATTAAAGTAATTTTTTCATATAATTTCACTAAACTAAATACTCAGTAACAGATATGCGTAAATTTCTCATTATTTAATTTATTTAGAAAATATTAAGAGTAATCAACTTAGCATAAACATTTAAACTTGACTTATTTAGCAATTTTTTCAAAAAGGGTAATAAATTAAAGTACTTTTTATAAATATATCATTTATTATATATTAAAAATAAATTACAAAAAAAAAGCAAAGAACCAAAACTAAATCGAGAATACAAAATGCGTACGAAGATGACGAGCTTGCATATGTGATTGTCCATTTAATTACAGTCACCGCAAACATCTCGAATACAAAATTGGTAAAGAGGAAGCTCACACGCATAACAATCGTCATAATCAGTTTCCTCTTCGCCCATTGTACTGAGATGTTTCCGGACATGGCTGTAAGAACCCCAGGCATTCCGAACGTGATCGTGTGAATAACGATCGAAACACATGGGGCACAAATGCACTTCCCTATCGACTCCAGGCCTTTTTAAATGAACAATCACATATGACGTGATTATACAACAGTGTGCCCGCCGTTGGAGATGATTAGTAAATTCTCTAACGGTGGGCTCACTGTCCCCTTCGGCAAGATCGATGCCATAGTCCTCGCTGCTATACTCAGTATCCGTAGACCATCCATCGGACTGAGCATCTTCATCTTCGTGCTCGTCAACTTCTGGCACCACTAGCTCGTCAACTTCTGGTACCACTAGCTCGTCAACTTCTGGCACCACTTCACCAACCGCATTTGCATCATTATGGACAGGCCCTTCAACTTGGTCGAAGTAGTTGCCTTCGTCTGCTTGCTATAACAAAGAAAACAATATTAATCAATAACAACACAATGTAATAAAAATTGGAGTAATAAGTAATCACTTGGAAAACTTACCATTTCATCAGAAGGGCCCCAAATTTCTCCAAATAGATGCTCATGGTTTTCATCAAATGGAACCAGAAGTTCTAAACGTCTTACCGGATTCATTTTTTTAAATTTTATTTTCAATATATGTCCACTGTTACGTTTCAAATATTAATAATCCACAAACTCCGCCCGTTCACTCTTTTATACATTTTCGATGAGGGCTGGTATGCGTGGTGAATTTCCCCCATCCTTTGTAAGTAGTTTAAAAAATTACTTCAGTAGTCGCTCTTCAGTAAGGGATATTCAATTGCTCTATGTAGTTTCGATCATGAAAATAAGTAAAAGTCGTAGATAATTAGATCTCTTTTTATTTTACTCATTACGATTGCTCATTGAAAATGCTAATTGTAATTGCTCATTGCAAATGCTAATTGTAATTGCTCATTGCAAATGCTAATTGAAATTGCTCATTACAAATGCTAATTGTAATTGCTCATTACAAATGCTAATTGTAATTGCTCATTACACATGCTAATTGTAATTGCTCATTACACATGCTAATTGTAATTGCTCATTACAAATGCTAATTGTAATTGCTCATTACAAATGCTAATTGTAATTGCTCATTACAAATGCTAATTGTAATTGCTCATTGCAAATGCTAATTGTAATTGCTCATTGAAAATGCTAATTGTAATTGCTCATTACACATGCTAATTGTAATTGCTCATTACACATGCTAATTGTAATTGCTCATTACAAATGCTAATTGTAATTGCTCATTACAAATGCTAATTGTAATTGCTCATTACAAATGCTAATTGTAATTGCTCATTACAAATGCTAATTGTAATTGCTCATTACAAATGCTAATTGTAATTGCTCATTACAAATGCTAATTGTAATTGCTCATTGCAAATGCTAATTGTAATTGCTCATTGAAAATGCTAATTGTAATTGCTCATTGCAAATGCCAATTGTAATTGCTCATTGCAATTACTTTAAATTGGTGTAGGGGGAGGAGCTCTGTACGTAGACTCACATCGATCATGAAAATAAGTGAGTTGAGGAAGGGGAGAATGAGGATTGTATAAAAGCAGACGTCGCAGCTTAGTTATTTAATTTACATCGTGAATTTTATTATCTCCAAGCTGTATTAACTATGTTTGTGTGCAATTGTGGTTCAACTTTTACTCGGGTCGATAACTTGAATAGACATCGGAAGAGTAGTTGCAAGTTAATTCCGAATAGAATCGTCGGAACGTCTAGAGGAACTAAGAGACCTGCAAATAATAATGGCGGAAATGGAGGTCCAGCCGCAAAGAGGCCTGCAATTAATAATGGCAGAAATAAAGGTCCAGCAGGAAGCAAAACGCTTCAGCCGCGACAATTAAGAATGGAACGCTGCGTACCATGTGACATAGACATCTCATCAAACCAATTATACTCGCATAATAGAACTTTGCGTCATAAGAACAATGCCTTGATAATACACTCGAAAGGCGTGCAACTCATAAAAAGCGCATTTCAATGCAGAATTGCCAGCTATAGAGTAAATAGTGATGAAAGGCATATTAATTACGACACATTCTTTGATTCGGTGAAACATAGGATATTAGGATTATTGGAAAGTGTAATCGCAATTCATAGCAGCGTTAAGGTCAATATTGAAACGTTCGGGAGGTATACTCTGCACACCCAGGAAGTGGGAGATGTGAAGTCTTTCAATAGTAAGAATCGAATTATTGACGCATCAACGGATTTGGATGGCGCGTTGATGGTATTTAGAGATAATGTATCCTCACAAAGTCTGGAGTTTGAAGAGAAAGATTCCGGTAAGTTTAGAGAAATATAGGGTTTTCGGTATATAATAATAATTAAAATGCATTTTTTTTTTAGGCTGGGCTCTGCAAGAAGTGCTCTTCGTGGAAATTAATATCAACAAATTTTCACCATTGGGGGGAAGTTCGTACATGGAGTTACCTAAGGAGATAAGACTTAAGCATGCCGTACTAAATGTGCAGAATAATGATCAATATTGTTTCGCTTGGGCAATAGTATCTGCGCTGTATCCAACCAATCAAAACAGTGGCTCTGTGGCATCTTATCCCGACATTGGGACTGTGCTGAATTTACAAGGGCTCGAATTTCCAGGGGATCTTAAAGTTTGAAGATCAGAATAATATTAGTGTTAACGTGTATGGGGTGGAGCAGAGCTTTGTAGAAGGTAAGGTGAAGCATGTTATTGTAGGTCCTTTAAGATATTCGCAGAGACGTTTGCGTGCCCATATAAATTTGCTTTTAATCACTGATGAAACTGGTAATAGTCACTATTGCTGGATTAAAAACCTCTCAAGATTAGTTTCAAGTCAGATTAATAAAAGTAATAGTAAGAAATTCTTTTGCGATGGATGCCTACTTTATTTTTCTAATGAAAATATATTGCTGCGACATCAGTCGAACGATTGTAACCATGTGTATACAACGATGCCGACTACTGAATTAGTAAAAGATAATCGAGGATTATACGCGCCGGGAAACATATTGAAATTCAAAAATTCCGAAAAGCAATTAAAAGTCCCTTTTGTTATTTATGCAGATTTTGAATCGGCTTTAAAACCAATAGCTTCCTGTCAGCCCAATGCGTCAAATTCATATACCATCCGTACACATGCGCATGAAGCCTATTCTTTCGCATACCTGATTAAGTGTTCATACGATGATTCGTTGACTAAATTCGTAAAATATCGGGGCGGGAATGCCGGTAAGGAATTTGTAAGGCGATTAGAGGCTGACGTTTTGAATATATACAATAGCCACTTGAAGAATGTGATTAAAATGATACCTCTGACTATTAGGGAAATTGAAGATTATATGACTCCCAATGTATGTAATATTTGCGATGAGCCGTTTACTAGTGACGAGGTTAAAGTAAGGGACCATTGTCACCTAACTGGGAAGGTGAGACCTGGCGCTGCCCACAGCAATTGTAATTTAAATTACAAAATTCCCAAGTTCATACCAATATTTAGTCACAATATGACTGGATATGATGGACATCTATTTATAAAGCAATTATTCGGAGAAGGCGCATAATTATGAAGGTAGTGATGGTAAAATGAAAAAGAATTATATAAATCTAAGATTTCTAGATAGTTTCAGATTTTTGGCTAGTTCTTTAGATGAATTATCCAAAAATTTACCTTCCGAACATTTCATCGAAACAAGGAAACGATTTTTCAATCCTGAGAAATTCGATATTATGAGACAGAAAGGAGTTTTTCCGTATAGCTTTGTAGATAGAATGGATAAATTAGAGTATGACAGTCTGCCTTTGAAAGCTCAGTTTTACGATAAATTGAGAGAGCAGCATATATCGGATGATGAGTATGCTAGGGCTTTGAAAGTGTGGAGATTATTTGAATGTAAAACTTTGGGAGATTATTCCGATGTATATCTTACTTCGGATGTGATGATATTATGCGATGTATTTGAGAATTTTAGAGAAGTGGCATTGGACGCATACAAGTTAGACCCCGCACAGTATTTCACATCTCCCGGATTATCATGGGATTCCATGCTACGCTATACCAAAGTCGAATTGGTATTGCTGACTGATATCGACATGCTTAATTTCTTTAAGAAAGGAATTCGCTGCGGAATCAGTCAATGTGTAGGCAGAAAACAAACGGCCAATAATCCTTACCTACCAAATTACAACCCGTTCTTGGATACATCATACATATCATACCTTGACGCTACAAATTTATATGGTTATAGTATGAGTCAAACCTTACCGACGGGTGAGTTTACATGGCTGTCAGAGGATGACATTAACAACTTGGATGTACATTCCATAGGCGATGATGATAATTACGGATTTGTATTTGAAGTAGACGTATTATACCCTTATAGCCTGCATGAAGAACATTCAGATTTACCTTTTCTGGTGGAGAATATAATACCTCCAAATTCGAAGTCGAAAAATAGCAAGTTGATACCGAATTTGAACAACAAGGAAAAATATATAATACACTACAGAAACCTCAAACAAGCTAAACCAACGGCTTGATTCTTACTAAAGTTCACCGAGCTTTAAAGTTTAAGCAATCGCCTTGGTTAAAAAAATATGTCGATCTCAACACTGAGATGAGAAATAAGGCGACAGCAAAGTCGGAAAAAAATCTCTATAAAATCATGGTTAACGCAGTCTATGGCAAGACAATGGAAAACGTAGACAATCGAACAAATGTAGTTCTTAAAACTCACTGGTCTAGAAAAGGGCATTCTCCGGGAGCTAGCTATTTAATTTCGAAGCCGAATTTCAAAAGTCGGTCAATTTTTTCAGAAAGTTTTGTTGCTATACACATGGGTAGAACTCGTATATTCTATAATAAACCGTTGTATATAGGTTTTGCAGTGTTAGAACTGTCAAAAGTGAAAATGTACCATTTTTATTATCAGATATTGAAAAAATATTTTGGTAAAAAGCTGTCATTACTTTATATGGACACTGACAGTTTTATACTAAAAGTGACCAATGCTAATTTTTACGATTTCATGAAAAATCATATAGAGTACTTCGATACCTCTAATTATAAAGTATCCAATATGTTTGACATACCAGTTACAAATCCGATTTTGGGCAACTTTAAAGACGAATTGCCAAACAACGTAATAAGTATATTTTTGGGCACCGGGGCCAAGGCTTACTACATAAAATCTGCCGGTACCGAAGACGAGGAAATAAAAAAAGCGAAAGGCGTAAAAAAGTACGTGATTGAGAGTAAGCTGCATTTTGCAGATTATGAAAATATAGTCGAAAATATTGGAGGAGTTATTTTTAGAAAAATGAATTGTTTTCGAAGTATTCTACATGATATATATACGGAAATGAAAAATAAGGTAGCATTATCTTATAATGATGAGAAGCGATTTATAATACCGGGCACTACAAAAACATTACCATGGGGACACCGGGATATCGCGCAATATCTTAATGGGCCTAGACAATCTATTGCCGTAATGCAAGACTCTGTAAATAATGTAATTAATAGTAATATTAGTGAAGACGATAGATTAGATCGTTTTATTCAATTATTATGCGAAGAAATGTAACCCTCACACTGATGATTATTATAATTATATTTTTTAGGATAATAAAAGTTTCAAATATGCTTTACTTGGTTTTATTGAAAAAAACAATAAATTTAAGTCAATTACAAAGGATTATTTTATATTAGAATCCTGTATGGACGGCACCATCGAATGGCCTATATTGGATGTAATAATCATGCAGCACAAGTGCATACACTTTGGTGTTTTTCGGAAATTTGCTTTTGCGCGTTTCAAATTCAATCTTGACATCCACAGTTGACGTTTTAATCGCTTCAGGCTGATGGTTACAGTCGATTACAAATACAGGATTTTCGCGAAATTCTCCTATGTCCATCATTGGCTCGCCAATAGCTTTGTTGTAGTACCCTCTTTGGAAATTCTCATATGCGTAATATGCTAAAGTATCCAATTTCTGCTCAAAATTCAAATTCCATCTTTCAAACGGATAAACTTGCGAGTTTAAATGCACACGAATATTCATCATATCGGCATGCATAAAATTCGTTACATCTTTTGTATGGTTATCATAATTATCAGCGTCTTGAAATGCTATAATAATGAATCGAGGTCTTTCCAACGCCGTACTTATTTTCAATGCCCAAATATCTGACGAAGTTTCTCTTAGCGACGGTAATTCATACAGATCGGCCATTCGGTAAGGCACGTTAAGAGTAGTTTTCGGACTTTTTGTTCTACTGAATAATCGTAGTTTAGCTTTATCGTCCGGAACTATGTACTTAATTCTCCATTGTATTTCGTCTATTTCTATGTCTGCTTCAACCTCGCCGATATAGCAGTTTTTGAAAGTTCTTGCTATAGTCAAGACGAGCTCATGCTGAGTGTTTATAATCCCTTTAGTATAATCTTCACCGAAAGTAAACAGATCTTTAAATTTTATTCTGCCACTAAATACATCAGTAGCCGCATGATACAGATCCTGCTTTTGTTCGTTACATCCCCAACCTGAAGAATTCAATGCGTTTATTTGAGATTTTCCATACGATACCATATTCTTCATAGTGGTAGCGATTATGGGCTTCCTACATTGGGCTTCCTACATTCGGCTACTTTTTCACCCCCCATCTCGTACCTTGCTTCCTCGAATAGTCCATATAGAAAATTATTGGATAAATAGCATTTTTTAGTGACGTCTTGATTTGAATTTACCTCTTATATCGATGGAACTGTCTGAAATATCTAATATATTATCTTGGTGTTGGATCTGGATCCTCACCACATCGGAATTTTTATAAACTGGCGATCCGTATGGCTTGTGTGTAAATACATGTAGGCTCACTAAAGAATTGTCGATTACCGGTTCATTGAAAACTTCAAGTTTATCGCTGAAGGTTAATGCAGGCATTTTATTTATTTAGATTCTCACTCTTAAACCAATTGACTGTAGAAATTCTCGATCTTTCTGCGACAGAAATACACGTCTAGACTGTCTGCTGGTTTTCTTCAAAGTGCCCTTCAATAAGCGCTTACCATTGAATTTATTGAAAACTTTCTTTAACACTGACGTCGTCCTCGTATTATAGCAGAATCCCATTTTATACGATTATTTTTATGCCACTTCTTTTAACTCTAGTATTACGCTAGTTGTCTCACCAAATCCGAAGTTCACGAGTTCACCTCTATCGCTTACAATGCGTACAGTAATATTGTCAATAGATCGACGACCTTCGGGACTGATTGGCATGTAAATGATATTATGTGGCTCTTTCGTTAGTCTATATCCTGGTTCTACATCGACATCGAATGCATAGAGAATGTGATCTTCACTGCCATTAATATATGAGCCGGATACAATATTACAAACCAACCGTATTAGTCGAAGTTGCGTAATATCTACGACGTTGGAGGATTGATGCGTAGTTCCACTTTTAAATATGATCTTATCAAACCCTAACAGCGGTCCTATTGAGTTTTCAACTGTAAAGTCAATATCAAACTTTGAATATATTTCACATTTTAGAGTATTGTTATTTGCTTATAATATGAATTCATCGTCGGAATTGTATGTTTCGTTATCTTTATAAAAATTAAAATATAGCAGCCTTCTTATTGCCGCATTTATTTCCTCTATTTCATAAGCTCCTGGAGGTATTAGCAATAAAAACTCGGTAATAATGTCGTCGCTGTCCACGTATCTAAATTGGATAGCATTATTTTTTTCTGTAATATTATTTATAGAGTTCCATCCATAAAATCCCAATAATCCTAAGCCATACCGCTTGGTCGGATCTAATTCGATGGGAGGATAAAAATCGGCTTTTAGGACACTTGTGCCTATATCTGTCAGTTCGAACGTGCGCGACATAACTGATAACGAATAAATGCAGATTACATTTTTATTCTAAAAAAAGTCCACATTTATGGTTTGAATTGTTTTATTAAAAAAAAAAATACATTTTTTTATTTCAAAATAATCATGCTGTTATTCTTGTTGACAGAAGCAGCAGAATATTCTTCGTGGCGGTGGGCCATCTGCTTCGTCTTCACCTGATCCTTCTTGATTATTGTGCTCATCGCAGTATTGATATTGCAAAATATCCGGATCTTCCCTTAATCTGGCCGGCAACTTATTCCATACCCATGCTATTTCATGCGATGAGCACGCAATTAAAACGTCCTTGTGCATTTGCTCCAAATCCTCTATTGGCATCTTAGGTAAGCTGCGATATTTAGAAAATGCTCGCAATGATGACGAATATTTTTTAACTTCTTCTCGATGCATTCTATTTTGCTTTGGATAGAAGAAATTTTAGGCACAAATGACCACACAAAACTGTATTGAACTTCTGATAACGTTTGTGATTATATTTTATGCTTCGAGTTGGTGAGGGTCCTTTATTTAAATAGTTAGTCAGTGTTGGTGGTGGGGGTAAATCGCCGAAACTATCAAAGTATGTAGTCAATGCACCTCGTTTCTTGAACGAAACCCAGTGTGTACCTAAACCGGCATTATTATCAAGATTAATAATTGCAGATTCATTTCGACGAGGCCCTCTCTTCGGTAAAGTATCACTCATATATATACCCCGAAAATATGGGATGCTATTTTTTCTAGCAAATTCTCGAATAAAAACGTCAGTTAACGGTTTTCGGGGTAATTGATCTATTAGTTTTTTTTGAACTCCTATATGGTTTAAGATATAATCCGAATCCTTTTTTATACGGTTTCAGATAAATTCCACTGCCGCTCTTCCCTGCGGCTATACTTTCCATCGCTTTGTGGTGTCTATTTGACTCAGACATCTGTTCTTTAGCTTCCTTGGCTGCGCTTACAGCTCTTGCAATGCCTGATGCTGCTCCAGCCAAGCCGCCTAAAGCTGATAATCCAGCGAAAATAGGTATCAGTGGTAAAATCCCTCCAGTTTTTGGTACTGGTATAATTCGCGGAGTTATTATATTATGCACTCCACCATTCATTTTAACATATTTTCTTGCTACTTGCAAAGCCGCTTGGCTAGCTTTTTTCAAATCTGTGAGCCTTTTGCTTTTAAGAAATTTTCCAACTTTACTAACAACTCCATTTCCAAACGTAACAGCCCTTTTTTCTGGAGATTTTTTCGGCTTACGCTTTTTTATAGCACGGGATTTATGACCCATGCCGAGCTTTCTTTTAGCTTTCATTATATTAGTCACAAACCAGGATGCACTTTTTTCACCAATAGATGCGTCTTTCGATTTCACGCGAGACCAAGCAGCGTTTTCCAATTCTTTATCAGCGATGTGTCTAGCTCGAATATCTTTATTCAAATAAGCTACGTCATGAGTCTTGCAGGCTCTATCAAGACCATTTATACCCGGATAATTTCTAGCTATACGTTTAGATAATTTTGTCCCGGGGCCGCAATACTGATATCCTGGTATATGCAATTCCACAGGTAGTTTATTTATAATGGAATTTAAGATGCCTCGACCTTTTTTCGATCGCTTGGAGCTACTTTTACGTTTTGCTCTATTGACAGCCATTACTTAAATAAGTAGCGTCGAAGTAGTTGCTGCTATATATAAATGAACCACGGCGCGATGCGTATTGTAAAGCAAGCCGGCTGTATAAATATTGAAAATATAGATAAAAAAGTGGGATATGTAGAAAAGAATATTAAACGCAGACATGGTCCATTGCTTCCGCTAAGCGTAAGATCTCTGATAATTGGACCATCCAACTGCGGTAAAACGAATGCCATGCTGTCCCTACTATTCCAACCCAATGGTTTACGATTTCTCAACGTGTACCTATATTCAAAATCCCTGTATCAACCGAAATATGAATATTTACGAAAAGTCTTGGAGCCGATTGATGGACTAGGATTGTACATGTTTAGCAATAATGAGGAGATAATTCAACCTTCAGAAGCGAAAGAAAACAGCGTAATCATATTTGATGATGTAATAACCGAAAAGCAGGATATTGTGAGAGCTTATTTCAGTATGGGACGTCATAAGAATATTGACTGTTTCTATTTAGGCCAAACCTATTCTAAGATCCCGAAGCATTTGATACGTGATAATGCTAATTTCATTCTTATATTTAAACAGGATGAAAAGAATCTCCGCCATATATATTCTGACCATGTATCTCCAGATATAACGTTTGGCGAATTACAGGAGATGTGTTCAAACTGTTGGAATGATAATTATGGATTTTTAGCCATCGATAAAGATAAGGATATCAAGGACGGGCGTTATATGAAAAGCTTGGATAGTTTCATATATCCGTAGATCTTCGTAGTATTAAATCAATTGTAGTCGAGCGTCTGTTCCGTAAAGACATTGGACTTTTGAAACAATTATGAATCAAATTCGAGCTGAAGATGCTGAAAATATGAGAATTAAGCGAGATTTAATCGCTGTAACTGACGCCGTTCGAAAAAAATTTAATTCTCTAAAAGCGGGTCGCTTTGAGGAAAAAATGGAATTGGAGAAAAAATATGAGCCAATTACTACTCCTTTAAAAATAATTTCAACATCGACCGCCGTACAGTCTGCAAAAAGAGGTAACTTGCCTGAAACCGAGCAAGAATTGGATTATGATGAAACAGAAGATCCTTCTTTAAAAGATAAATTTTATGATTTTATCTCGCATTCGGATGATTCTATGGATGATACTTTGGATACCGCTTCTTCAAATAGTTCAGTAATTCGGACATCTTTAAATGAATCTTTGACCGACATGATCTCAAATCATATATCTAACTTGATGGAGAAAAAAATTACGTACGATACAACATACGGCATTCGCATGGATCATGAGAATAATGAGCTCAAAATGGGTAATTTGGATGTGGAATTCAGCGATAATAGCGTTTCATTCTCGAAAGATGGGAAGGAAATTAAACAATTTCGAATAAATGATAAATTGCTAAAATTATTATTCTTAAAGAGAATCGCCAATCCGAAGCCGAAAGATTTAGTCACATACCGAAATATATTATTAATCACAGAGTCGCCCTTCCTGCGATACCGCAAATCTTCTGTGCTTAATGTCTGCAATTGGAAAAAGTTTAAAAATATTATTCGACCGTTAATGGAAAGGAAAAAAGTAGGTGGCAGTTTGTCGAGCATACCGACTCATAAAGTATTAACTAAAATGCGACCTAATTATGTTTACTGGAATGATCCGAAAGAATTAATTAACCGTTTGCGGTTGCTGCATGCATCTAAACAGGCCGGACATAGTGGGCATACCAATGAGCTTATTTCTATCGTAGAGGAGCTTCGTGAAGAAGGAATAATATATTGATTTGAAGTAGATACTTTAAAGCAGTTGGCCCCAGCATGCCGTCCAATACGATAGACAAATTCGGTCGCCAAAGAAAATTTGATAGAGTTCTAGTAAAAGACCGAAGTGGTATTGGATTTAAATTAAATGCATCTGGGCAATACGACTTGCAGCTCAAGCGATTAACTAACGTTGCGCAACCTGAGGACGATTCTGATTCTGTAACGCTGGGCTATCTGACTTCGCAAATGGATATCACGATGCAGACGGTTCGCCAAGTATTGCCAACGATGATTACGGATGCTTTAGGTAGCAATCAAGCTTTCATAAACACCATAACATGTAACCGGGAATTTTTGGAAGGTGTAATAAGTCAAGTAATGAAAAATCTTGGAAAAGAAATCGATAAAAGTGATGAATTCACAAAAGATATGGCGGCGATAAAAAAAAATATCCCATTATAGGAGGGAGCTAAATAATATCAATCAGAAATTGGGTATTTGAGAAAATAAATTGATAAAGGAGTCCTCTGTATCATATATTCATTGTTCAGCTTGATATGAGTACATTCAAGAATAGCCTAGCGCTTGGTCGAGAGAAAAATGAACGCTCTGAAGATTGGCATCATAAATGAATTGCACAAGCCGGCTAGACGAAATTTTTTAAGAAGAAAAACCATAGTAAAAGGTATATATGACTTGTGGCAATGCGACTTGGCCAATGTACAGAAATACGCTGAAGATAACGACAACTACCGCTATAGCGTAGTTATCATAAATTGTTACTCTAAATTTGTTTGGACAGTTCCTGTTAAAAGTAAAACTGCTGCTTCAGTTACGGCCGCTGTTAAATCTGTATTGGAAAAAAGTGGATATGCTCCGAAACATTTACAGACCGACTTGGGTACCGAATTCTATAATTCTAAATTTTCAATTTTGACGAACCAATACAATATCAAGCATTACTCCACGTATACAACTATGAAAGCTGCTATGGCCGAGAGAGTTATCAGAACATTAAAAACCGCAATCTATAAACATTTTCAAATAAGGGGTAGTTACAGGTGGTTGGATGCCATAGGCCCGATCACGGATAAATACAACGCGACCAAGCATAGCACTACTAATATGAAACCAATTGATGTAGATGTCGATAGTAAAGTACTATTCCATGGCCATAACAAAAAACGAGTCAAAGCCAGGGTAAAGGCGAAATTTAAAATTGGCGATATTGTTAGGATCTCCAAGTATAAACATCAATTTGAAAAGGGCTATACGGCGAATTATACAACGGAACTATTTAAAATTATCCAAGTTAACGACACGTATCCTGTAACGTATGCTATTAAAGATCTAAAAGGCGGGGAAATAAAAGGCTGCTTCTTTGAGGTGGAGCTACTGAAAACAAAATATCCTAAAGACTACCTAGTTGAAAAAATTGTTAAAACAAAAGGAAATCGCGCTTTAGTTAAATGGTTAGGATTTCCTGAATCTGAAAACTCATGGATTCGCACTAAAAGCAGCCCCTAATTAATTAAAATGGACGTTTTCAAGTATTTTAGTTATAATTTACTTTTATTTGTATGAATCCCTATTTAAATAAAACACTTTATAATAATTAGAATATAGTTTTATTTATTTCAAGTAATAAGTACAGGATGTCATTTAAGGCCGTATTTAAGTTTAATTTGCGGCGTAATGTATGGTAAAGCGTAATACAGAATTTTTTTTAATCCTAAGGAAACCATCGCTTCACAATATGAGTCCAAATCTAATTTTAAATCCAAGTAGTCGTCAGATGCTCGTACTCCGGCATTATACATCTCATACGCCTCCTGTTGTCTGACTATTGCCTCATCGTCGTAGCAAATATCCAGATCATAGTTCTGGGAATGCATGGCGTCCCAAGCTAGGTCCTTAAGTTCGCACGCTATCCTCTTTATTGCCAGCTCCAAATTGTCTGCCGCAGGCCAAGATTCACTAGAATATGACATCCACATAATGACTAATCTGAAACAATACAATGAAATGTTAGCTTTGTTATAGCACTAGTTGAAATATCTACTTACAAATAATCCTATATATACCACCAATCCCTAATTTAAATAATATTTCTAACACTATCCATATAAATGAAATTTTATAAGAGGTTGCGTTTTTGTCGGATAATGTGGCCACTCTTTCTCTCCTAGGTAACTTAAAGCATATCGCCCTTCTGTAACGTTAACTTTCGCTACAAAGGTTTCGGATAGTGCATTAGTTACTCGTCTTGGCAGCCAACATTGAAAAACCTCATCGGTATTTAAATCACGTAAATGAAGTAAAAGACTTTTTCCATATCTGGTATCCTTCAAGGTCATCGACTTAATCGGATAAGCTTGATCAATTTTAAGCTCATTTAGAGCCCTCTGCTTCAAAAATCTTATATTGATCATCTCATTAATAATATCAACCTCGGCTTGAGACATATTAAAATATATACTATTATTTTTACCTCTATTATAAAAAACACTGGCACTAATATATCGAAACTTATTAAAGCATAAAGACTAACACTGAACTTCCAACTCAGCTAGGCTTACTATATAGCGCTCGCCCCCACTTCGAATCCCCTCTCCTCTTTTATAAACTATTTTTGAGACCCTCTCAACCGTTGTGCGATGTAATCACTATCAGAGGTAATGGAGTGTCTGTCTATGTACGCAATACTTTCAAGGTTAAGTCGTAATGTATTCGTCTAGGTGCATGTGCGTCTCAAGGTCAAGGTGTAATATGTATGGCTGGGTAATTGCATATTTCAAGCACGAGGTAAGAAGTGTTTGACTATGCACACATTACTCTCACGGTCGAGGCGTAATGCATCCGTCTGGGTAATTGTTAATTGTGTAATTGCTAATTGTAATTGCTCATTACAAATGCTAGTTGTAATTGCTCATTACAAATGCTAATTGTAATTGCTCATTACAAATTCTAATTGTAATTGCTCATTACAAATGCTAATTGTAATTGCTCATTACAAATGCTAATTGTAATTGCTCATTGCAAATGCTATGTGTTTTTGTTTTATTCTACTATCCGAAGGTAGATTTGTTACCTTTTTATGAACCTATCTCTCCTGAGTAGAGAAATTATACAAATGAATATCATAAAACACAGTTTATTATTTTTAACAATAAAGATTTTTCTTTTTTTTTTTAAATTATTTATGATAGAAAAAGAATTTTTAATCACAAAAATTAAAAAGATCTGTAGGGTTCTCTTATCTGGATAGAAATCACCTTTTTTTTCCAACAAAGTCGATACTGATGGACTCGGCCTAGCACATGGTAGGGTGTAGCAGTCTCAACCTTCCAGAAATGGCCAAAATATTGGTGTTTTCTACCGACGAGAACAATATTCCACCCGCAGGCTGTTGTCCAGACTCATATAATGAACTTTGTGATTTTAAAATCGTCCACAAGGAATTTTAATGTCCCAACGAAAAACCCATTTATCTATTTGAAGAAATAAAAAATAGATAAATACTAAGTGGATAAATTTCACTGGAATATTATCCAGAAAATACCAAATAATTCATATTTCATTTAAAATTAATAATGTTAATCTTTCAGTTCATACTAATGTCTATTATTGTATATTTTAAAATCTAAAAATAGATTTAAACTCAACACAAGAGTTATTCCGTCTTTCTCTCAGACGTTTTTTCTGTCTACTTTCAAAATACCGTTAACGAAAACAAAATACATAATCGATCGTTGCTATGCAAGCAATATTATTGTTCTCTCATATTATCCCATCATTATAAGAGACAAAAAATATAAATATATTTCTTCCCGCTAAGATTCTGAATTCAAGGTTATTTGGATACCACGTATCGTGTCTCCTACCACTAACACCTGCAACCCGCTAAAATTCAGATCAGAATCGAGGACTCGCTTATCGACCGTCTAAGGATGCAGTCGCATTTAATATAGTAAAAGTTTCTTAAAATAATTGTAATGTTGCGTAATTAACCACACCCAAAAAAGTTTTCTGAGGTTTCGTAATCATAAAAAATGTAAATAGTTTTACAGTGAGTGAAGTGATGAGTTGTCTGATTTCGGTTTCATAATTATTTTTCTGTTCATGTTAGTACTTGGAGTAAATGGAATAAAAAGTACATTCTTATTTCAAATACTCTTTTATTTTGGTTTAACTCCTACCTAAAGAGTTTGGTCCTTCGATGCATATATTTAAAGAAAATACAAGTCCAGTGTTCTTTCAACATTTATGAATACTATTATTCGTAAATCGTTCATGGTCCTTCGAGCCGGATAAGTATTGGAACCAGTTTTTTACAAGCATTTTCTTGCTGTGGTCATCACGTTTGTGTGCCAGCAAACATTCTCCTGCTGTTGTCATCTGTATGGACATCTGTAGTCATCTGTATGGACATCTGTAGCCATCTGTATGGACAGCTGTAATCATCTGTATGCCAGCGGAGATTTTTCAAATCAGCAGCTTGCAAGTCTGTGCAAGTAGCAAATAGTTGGAGGCACCTGTAGTCTCTGTTTCAAGGAGTCAGGTATCGACAGTGATTGTGTGAAAATTCAAGGTCAGTTCTTTTAATTTCATAATAAAAAACTATAATTTTTATGTTTCAAACATTTTTAAAAATAATTTACGCAGCCAATGTACTGCGGTGTAGCATGTAAAGACGATTTTACTGTAATTTTAACAATTTTCACGTAAAATAAAATTTAATTTCACAAAAATACTTATTAGCTGTTTAATAAAGTTTAATAAAAATTTGTCATCATAAAATAGTGTATATCACAAAATTGTTGATATTTTATTTTTTATTTCATTTAAAAATAAAAACATCTTTCAAAATGGAGCTTCAAATGTTAAAAAATAAGCGAACGGTTCTGAAAAGTCAGTTAACTAAAGCAATTAATTGGTTTCAAATAAACGGAGATAACGTAGATAAACTTAATTTGCAATTACGAATGAATTCAAATATGCCATTACTTGAAAGGTATAATGATGTACAAGATATTTTAGAAATAGAAAAACCAGACGACACCGAAGATCGTTCTGAATTTGAAAATAAATATTTCAAGTTGATTGCTGACATGCAAACAAAAATTTCAATAATGGAAACACCCATTCATGATAATTATTCCAAAAATAATATTAATTTACCTAACATTAAAATACCAATATTTTCAGGAAATCCATTAGAATTTCAGACATTCATGGATTTATTTACCTCTTTAATTATTAACAATTCTAAATTGTGCAACTCCGAAAGATATTTTTATTTAAAAACATTTTTATCAGGGGATGCTCTAAGATCGTTAGATCAAGTTCCGGTAGCCGATGCCAATTTTCATATAGCATTGGATATTTTAAATAAAAAATACAATAATAAAAAACAATTAATTAATACTTTATATCATCAGCTACTGAACACCCCTAATATTTCTAAAAATAATGTAAGAAATCTCAGAAAATTCACAACAGATATGTCTACAACAGTAGCTAATTTAAAAAACACTAATTTAAATAATGAAGAACTTTTTAACTCATTAATAATATATATAATTGAACAAAAATTAGATTTTCAAAGTAAAAAAGCTTTTGAAGAAAAAATAGAAAAAAATCAAATGCCAGAAATTAACACCTTGTTTGAATTTTTGGAAGACAGATGTTCGGTGTTAGAATCTGTCACTAATAATATGTCCTTTGACGATAATCAAAACAATCAACATATACAAAAATCGCATAAACCTCTTGCGCAAACAAAACATTCCTTTCATGTCGAACACGAAGGTAAACATTTCCAAAACTCTAATAACATTTCTCAGTCTCAAGTGTTGAAAAATAAAACGCAGTTTGTAAAATGTACATTCTGCAATTCAGGGGAACACAGAATTTTTAAATGTTCTCAATTCAATCAGTTACCGCCAGACGAAAGGCATAAATTTATTAAAGAAAACAAACATTGTTTTAATTGCTTATCTAGCAATCATGTGAGTAATGATTGCTTATCCAAATTCAATTGTTTAATATGCAGCAAAAAGCATAACACTTTATTACATTTAAAATCTTTTAATGATTTTCAAAATAAAAATAAAAATTTCCAACAACGAAATTATTCAAATAAAAACTTTAACAATAAAGATAATAATTTTCAAAGTAACTATGTCTCTCATGACAATAATGTAAATAATAAAAATAGTTCAAGCACGGTAGATGTTTCGAACCCTTCATCTTCAAGACAAGAACAATCTTGACAACTAACGTCAGCTTCTTTGTCTGCTTTTTCAATGTCAAACAATTACGTTCTTTTAGCCACAGCGCAACTTTTTGTTAAGCCTAAAAATAAACCAAGTATGGTAATAAAAGTTTTACTTGACAGTGGTAGTCAAACTTCTTTCATAACTTCAAAATTAGCTGATGCACTGGGTTATGATACTTACGAATATAAATTACAAATCTCAGGTATTTTAAATAAAAAAAACTCATTAAATAAAATGTTGGATGTCAAACTTTTTTCAATGTATGATAGTAACAAAAGCTTTAACGCGTCGTGTGCAGTTGTTGATACGATTACGCAACCTTTGCCACAAATTTCAATTAATATACAAAAACTTAAAATACCTAAACAATATAAAAATAAATTAGCTGATTTAAATTTCTTTATTCCGTCTGACATTGACATGCTGATAGGAGCTGATTTATACTATGATTTATTGATTGATGGATTTAAACCTTTGAGGAAAGGTTTACCATCGTTAGTTAACACTCATCTGGGATGGGTAATTTCAGGCAATTTGCCATCTAAATATATTGAAAATAGCAACAACGCTAATGTTTCTTCTTTGTCGGTTTTATCAGAAAACAAATCTGATAACAACTTTTTGCTCACTAGTAAATGTGACGATTTTTTAGAGAATAATGTTAATTCTCAAAGTGGTTCTCGTACCCATATAACGGAGGTTTTGAATGTAAAAAGCGGCCCTAGCGCCCTAAATAAAAATAGCGGTTCTCGTACCCATAAAACGGAGGTTTCAAATTTGCAATACGGCCCTGGCGCCAACAACAATAGTGATTTCAAAAAATCTCAAAATTCTAGTGTTATTTTTCACAATGAAAAACTAGAGAATTCAAATTTAAAATACGACCATAGCGTCAACAATATTAATGATTTTCAAACATTACAAAATTCTAGTGTTATTTTTCACAATGAAAAGCTAGACAATTTATTAGAAAAATTTTGGTCTCAAGAAGAGATACAGCAAACACCATTTTTATCATCAGACGATGAAATGGCTGAAAACATTTTTTCTTCCACTACGGAAATTTTGAAAAACGGTAAATATCGAGTAAATTTGCCTCTAGTTGATAGTCAAGCTCACAAGAAGTTGGGTGACTCATTTATTACTGCCAAACATAGATTTCTTTCGTTAGAAAATAAACTTTCGAAAAATCCTAAATTATTTTATGAATATAAAAAATTTATTGACGAGTATCTTGAATTGGGTCATGCACGAAAGATTCCAATTTCTCTCAATTCTCTTTTAGAAAATAAATATTTTGCTCCACACTTGTGTGTGCTTCGCGATAGTGCCAGTACCAAGTTGCGAGTCGTTTTTGATTTCTCATGTAAATCAAGTTCCTCTTTCTCGTTGAACGATATTTCTCTTAAAGGTCCTCAAGTGCAACCTGAACTATTTGATATATTATGCAGATTTCGGTTATTCAAATATGTATTAACTGCTGACATTCAAAAAATGTACAGACAGATTGAGATGAATCCATCTCAAAATTTCTTACAAAACATTTTATGGAGAGATTCTCCTCATGATCAAATTTCATGTATTGAATTAAATACAGTTTCCTTTGGACAAAAAAGTGCTCCATTTTTAGCTTGTCAAGTTTTAAAAGACATAGCTCTTAAAAATTATCAGTTCCCTTTGGCTGCTCAAGCATTGTTGGAACAAACATATGTTGATGACATCCTTTCAGGAGTCAATTCATTTTCTGCTTTACAAACTTTACATCGAGAATTAAATTCAGTATTAAATAAACACGGATTTACATTGCATAAATTTTGCACAAATTCAAAAGAATTTTCAAAAAACATTTCAACTTCTTCTGATATCATTGACATGAATCTAGATAATACCTCTTGTAAAATATTAGGGTTGCACTGGAACCCAAGCACAGACAATTTTCAAATATCTGTGCCAAAAAATTTAATATTACAAAAAGTTACAAAAAGACAAATTTTGTCAACAATAGCTCAATGTTACGATCCAATGGGATTAGTTAACCCGGTGATAGTTTCCGGAAAAAATTTAATGCAGAAAATTTGGCTAAATAAAATTTCGTGGGATGAACAAATTAAAGATCCATCAATTTTGCTTGACTGGGACATTTTTACCGAGAATATTTCTCAATTAAATTCCATTAAAATCCCTCGACGTTTATTCTTAACAAAAACATTATTGTATACGGAAATTCATGGATTTGCAGATGCCAGCTCAGTAGCGTACGGCTGCAATTTATACTTACGAACATTTTATGATGATAATACAATTCATTGCATTTTAATCTCTTCTAAATCTAGGGTAGCACCGGTAAAGAAAATTATTACCATTCCAAAATTAGAATTGTGTGCGATGTTGTTGCTTTCACATTTATTACAAAAAACTTTAAAAATTTTTGAAAATAAAATATTTTTGCGATCAATCAATTTATGGTCTGATTCACAGATTGCTCTCTCTTGGGTTAAGGGACACCCTTCCCGTTGGTCTGTTTTTGTGAGTAATAGAGTTTCACAGATACAAGAAATTACACAAAATTTCCAGTGGCGTCACGTCAAGTCGGCCCACAATCCCGCTGATTTGTTATCGCGTGGAATATTCAATGGAAAGGTTTCGGATTTCTGGTTTACAGGACCAGAATTTTTAAAAAATTTGTCAACAGATTTCGATAAACATGATACTTTCTCTTTAGTAATTTCTCCCCCGGAAAGCAAAAAAGTCGCTTTACCGGTAGTAACTGCACAACAAAATTATTGGATAACAATATTCAACAAATTTTCGTCATTTTCTAAACTTCAACGCACAGTGGCGTACATGTTAAGATTCAAAAATATTTTAAAGAATAAAATAAAATTTCCTCCAATTTTACAAGTATCTGAATTACTCAGTGCTAATATTTTCATGATAAAAATAATTCAAGAAGAATATTTTGACTTGGAATTAAAATTATTAAAATCTAAAAAGACAATTAAAAATAAACAAATTTTATCTTTAAACCCTTTCATAGATTCAGATGGAATTATACGAGTAGGCGGTCGTCTGTTGCACTCATCTCTTTCATATTCGCAAAAGCATCCTATTTTGCTACCAGCCAATTGTCATGTTGTAAATTTGCTTATTCGTTTTGAACATATCAGATTAGGACATAGTGGTCCTCAAAATGTGTTGTCTAATCTTAGATTAAACTATTGGCCTTTAAATGCTTTACGAGAAATTAAACGTATCATTCATCGTTGCATAGTTTGTCATCGATTTAATGCACAAGCAGCCCAACAAATTATGGCGGCTCTTCCTAAAGATAGAATTGCAATTTCACGACCTTTCCAAAAGTCCGGTATTGATTTTGGAGGTCCTTTTCTTATAAAAACTTCATTGCGCCGAAATGCGCCTTTATCCAAATGCTATCTTGCCTTGTTCGTGTGCATGGTCACTAAGGCAGTTCATTTGGAGCTCGTATCAGATCTAACTACTGATGCTTTTTTAGCCTCCTTAAAACGTTTCATTGCACGTAGAGGATTCCCATCTATCTTATATAGCGACAATGCTACAAATTTTGTAGGTGCGCATAATGAACTCCAATCAATAAAAAAATTTTTAGCTTCAGAAGATAATCAAAATTCAATCCATAATTATTTATCCACTAATCAAATAGAATGGAAATTTATACCACCCCGGTCACCCCATTGGGGAGGGATCTGGGAATCAGCCATAAAAAGCGCTAAACAACACATGTACAAAATCATGGGAAAATCACATTTTATTTTTGAGCAATTAGCTACAGTATTATCTCAAATAGAAGCAATATTGAATTCTAGACCACTTTATCCTCTCTCTAATGATCCAGTGGATCTAAACCCACTGACACCTGGTCACTTTCTAATTGGTACAGCTTTAACGGCTTTTCCGGAAAAAGACGTTACATTAATTAACACTAACAGACTTTCATTCTGGCACAAGTGCACACAAGTACAACAACAATTTTGGAAAAGATGGTCTATTGATTATTTGAACAGGTTACAAAATCGGCCCAAGTGGTTAACTCCGTCAATCAATATTCAAATCAACGATTTAGTTTTGCTTAAAGAGGATGACACTCCTCCGCTTAAGTGGCCTTTGGCCAGAGTTCTGGAAATGTTTACAGGTAAAGATGGTAAAATTCGATCCGTTAAATTATTAACTTCAAATGGTCAATATGTTAGACCCATTACAAAACTTGTTTTATTGCCTGCTCATGATGACTGACCTTGAATAGGCAGCATCATGACAGTTTTACTTTTGTTTTAAGCCTCTGTGTTTCGCTCTACGGCGCGTCACACAAGCGTATATGTTTTAATTTTGTTTTAAGCCTCTGTGGCCCGACTCAAGGGAACAACCACATGCGTATGTGTTTGTAACTTCAAATTTTCGCCCATTTATGGACTCTTTGTAAGCCTATCCTGGAGCTCCAGGATAGTGCATTTTCATTTATGTCCACCCTGTTGCTTGTTCTTTGTGGTCGCCATGCGTCACAAATGCACAAGCAACTATTTTTTAAATTGCTCGGCGAAATCCAGCAGATGATTTCAGCAGTCGAACCCGGGGGCTGCTTGGGGTATTCTTTTTTGTTATGTGGGAACACAAACGCAAGGCAACTTCGTCCCTGGTAAGTTTCCCACGGGGTTTCACTTTCACTTCCCTTATGGAAGGAAAGTTAATTGCAAGGAAGCCGCTGTATTTGTACATGCATGCCTTTATTTTCCCTTTACTAAGGAAGCCCTTTGCACGCTTTGCTAGCAAAGCAGGGCACTACAGCCTTCTACAAGGACATGTGGTATTATTATAAGCTTTTCGCTTAAGTTAATTTTATTGTTTCATGTTTGTGTTTATGAATTTTCATTACAGTATTCTGTACTTTCTACTTCTCAATAGTTATGTGAGAACTCAATCGTAAGGAAGAGTTTAGTCTTTTCTTACTTTTTTCAGGGTTATTCTTCACCCGTTTCTTCTTTCACGATGAATTCACTGGAATCATTCCCAAATCTTTGCTGCCGGGGCAGTATGGATAAATTTCACTGGAATATTATCCAGAAAATACCAAATAATTCATATTTCATTTAAAATTAATAATGTTAATCTTTCAGTTCATACTAATGTCTATTATTGTATATTTTAAAATCTAAAAATAGATTTAAACTCAACACAAGAGTTATTCCGTCTTTCTCTCAGACGTTTTTTCTGTCTACTTTCAAAATACCGTTAACGAAAACAAAATACATAATCGATCGTTGCTATGCAAGCAATATTATTGTTCTCTCATATTATCCCATCATTATAAGAGACAAAAAATATAAATATATTTCTTCCCGCTAAGATTCTGAATTCAAGGTTATTTGGATACCACGTATCGTGTCTCCTACCACTAACACCTGCAACCCGCTAAAATTCAGATCAGAATCGAGGACTCGCTTATCGACCGTCTAAGGATGCAGTCGCATTTAATATAGTAAAAGTTTCTTAAAATAATTGTAATGTTGCGTAATTAACCACACCCAAAAAAGTTTTCTGAGGTTTCGTAATCATAAAAAATGTAAATAGTTTTACAGTGAGTGAAGTGATGAGTTGTCTGATTTCGGTTTCATAATTATTTTTCTGTTCATGTTAGTACTTGGAGTAAATGGAATAAAAAGTACATTCTTATTTCAAATACTCTTTTATTTTGGTTTAACTCCTACCTAAAGAGTTTGGTCCTTCGATGCATATATTTAAAGAAAATACAAGTCCAGTGTTCTTTCAACATTTATGAATACTATTATTCGTAAATCGTTCACTAAGTATAAATTAATGTTCGTAAATCTCGTGTGTCTGTAAATTAATTTAATAACTTACTAATTAATTTTAAAATAGAAAAAAAAATTATGAATTGAATAACAATGAATTAATTCAAAATTTAAGTACAATGTTTATATAAAGGAAAGTTTTAATAATAATAATTATATCTAAACAAAATATTATAACTAGAAATTATGGGACACGCCCTATTGAAAAAAAAATTTTATAACACGAGATTTACAGTAAAAATAAATTTCAAAGCAAAAATATTAAATCTTAAAATATAAGGTAAACTTTTATAGATTCAACTCATTATAACAAACAAAACGAATTTTATAAAAAACTAAATCCGTGTTACTAAGTGTGTATTTTATTATTTTTATTAAACGGATCGAACTGGAAAAAGGCATCATTTTGTCAATTGCGAATCTTTTATACACAGTAAGATGGATAAATACGATTTTTTACCGATCCCCGTTTGAACATAGGCGTACCACTAAAGGTTTACTTAATATTGAACTCTCAATTAATAAAACCGTAACATACTGTCATCTTCTTCACTTATTTGTGAATCGTGTGTCACGTTATGAGCAACTGTAGGTTGTAAGAAATCTAAATGTTTACATATATGTACTTTTTCTTTGGTTTTGCTGCTGAACCGGATTTAGTAGTCTTGATTTCCCGAAGGTATCGGGCGTGGCGGTCTCTAATACTTTTACATCTAGTTTGTAATTCTTTTCCCGAAAAAGAATACAACATTTTGGTGTGCAGTAATATAAATAAACAATATATGCTGCAGGTGCAGGGTGGATAAAGTCCTGAAACACATAGATAATTTTTCAATGAGTAGACACTGATAAATAAAAACTCGGGGATTATGCCTATTATACAATATATTAAAAATTATATTAATCATTCCAGGTACTTGGCATCAGGAAGCTCTTTCACTGAGCTGCACTACGCATATAGAATGGGAATAACAACTATAAGTATAATTGTCAAGCGCATGTGTAAAGTGATATGGAAAACATTAAACGTATTTTTATCTTTGTACTGCAGTGAGAATGTTTGGCGAGAGACTGCTGGCGGTTTCAGTACGAAAAGCAACTTTACACACTGTGTAGGTGCCTTCGACGGCAAACACGTACGAGTAATAAAGCCCGCTCATTCAGCCTCGATGTTTTATAATTATAAGAACCACTTCTCAATTTTACTGTTTGCAGTTTGTGATAGCAATTACTGTTAGGTCATCTGGCAGGGGGGCTGACCCCACAGTGATCAACTGCTCGACATTTGGAAGAAAATTTACCCCCACCCGAGAGTGTGTATAGACACATTTACGCCAATTCATTTTCATTACGACCGTCTGTCGACGACCGTCGCATAACGCCGTGCATAAAAGGAGCCTTAAGGTGGATCCTCATAACCGCGGAAGGCGGAATTTAACACGTGACCAAAATATCGCAAGAATTTTTAGACCAGTCCTCACATAGGCGATTTTCACGGTTTTTTAAATTTTATCTTTAGCCTAAAAATTGAAGGTCAACACTATTGTCAAATGTTGACAGCTAACACTTTTGATAGTAGGGTTATTTTTATTTGTTTTATAAATAAATTTGAATTTTTGCATCACAAATTATAACACTTAGTTGTGTTTTTCATCAAAATGAATGAAGAGGACCAAATAATATGCCTTTTAGGGTTATTATATTACTGGGAATTAGAAAAAATCAAACTCAAAATTATAAATAAAACAAGATCACGTCGATGGTGGGTCAGGCCGTTGTTTTTTAAAAGAAAACAGCAAGGGGTATATCACAATTTGATATGGGAAATGCGTCTAAACGACAGAGATAAATATTTTAACTTCCTTCGAATGACTCCACAACAATTTGATGAACTTTTAAGAGTAGTGGGCCCCAAAATTGAAAGGCTTTATGTTAAACGGGAACCAATTAGTGCAGCTCAAAGATTAGCTATTACACTAAGGTAAGGACGGTTTACTTATTTCTTGTAACTTATTTTTTATGGTTACCTGCTTTATTACAGATACCTTGCCTCAGGTGACAGCATGATTTCAATCTCATATGCCTTTCGCGTAGGGACCACAACAGTGAGTGACATAATTAAAGAGACATGTGAGGCTATCTGGTCAGTCCTTAAAGGTAAGGTTTTTCCAGACTATACAGAAGAAAACTGTATGCAAGTATCTGAAGAATTTGAACAGATGTGGCAGTTACCCCACTGCATCGGTGCAGTGGATGGGAAACATATTGTTATACAAGTAGGTATTTTTTATAACTGTATTTGAATGAAATTTGGTTTTAGGTAATTGATTAATTGCTCAGGAAATAGTAAATAATGTAAATTATATTTTTAGGCCCCAATGAAGTGTGGATCGAAGTTTTATAATTATAAAGGAAGTCATAGCATTGTTTTGATGGTCTTAGCAGATGCAAACTATAAATTTATAGCGGTAGATATTGGAGCCCAGGGTCGGCAGAGTGACGGAGGTATTTTTCGAAATTCAGACATTTGAAAACGTTTACTAAATAATGAACTTAATCTGCCTAGGCCATCAAAACTTGAATCAGGCGGTACTGATATTCCTTATTATGTTGCGGGAGACTCAGCATTCCCCTTAAATGAAAACCTAATGAGACCATATGCGGGCAATTTTCTACCCCAATATAAAAGGATATATAACTATAGGTGGGTGAATCTTTAATTTTAAAAAACATTAAATAAAAGTGATATCATTCTTTGTCTATGAAAGATTTGTGTCATGTCAAAATATGTGCAAATTGATGTGCACATAGTAGAAAATAGAATAATATACTATAACAGTGCAATAAAACACAGTCAACATAAAAACAAAAATGAAGTGAATATGAATGACTAGAAAGGTGTGCAGTCTGAAAGCAATTAAGATATTGATTTTTGACTGTTGATCTCATTGGAAGTTAGTTTAATACATTTTGTCATTCTTTTATTTGCAGATTGAGCAGAGGCCGAAGGGTGAGCGAAAATGCCTTTGGCATTTTAGCTTCTAGGTGGCGAATCTTACGGAAGCCAATAATTGCCTCCCTGCAAACTGCTGATAATATTGTAGCAGCTATTGTGGTCCTTCACAATTATTTAATGAGCAAAAAACGACGGGATGTGTATTGCCCTAATACATTAATCGACCAAGAGGATTTCTCTGGAAATATAATTGATGGAGAATGGAGGCAGGAAGGAAACATTTTGAATTTATTTAATTTTAACAGAGCAGGCACAAATATGTATAAAAAACACGTGGAAAACATAAGAGAACATGTCTCTCAGATTCTTCCATTTTTTTTTGAAGATTTATAACTGAGAGCTCATTTGATTCCTTAAATAAAGAAAAAAGCTATATTATTTCTATTTAAAAATAAACATTTAAATTGTGTAAAATATATTTTTAATCAAAGTAGACATTGTGAGCAGCATCGTCCACTTCATACTACTGTGGTCCACTTAGTAAACTGTGCTTTTTGTCACATTGTAAATTTCAACAACACACTCTCTAAATTTCTGTACTTATAGCTACAGACCATATTTAGATAGTTATATAATGAGTGAAATAAATATGTACCTCCAAATTCTCTCCAAATTTCAAGCCAAAGGCTTTCTTTTATTGGTTTCGTCCTCTGAATTAAAGGAAGGCGGTGGTCCCAAAGTGGCGGTTTATTTTCAACAAATGCTATAAGTATTTCTTCCACTGTTGATTCCACGTGACATTCTGGTACTCTACAAAAAAAAATACACATCAAAATAGGAATGCCAAAATAATAACTTAAAAAACCCTTACTGAGATGCAGTATTGTCCATTGTTTCATCCAGATTTTCGGGCAATGAATAAAAAGCATATGATGGTTCTTGGGTGTCAACCTCATCATTTTCATTTCCACATAAACAGCAGTTGTCCAATAATCCACATACATCGCACATTGTATGCTAAAAATATAATATTATATAGTTTATTTCTCTTTTATGGTGGGATCTTTAATATAGTTTAGACAGAAAAATCGGTAAAGGTAAATTATTGATAGTTATTCCCTACCTGATA
This sequence comes from Neocrepidodera transversa, assembly GCA_963243735.1. Lineage (NCBI taxonomy): Eukaryota > Metazoa > Arthropoda > Insecta > Coleoptera > Chrysomelidae > Neocrepidodera > Neocrepidodera transversa. Next base: position 22,592,786 of record OY725353.1, read on the forward strand.
GTGATCCTCTTGGAATTCCATTTTTAATACTAAGTGTGAAATATGTATCAAACAAACACAACTTAAAGTAACCTTAATTTTCACTATTTTCAGATCCATTAAACAAAGAACATTATCGAACGAGAGAGAGAGAGAAATATAAAAAATCCGCCAAAAGTTAAAATATTTTGAACATTTTGCGGAATCTCAAGAAATTAAAATATTCGTCGGAAAATGGCGCTAACTGAATTTCAAATTTATTTGGACCAATCACAGAAGTTCCGCAAAAAAAAATTCCGCTTTCCGCGGTTATGAGGACCCGCCTTTAGTAAAGTTTTATTCACCAACATACAAACAGCAACGCCGGCACAACGTAGGATTTTGGTCGACACGACCCAAAAATGATTCACCAAACTGTGCCAGATCAGTGTCGCCGCGTGGTCCCCACAACATTGTCACCCAACGTCCAAGTTGTGTAGCACAACGTCGGGCGGACGTCGCTTTGCTTCTTGGGAATATTTAAATTACATCCATAAGGTTATCCATATCTCAAATGTGGTCCAGTGTTCAATAAATTAAATAAAACTTAAAGTCATGTACCACATAAATTATTACTGACAAAATTAGGGAACGGCAACTAGTTTCGGCTTACACGCCATCTTCAGGCCATAAATAAGTTGAAAACATGGTGAAAAATATTATAACATAATGTTAAAAATTGGGTTAAAATTAAAGAAGTTGGTTTTGAATGATAGGGAAGGAGTTACATATGGGGAGTAACGGATGAAAAAGGTTGAGTGTGGGACATGAAAGTAAATAAAAATTAATGTGAAAATGGATAAGGTGATATTATATGTAGAAAAGGAATCTCCAATCTTGGAGAACCCCCACAATAGTGTAGGATGATTATAGTAAGTGAATCTTTACGAATGATGGAGGATCGAAGCGAAAGTAGGATCCTAAAGAGAACTAAAGGGGTTACATTGTCCACCTTGGGACACGTAAGATGGGGGCAACCATGTGCCTAGACACGAAGATTAAATTTAGATGCGGTGGAGGCAATTTAAAGAAAAGCCACCATAAGTAGACTGAAACATCGCCGTTAAAAAAAATGAGCGCCGATTCTAAAAAGTCAGCAAAAATATACACGCAATATTTAAATTGGTTTTCTTGGTATGTGCTTTGGTAGGCCTTTTAGGACAAGATTCTACATACTAATTCTTAGCTTTCCCATTGAATTTCATCTGAATACTCTTTTTCTGGTATCCTGCATAAATTATTTTCTGGTATCATGCATAAATTATTTTCTAATTATTTTCTAATTTAGAAGGCTGTTTCTACCCTTTCAATACCCTCGAAATGATAGGGCTTTTAGGATTCTACATACTAATGTCTTAGCTTCCCCATTCAATTTCATCTTGATGCTCATTTTCTGGTATCCTACATAAATTGTTTTCTAATTTAAAGGGCTGTTTCTACCCTTTCAAAATCCTCGAAATGATAGGACTTTTAGGACGAGATTCTACATACTAATGCTGAGCTTCCCCATTGAATTTCATCTTGATACTCTTTTTCTGGTATCATACCTAAATTATTTTCTAATTTAGAAGACTGTTTCTACCCTTTCAAAATCCTCGAAATGATATGGCTTGATTAATTGTATATACGCTGTATTCCCTTTTACTTTCGTAGGTTTTAATAAACCTGATTTGAAAAATATTTAGAAATTAAAGGGTAAGTATTACCCCTTTGACAGTTTTTAATATTACCGTTTCAATTTTATATAATCCATTTTCTTTTAACCTTTTTAAAATCATTTATTTTAATGAAAAGTGATAGCGTACCTTAAAGCATTTGGATCTAAAACACATTTGTTTATTAATTAAGTTGTTTAAATATCTTTATTTTAATGGTTAAGCTTCAATTGTTTATTTACAATTAGATGTCATTCTTCAAGTTGTCAACTAGTCTGGTTCTTCTCTTGCTTTATGGCCAAAAATCTACTAGCTAACTAATCATTAACACCAAAGTCCTTAAATTTTAAAATTTTGACTTATATCTTTTGACCTTTATCTATCTTTTTTTTGTGGCTTTTGGTGGAACATGTGTTTTACTTAAAAAAAAAACAAAAAAATGTATTATTCAACTTATATTCGCCCTACAAAAATATTCAAGAGAATTATTCACCTTTGTGGATTTTATGGGAATCTAATATATCTTTAAGGTCACACGAGATCTCCGGTAAGTCATCATTTTATCCATCCTGGAAGTAAATTAACTTTCGTTATTGTTTTCTTTAGGCCTCATTTATTTGTTTTCTCTGGACCACCAATAGTATACTCTGCAGTAAATTTCAAGTTTTCTTAAACCAGCTGAAAAAAATATGTTCATTGAACCAACGCCACTGGTTGTTTGGCTATTTTCGGAAAACGGTCTCCCAAGTTTGGTCTACCAACTTCACACCGGTAAGATCCAAGTACTGATGTTTTCTTGTCGTTTCGGGCAACTTTGTTAGTCAAATGTGTACGCACTCGACAACAAAGAAATACAAATAAATTTGTGGTAAAGTTCTTGTGGAGTTGTGCAATAGAATAGCTACTGAAAAATCGAAGAGGACAATTAAAAATACTTGCAAATTAATTGAACTTTATAGAGAATCTATGCTGTTATAGGACGCCGGACATCCCGTTTTTTCATCTTTTGGGTTAACAACAGAAAACCAGCTGCCATAATAAATAAATCACGGTTCATTTGTGATTGTACACTTCGAACACGCCACATTTTCGTGAATATACGACTCACATCACAAAATTGACTATACGTTTTCGTATTAACTAAAGTATGTTTCCGGATTACAGAAAATATTGCACATTAATGGTTACTTTAATATCGAACAATATTCGAATATCTTAAACTTATTTGCAATTTTTTTACAGTTTATGGCCAAATTATCAAAAAAACAAACCATTTAACAAAAAATGTTCAGTTAAAAATGACGGTTGCAAATTTCTTGTATCACCTAAAATATTAGTTGTAATTATAACTGCAATTTGCAGAACTTTTGCAAATATTTCAGCTATTGTAAAAATGCAAAAAATTAATTATTAGTGACTTAATTAAGTTTGCGTTTTTCGTGCAAGATTGCAAAGTTACAAATTCATTGGGACCGCTATTATCTTTATTTGCAAACGAGATAAAAAACTTTTGTAATTATTTCGACGCTTGTGTGTATTAAAAATGGCAGCATCGAAGAAAAAAGTTTGATAAATAAATGATTCATTTGTAGGAAATGGTTGCAAATCTACGTGAAGATGTTAAACTGTTTTCCAGTCACCGTACCAATTTGCAGAACTTTTGTAATTTTTTTAACAAACAGTGGAAAATACCTGATAATAAAAGGAACAAACGACTTACCTGTAAGGAAGTCCGTTCCATATTATATGAACGTCTTTTCCAAATACTTTGAACACTATGTAGTAGCTTCTTTGCGATATGTACGTGCCACAATTTTAAATACTGACACAAGATTTTTGTCTGTTTATTTATCCTCCCAGCACTGTGAACGTCTCAGAACACGATTTGTGTCATCAATCGCTTGAAGGGTTTTTTTTTTTTTTTTTTTTTTATGTGGAGGGTGGGTGTGAAGTATTTGGAAAAGACGTTCATATAATATGGAACGAACTTCCTTACAGGTAAGTCGTTTGTTCCATTTATTATATTTCACTGGTCTTTTCTAAATACTTTGAACACTATGTAGAAGTTTAAACAATAAATGCAAGCGATTTCGGTAACTAATTTTTTAATGTTGAAAGCAAAAACAAACGGACAATTAACATTTTTCTTCATGCAGTCTAAGTAATTTATTTTAATATTAATGTATATATTTGGAATAATAGGTATTTAATTCTAATTTATTTCTATCTCTTAAACATCGAATTGGTATATATTATGAATATTTCTTTTATTTTACATTTTTCAACAAGGCTAATGCAACATCATTACGATCAGACGTAAGGGGTCTACTATAAAATTTTGTAAAACATGAGGATTTTTCAGTCCATCCCGCGGTTTTCATGATTTGATCAATGCTCACTCCTGCTCTATACGCCCCGGATGTTGCAGCGTGTCTTGTAGAGTGACTTTTAAAAGTATTGGTGTCTATGCCACTCTCTTCGAGCACAGATTTCAACCAACGACTTATAGCCATTTGCACCGACTTCATCTTATGCGACCAATAGTTAAGGGACCAATAAACTTTATTGGTCTCTTAACTTATATTCATTTGCACCAACAGTTTTTAAGAAGTCAATAACTATTGGTTCAATATCAACTGTTTCAATGTGGCAACATGGCAATATCTTCTTTTTTTCTTAGGATCTAATGGTGTTTTGAAATTTCTGACGTTTGTGTAGTTATTGTGAGTGACGCATTTTTAAGCTCTTTTAATGATGCAGACTGTTGAAAAAGAAAAAAGAAAAAGGGCGGTAAATTTTACTCCCAGGGAGCAAAACTTGCTATTTTCGATTGCTGTAAAATACAAAAAAACTATTGAAAACAAAGAAACGAATGCCGTTTCAAACAGTGAAAAAAATGAGGACTGGATTAGAATCACTAATGAATTCAATGCCGGTAGCCAAGACTTTAACAACAGGTCCATAGATCAATTAAAAAGGTTGTATGAAAACCGACGGGCTGTTATAAAAAAAAAGAAAGCAGAAGTACGCCTAGAATACTTAAAAACTGGAGGTGGTCCCCCAACGCAGAACTTTGAAGGTGAAGATGACCAACTGGTGTTAGCCACTTTAGATCCTCTTATAGTAGAAGGTGACTATAACAAACATGATTGTGACAACATCAATTTTATTGGAAATAAAAAACGTAAGGAAAACTTAAGGAGCATTGAATATATTTTGGTAAGACTAAATTATATCATAGGACTTATATTATATATTATATTAGTATGTTAAATACTCAATGCGAACTCTAGGCAATTGAACAAAGTTGAGGTTGCATGTTCTTCAAATTTGGTCTATAGTATGTAAATATTTTTAGGAAGATGAACCTAATGAAGAGTCAGAGCAGCAAGAGGAACCTACTGAAGAGTCAACGCAGCACCTACAAAAGATTCGACCAATTGAGGACTGGAAAAAATACACAATAAGCGCTTTAAAGAAACCTCTAAATCCTGTTTTAGAAACGATACCTTTAAATCCTGTTGACAACCAACCCATGAAAGATTCCAAAGAACCAAAAAGAAAGATCGTCAAAAGAGTAAGTATAGTTTTTAAAATTTTACAAAACATTAAAAAATCATTGTTTTAGGGATCTAGCAGGCGAAGACCAACTGATCCTTTGGTAAGAACTCTTGCGTCGAGTTCTCTACAACAAAAATATGAAGAATTGGCTTATAAAAAAAATATTATAGCAGATCATGCAATCAAAAAAATAGAAAGTGAGAGATTTTTTGCTGAAGAGGAGCATCGGTTAAAAATTCGTAGTTTAGAGTTAGACATTGAATTAAAAACAAAAAAATCAGCAAATTCATCTAAATGTCAGTGCCCTACTTAAAAAAAGGATTTGTTTAATAGTTGGGCCATTATTGTTTTTTTTTTAATACAAATAGTCTGAGGAATTAAAAGTTTAAGCTTAAACAATTACCTACTTATATGTTAACTTTGTACTTGAGTTAAAATTTAAATAAAAAATATATTTTTAAAAATCTTTTATTTAACGAATATTATTTATAAATCACTAAAATAACGTATAATCTCAGTTTGAATCGCATTAACAGGAGCATCAGCATTTTCTTGGACATCCATGTCAATTTGCTGAATTTCGATCAGGTAATTTAGTTTCTGTTCATTTACATCTTCTGGGAGTGGAGGTTCTGGCTCATTCATTTCCCTTGCTATATTGTGAAGCACTGCAGTTGCCACAATAACAGTTAATATTGTATTCATCTTCAGCCTAAGCCCATATGCCATAACTGGAAATCTTCTTTTCCAAATGCCAAATGTTCTTTCTATTGCATTTCTAGTCCTTATTTGAGACTCGTTATATAGCTGCTCAGCTTGGGTAATGGGATTAGCTAGTGGTGTCAACAAATATTTTTTAAGGGGATAGCCACTATCTCCTGAAAATAGATTTCATAAAGTTTAAATGGAAAGCATTTTAAATACTCTGAAAATAAAATTATAACCTGTTTATTTTATTATGTAATTAAACAAACTAATTCATACAAACTAGTGTAATAAAAAAAATTGCTTAAGCAGCTACGGCCAGGCATTTTTAAAGAATTTACAGTAAAACATAAGGTAAATACCTAAAATAATACTTCCAGGGAAATGTCCTTGCTCAAATCTAGCCCGAATTGCAGAGTTAGCAAAAATTGTAGCATCGTGCACTGATCCGGGCGAACGCGCTACGACATCTACAAACTTTAAATCGGCATCCACTAAACATTGCACATTTATTGAAAAAAATGTTTTCCGGTTTCGGTAAAGCTCAGCATTTTCTCCCCCTAAAAAAGTGTTTGAATCAAACAATTTATTATTAGTACTTACAAGAAAACAAATGCAATACAAATTTAGAGATACATACCAGATGACTGAATTTTTATATGGGTGCAATCTCTTAATGCCTGAACCTTTGGAAATCTTGCCAGATCATAAAATTTTTGCTGACCAATCACCAAATTATCTGGTTCTGGCATTTTAATTTTATCTGGTCTCAACGATGCAATTATGTCTGACACCCTGGTTACCACGCGGCTAGCCGTGGATACATGAACATTCATGAAATCTGCAACTGTAATTAAGAATCCACTACTTGCAAAAAATCTCAAAGTTAACAGTAACTGGTTAAGTGGCGATAGACTGTTGTTTCTAAAAGAAATAGAATGATATTAAAACGATTTAAAAAAGCTTATTCTCATAAAGTGTTTGTTTTCTTTTTTAATGTAAACTGAGAAGGTTTTTGCTTAGCAGCATGTTAGGGGTAAGCGTTTATGGCCTTATGGAGACAATTTGTAAAGAACAAAGCTTATAAAATTTTATAGCTATATATAAAGTTCTTATTGTCTGTGTTCTACAAATGTAGTAAAGAATCAGTGACTCGTAGAGGATAAGCAAAAAGTTTATTTTTTAAATATACAACTTTAGAAGTATTTATACTGTTATTTTTACACAAACAATAGTGTATGGTATTTTTCAAAGTACGCCTCTACCTCTATATATTTGGTAAAAGTCTTCAAAACATGCAGTTCAAATTTTACCACCACAAACCCTTCGAGTCAATTAAAAAAAATCCACTATACTATTCTACAACTTGCTTACCTATCATCAGGATATTCCAATTCGCCCTCAATTACTTCTAATAAAGACATGACAGTTTCTTTTGTCAATCGAAATCTTTTAAAAAAATCCAGTTCACTAAGCTCCTGATAATAATTAGGCCTTTCATTAAATCGCCTTGGTATACCAAAGTCTATAAAATCAACCACTTCCAGATCATCATCCAGGATATCTTCCAGAAGTTCGTTATCTAATATATGAAGATATTCTGCCATTATATTAATATTAATAATCTATTTTTTGTTTGTGAAAAACTTTGTCAAGCATGAACGACACACGACACCGACACACCAATCATACAAAAACATAACCTATACAACGTTAAATGACTTTTAAGGGAAGGAATTTGGCCAGTTAGCTAATGCTGCTTTAATGAATGCTTTAAGAGTCTCAAAAAGTTGGTGCAACACACATAAATCGCTAATGGTACTTTAAAGGACAGTTAGCCTATGTGTTCCTTAAAAAAAAGTCGGTGCAAACGGCCGTTAATGTTTGTGTGGTGGCTGTTTTATGAGGTCGTTTAAAAGTTAAAAATAAAAATTCTGTTTGAGGGTTGATTTGCTGAGAGATGCCATTGTTGTTTCCACTGCCTCTTTGGGTACACCTTTATTTCAAAAAGCTGCCCTGATAATCTGCCTGCTATTAACGCCCTCGGCTTTGTCTATAATTATTTTACTAAGAACTTTACTGATAATTGCAAATGGTGGAAAAGCATAAAAAAAAAACATTGGCGATTCCCAGCTTACAGCATCAATTTTAAATGAACGAGGGTCCTGAAACCATGAAATGTAGACTTTGCATTTAAGTAACTGGCAAAAAGATCTACATTAGGTTTGCCTAACTCTCTTTTTATGTTTTTAAAAACTTCCAGATTGAGACTATATTCTGTATCAACTTTCAAAACTCTTGATTCGTGATCTGCTTTATGGTTATCCGCTGAACTAATGTATTTGGCAGTTATGAATAAATTTTTCTTTTCACAGTAATCCCAAATTTGTTTAGAAATTAAATTTAAGTTTTGAAATCTGATACCTCCCATTCTGTTTACATAAGAGATGGCTGTTGTGTTGTCGATGCGGATTAAAATATTGCAGCTGTGTTTATTTTTTGTGAATGATTTTAAGGCATTAAAAGCTAATAATTCTAGGTAATTTATATGTTGGTTTGTTTCATCAATAGTCCAGAAGCCGCGGAAATTTTATGTCTATAAATTGCTCCCCAGCCTGTTTTTGATGCATCACTGAATATTTCAATATCATAAGTGGGTATTTTAATGTTATTGCAACTTTTGGGTAGTTTTTCTAGCCACCATTTTATGTCAACAGACAAGAAAGGAGGGATGGCTATATCTGCATTATAATTGTAGTTACTTATATTTAAGGATAGATACTTCAGTCTCGCGAATTTTTTCAAATGTACCCATCCATATTTTACTGCAGGGCAAGCAGCGACTAAATTTCCGATTACTTGGGCTAAATCTCTAATTTAACATATTTTTTTGTTTTTCAATATGTTAAGTTTAGACATTATATTAATTTTCTTTTTTGATGTCAATGATACGGTCATTTTTTTGGTATTGTAACAAAAGCCAAGAAATGTACAAGACCGGCTGGGGTTTAATTGATTTTTTGCTAAATTTATAATAAATCCAAGAGTCTGAAGTATTTTTACTGCATCTGACACATTTCTTGTGCATTGCTTAAAGGATTTATTTAACACTAAGGATCATCTAGATATTGTAATAAAAAAACAGCCTGTGTAATGATTTCCAGGGAAATAAGATGACTAGGAAAAAAACAAAAAAATAGAGGAGGGGAGTTTGTTTGGTTTTATTTTGAGAAGAAGGTTGTCAAAGAATATTGAAGATTGATATTTGTTAAATAATCAAAAAAATTAAATAATTGTAATTTAAAATACAACGCCAGTGTTATGATGGAAGTTTAGTTCCACTTGGGGTATTTCAATTGGTTTTTTGGGAAGATGACATATAGAGACTCTGGTAGAGCAGTGATTGGAGATTGGAAGTGCAGTAAAATGGTTATACAACAGAAAAAAAAAACAAGAACTAAATAGACAGTGAGTTTTCTTTATTAGTTATTTAGGCATTGTACAACATTTATGGATTATTTTCCGTATAAAACATAGCTGTCAATCAACGGACAGGAATGTCATTGTAGTTAGATTTTAAGTTATATTTAGTAAGGAATGCATCAGTGAATGAAAGGATAATTTAAGTTTTTATGTATGAAGTTAAAGTAAATTGTGTAAAAGTTTGTATAATGTTATATTTGATTATTTAAATAATAAACAACTCAATTATAAAATAGTAAACCATAGAAATATCTTTATATACAGTTTATCCACAAATTTAAATTCGAATCATGATATTATATTATCAGATAATACTTTAATAATATAAAAAAAAATTTGTTATAAAATTCAATAAATAAATTTTATCAGTAAACCAAAATTATTAACAGTGGAAGTGATCCCAACTCAGAGAAAGAGTCAATGTTCAAAATTACTTATTAAAAAAAAATAATAAAAAAACCGTATAAAAAAAATATTTTGAGTACAGCTGAGGTAAGACTTAAATTTAAATTAATAAACAGAAAATTTGTTTGATGTCTAACAAGTTATAAATATTACAAATGCAGAATATCATAACAATATATAACACATACTATTCCCTTAGATCTCAGGTAGCTGATAACAGGTTTAAAGATTTTTGTAAATACATATGGTCCTGTGCAAAGGCCAAATGGAAGTGCATTGTATTCATATAACGTATTTTGAAATTGAAAACGTAAAAATTTTCGGCTATTTTAGTGAATCGGAACCATGTAATAGGCGTCCGTCAGATCTATACTTGCTAGATAGGCATTTTTTGTTATAAGGTTGCACACAGTCTTGTAGTTTTCTAATTTAAAATGAGGTGGAGAGATATTTTTATTTAATTCTTTTAGGTTAAGTATAAATCTATGACCACCATTTAGTTTTTGCCGTATAAAATAGGGCGATAAAAACTGATATTTGCAATTGCTGCATTCGGATATAACATCCTTAGCGATGAGATCTTTAACAGCAGTTTCGACTAATTTGACCTCGTTTCTCTTACAGTGGACAAGGTGCTTAATATGCTGGATTGGTAATTGTTTAAATTTTATTTTATATCCCTGAGTCCAACTAAGTAAAGTGCTATTATTAGTAATTAGTGTCCAATTTTCATAAAAATTTTTAAGGCGACCGCTACATTTTTTTACCTTATTTATTTCCTGTACGTTCCTCAATATTTGCGTCAGACTTGGTAATTTCGCCCCCTCCTCTCTTTCTTGTACACTTCCCTGTTTGTTCGACTTGGTTTTTGTGGATAGAAGGGGCGTCTGAAGTTTAAAGACGTTGAAGCAGATGGTGTTGGACCATATTGGAAATTTTTCTTGGCGAACGTTTTCTTTGAAAAAATTCTGTTTGAAGTATTTGCTTTCATTTCCATTGCAGTTTTTTCGGCATTTTGCGAAGATTTCAGTTAATCAAGTAGATGTTGGCCACATAAGAACTCATCGGGTTTGCTTTGCGAAATGAGTTTTTTGACGTCAGTTAGGTGTTACTTGTGGGTATATATAGAATTTCCTATGAGTTGACAACATATTCATTGTGTGCCAAAATTAATTTTTCCCGTGTCCATAATTAAAGGCAAATTTTCCTCCTGCAAACAGTTTGGTGGAAATTGAACGAAGTTGTCCGCCATTTTTGATAGAGCGCTCAACGCTGTTCCTACGCTTTTTTGGATTTTTTGAAGGAATTTGTCCCGTTTTTGGTCTAACTCTGATAGGGATCCGATAAGTTCATCATTCATTTTTGGAGGGTTGAATGAGCAATTTGACGGTACTGGGTATTTTTTGTCGAGTTCTTCACGTTTATCGTTTTCGTTTCCATGTTTTATATAATAATTCCATCTCTTAGCAACATCTGCGTTGATGATACTCGTAACTTCAGTTGTCGTTGAGGGGTCTTCGCCCAATAGCGAACTAATTAGATCAGTATTCACATGTTGGTGTGTCTCAGCTTCCAATTGCAAATTATTAAGGCTTTCCTGATGACTCATCGTCTGAAGAAATTATTCTAGGTCTTATCCGACGAGAGTGTTTATTAGGTCGTGGGTGGTCTAAAAAGAACAAATAAAAAATTTTGTTCAATATTATATTTTTTTTTTGTGGTTAAAACTTATACCAATTGCTATTGCTTATATTTGTATAGAGCATTTTTTGTGGTTGTAACTTATACCACCCTGTATATAAGTTTGTCATTTATATATGTATATTGTCTAATAGAATTGAATTTTTGAGGTTAAAAACTTATACCACCCTGTATATACGTTTATCATTTTTCATATGTATATTGTCTGATAGAAATGAACTTTGTGATTAAAACTTATACCACCCTGTATATACGTTTATCATTTTCCATATGTATATTGTCTGATAGAAATGGACTTTGTGGTTAAAACTGATACGACCCTGTATATACGTTTATCATTTTTCATATGTATATTGTCTAATATAAATGAACTTTTGTGGTTAAAACTTATACCACCCTGTATATACGTTTATCATTTTTCATATGTATATTATCTGATAGAAATGAACTTTGTGGTTAAAACTTATACCACTTTGTATATACGTTTATCATTTTTATCCGTATATTGTCTAATATAAATGAACTTTTGTGGTTAAAACTTATACCACCCTGTATATACGTTTATCATTTTTCATATGTATATTGTCTAATATAAATGAACTTTTGTGGTTAAAACTTATACCACCCTGTATATACGTTTATCATTTTTCATATGTATATTGTCTGATAGAAATGAACTTTGTGGTTAAAACTTATACCACCCTGTATATACGTTTATCATTTTTCATATGTATATTGTCTAATATAAATGAACTTTTGTGGTTAAAACTTATACCACCCTGTATATACGTTTATCATTTTTCATATGTATATTGCCTGATAGAAATGAACTTTTGTGGTTAAAACTTATACCAACTTTTATTTATCTCGTAGTTAGCTGTTTCGTAAGGTAATCAAAAAAATAATGTTTGATAAAACTTTTAATTACTTACATGACTCTTTCGACGAGACTGATGAAACCGTAGAATCCTCGTCAGATGATGATGATGATTTTAGTTTTCTTCTTTTACTCTGCAAATTCTTAATTTTTCTAGATATTTTCTCCCGTTTTCTCTTTTTATTTTCTTTTTCACTTGGCATATTCAATAATGTTAACTTACGTTTCACTCGATTTTACAAATTAATTCCGTATTTGTTTTTCGAAGCGGCACGTATCACACAAAGAAGTGTTCTGAGACGTTCACAGTGCTGGGAGGATAAATAAACAGACAAAAATCTTGTGTCATTATTTAAAATTGTGGCACCTACATATCGCAAAGAAGCTACTACATAGTGTTCAAAGTATTTGGAAAAGACCAGTGAAATATAATATAAGAATATATGCGTATGATGCTATTACGAATGATTATAAATTATTATTAGTTAAACAAAGCCACAAAAATTATGAACTTAGTAGATCACCCTAAAGCTGCATTTTTGATCAACGTCGTCACACTTCATACTGCATTTGCTTTGTAAGTGACCTAGTGATGGACACTGTGATTTATAAAATAACCAAAAATCACGAAATATCTGATCTATTTGACGAAAATCCCCTTTGGGAAGAATTCAAGTACTACGAGCTATTGGAAATCATGAGACAGAAGAACGACGCCGATTTCATTATAGCTCTAAACAATTTAGAAAATGACTGCCGACGATGTGAAATTTGATCGGTTCAACGACAAAAAATTGACGAACATTTCGCCGAGGAATACATATCAGAAGCAAGAAAACATCAGTGCTAAATTCTCTAAAGTAGTAGAAAACAAGCGAAGTTAACGGATTGCCTCACTTTATTAGATTCAAAATTCGCATCAAACATATGATTACGAACAACATAGAGGTCAAAGATGGTCTGGTCAACGGTGCATGCGGTGTGTTGGATTTTATAACATTTGCAACAAACACAAACAAAATCAACCAACCGAAAATTGTTTGAATTATTTTCTTTGTAAGACGACGAACGTGTTGAATTTGTCCAACAAACTTAAATATCAAATAACAAGAATACAATTTTCACTCGTACCGGCTTTAACAATCCACAAGACCCAAGGTATAACATATGAAAGTGTTTGCGTCGATTTCAGATTGGCAAAAACAAATGCGGAGACAAAGTACGTTGCTCTCAGTAAAGTGACTCCTTTGAACGGCCTGTATATGATGTGCAAATTTAAAGCACCAAAAACAATTGATGAGAAACAAGATCTGACCTTGAAAGAGTTGAAAAAACTTAAAAAGCAAAAAAATGACCATGTACTACGACACGCTTAGAAATGAAATTTGGAGGTAGGTGATTTATCAAAATGTGTGTTCACTGCTGTCAAAATGGAACTGCATTACCTCTGATCAGAGGTACTGTCGAGGAGATGTTAACATTTTTGTCTAGATCTTGTTGAAAGACAACGACTGCTTAGGTTAGGTTAGACAACTTTCAAGAGGTGTATCGATCCAGCTCATCTTATGTCGAGAAAACAAGGGGGCTTTTTTGTTTTGGAAAAACCGAAATTGCCCGAAAAAATTTGCTATTTGACCGAACAATGGCGCATACAGACAAAGGTAACGTGAAACTGCTACATTTTCTAATGGAAGGATTCCATATCATCACGGAGTACAAATCACCGCAATTAGCACAGTCGGTATTTGAAAAATGTCTAAGGGATTTGCTTACGGAACACGGTTTCGGCGAAAAGTTTTTTGTTCCAAATAGATCTCAAAAATTGATTGTCTTGGATGATTTCAACTTCGACATTTCTGATCAAGATTCTTCTTTCCTTCAAATCTTGCTGATGGAACACTCGTTGAAATCTAGTTTGCCCAAACATTGTGCCACAACCTACAACAATACACAGATAGATGTGGTGTTTTCTAAGATTTTACATCTAAAAGCTGGTACTTATGAGACGTACTTTTCGTATCATAAACAGATTTTTGTTATGTTGTGTGATGATAAACAAACCGTCTTGAAAAACCAATAAAATAAAACAGATCGAAAAGTTGACAAGCCTGCCAGATTTAATTTCAAACAAGTTTTGGCGAATAAAGCAAATGCAATGAACCTGACGCTGACCTGCCTGCTAAGCCGCAATCTTCAATTTCAAACAGTTTTAAACAGTAAACCAAACCATTGCACGTTCATTCACCAAGTTCCAAATCCTACAGAATACTTAATCGACGAACACATGCAAGCATGTCATTCGATTCTGTTAGAATCGACAAATTTCTTACCTCAAAGTACATTGCTTGTGCAAATACCGCACACCATACAAAGACATGTACTGGGCGTCCCGAATATTCAAATCCTCTTTACAGGAAGCAATTGCAAAGAAGAAGTCGGACACTGCGTTTATGTCCATTACAATGGATTCGAAATGAATGTTTGAACAATAAATCATTGCACAAGTCATGTAAGATTTACATTAGAAAAATGTACGGCGACAATGACATGCCTACAATTTTTCATAATGTACCGGGTGGGCAAATAAGAACGGCCGTCGGCCATATCTTCGGATCGGATTGAAGTACAACTTTGGAAAAAAAATTTATAACAAAAGTGGCCTCGAGAAAAACCTGGAAATTATTTATAGACTTGTAGGTCCACCATTAGAGGGCGTTAATGAATAAAAAATATTTAAAAAGCCAAATTTTAGAAAATTTGACCAATTAAGAAGCATAACAAAAAGTATTACCGTATTATTCAAAAGAAATATGCGTATATTTCATAATAAAAGTTTTGGTCTAACTATCCAAATAAGATGTAGGGGAGAGTGGGAGCTTTGTTATGAAAAAACGACCATAACTTCGATTCTGCTTAACCGATCTTTGCAAATTTAGTCTTGTTAAAAAGAGCTCTTTTCCACTAGTGTAATGGTTATATTATCAACTCCGTAGTAAGTAACCTGCACGTTAGAGGGCGTTATTTAAAGTTTTTTAAAAATCTAGTTCTGTTTGGAAAATTTTAAATGGAAACATGTAGTTTTAACAATTTAATATAAAAGTAGACGAAATTAGTAACATAATGGTAAAAACTACATGTTGATATCTTTTTCCTATCCCGAGATATCTTAATAAATGTGTAAATGTTTTGAATTTTTTTATCAACCTTCAATTAAACTGGTTAGCCTTGACGGAAATAAATAAATTTAGTCTTGTTAAAAAGGCTTTATATTGGCCTATCTGCAGTAATTAAAAATATTATCATAATAATGTTACTGTCCTCCCTGAAGGGCGTTACATATAAGGTAATTCTAACCAATTTTTCATTATAGAAACATATAACAGGACAAATAATGTTTGACATATCGTACTAGATTTCATCTGTCAACTCATTACCTGCCATAATATGTAGCATTAGCTTATATATCATAGCCTACTTGATTTCAACTGGCAATTCATTACATATGGTAAGTGTTAAGATATACCGAACATGGTTTTTCTTGAGCAATTTCCATAAGAGACATTTTTCTTTCAGTTTATAATATTATTCATTTAATTGAAATTATTTAGGCAGAATTCTACCTCTAATTATTTTTTATTGTAGGTACGCCAAATAAAAAATTGATAAGAATTACCTTCAGCGAGTACGGTAACATTATTATGACAATATTTTTAATCACTGCACATAGACCAATGTAAAGCCTTTCTGACAAGTCTAAATTTGTTTATTTCCGTTGAGGCTAACTAACCTGTTTGAAGGTTGACACAAAATTCCCAACATTTACACATTTCTTAAGATATCTCGGTATGGAAAAAAGATATCGACATGTAGTTTTCGCCATTACGTTCCTAATTTCGTCTACTTTTATATTCTGTTATTAAAACTGCATGTTTCTATTTAATATTTTCCAAAGAGAACTAGATTTCTAAAAAACTTTAAATAACGCCCTCTAACGTGCACGTTACTTACTAAGTGGAGTTGAAAATATAACTATTACGCTGGTGGAAAAGAGTTCTTTTTAACAAGACTAAATTTGCAAAGATCGTTTAAGTAGAATCGGAGTTATGGTCGTTTTTTCATAACAAAGTTCCCACTCTCCCCTACCTCTTATTTTTATAGTTACACCAAAACTTTTATTATGAAATATATGCATATTTTTTTGAAGCATACGGTAATAGTTTTTGTTATGCTTCTTAATTGGTCAAATTTTCTAAAATTTGGCGTTTTAAATATTTTTTATTCAATAACGCCCTCCAGCGGTGGACCTGCAATTCTATAAACAATTTCCAGGTTTTTCTCGTGGCCACTTTTGTTAGAAAATTTTTTTTTCCAAAGCTGTACTACAAACCGATCCGAAGATATGGCTGACGGCCGTTCTTATTTGCCCACCCGGTACATGGCCAAACGAGTGTATACGATTGTGGAGTGTTTGCAATAGCCTTCGCAATTTCTATTGTATTGGGACAAGATCCGACAAAATTGTTGTAAGACATCAGCCGCATGAGAAAACATGTCGCTGAAATTTTAATGATCAAAAAAATGATTCCATTCGCTACCATAAAAAGTGATTAAGCTGAAGACTTCCCGATACGTTACGTCCCGTTGATACCTCTCGCTCGGGACTCATTTCTATACCGAGTAGAATGCGATTCTTGTCATCTCTCGACTTGAAGCTACAAAATACTACTGTTTGCTACGATTCCACGAATATCCTGTTATCTGTCTAGTTTTTGTTGACGAATAAATAAAATAATTATTTTATTTTTGATATTTTTAATGTTTCGTGAAACGTTATAAAGTTACCAATTTTAAATGAAATTTTGAGGCAGCAAGATGGAAGGCAAAGAAACCATATTGCTATTCTAAAACCATCACAGGAAGAACATAATTTTCTTAATAGGAAACGTTATCACACATTAAATGTGCAAATAATATGTGATGCAGGTTTAAAAATCAATAATCAATAAATTCTAACTTTGGTGGATCGACTCATGATGCTTTTGTATGGCGAAATTCCTTAGTGAAATAATGTCTTCATGAAGAATATTTAACAGATAATCGGCAAAGCTGCTTAATAGGAGATTCTGTATACAGTGTGTCCGTAAAGTATGGAACAAATTCATTTTTAGCTAAACAGGCCATTTTAAGAAATAATCCTGAAACACGTCGATTTTTTATTTTAATTTACCGTATTTTAAAATAATAATCTAATATACATGGTGATTACTTTAGAGTAATGTAGTCACCGTCATTTTTTTTAAATGGAACACCCTATATTTTTTTATATTTTGAAGCTGATTTCAAAAACCAATTACACTTATATTCTAAAGTAAATAGTTTTGAAGTTATAGACAATTGAAAATCGCATTTTTTCAAATTTAAGTGATTGCTTCGGCCAAACGACATGAAATCCGATAAAACGGCTTACATGTCCCTATCTTAAGCTTTTGAGTTCTAATTGATGGCATAAGAACAAAATGTATATAGGGTGATCAAAAGTACGCAGATAGAAGAAAAAAAACCATTAAATTTAATTTTGGCAGATGTCTCTAAAAATTTTAAATTTCTGTTGTGTTATGATTGTCATACGTTTTGTTTCAATGTCTAGAACATTATTTTGAAAGCATTTGGTGTTATTCCGTAATAATAATGAGAAATTGCTTATAAAGAAGCTATGGTGGTAAACATTTTTTTTGTGAAATACGTTTCACATCATTTTGATTGCAGCAAAGGACTAGAATATGCCTACAATAGGTCCATTAAGTAAGAGATCACTCAAAATCAAGAAATTGAAGAACAATAGACAAACACCACTTATTTTTAGGTGGTCTATCATTCCTAGAAGTATTGCCCAACAATTTTGATTCACCTTGTATAATTGCTTAAAATTTAATTGTAAAATAATTACCTAAAATCAGTTCCATGGTTTTCATTTTTTCAAAGCTAATTTTGTCTCTTTCCTTCCAGTTAAATTTCATGCCAAGTACATTTGTTAGGAGATGCTTTAAGATTCGTCATACAAGGCTCTCTACACCAGATCCTCCAAGAGCATCCAGTCGCTTAACCTGACAAAGAAAATACAAAGATTATACAATGTGAACCTTCAGATTGGAAAATGTAGATAATATTCGCCCTGTACTGTTAACGCAAAAAAATCTTGGTCCTTTTGGTCCTATAACTAAATTAAATTAAATTACTACGACGTCGCTGTAATTTCATCACGACTTTTTTTAAATGGAATCTTGGTAGATAACTGATTTTAAAAAAGGGCAATATGCAAGACCATAAATTTTAACAATTATTTTTGTAAATAACAAAAGAAATTCGAACAGAAAACCTAACTTTCCAAGAGTTTATAAAGAAAACTCCATTTTTTACATAATTTGTGAGGTATTTTAAACATTCATTTAAAACTGCTGCACTTAAAATATAAATATACTGACAAATATTGCTTATTTCGAAATTACCACAACAAATGAGCTTTATACACGAGTGACTCGCGCCTAACCTAATCCCGGCTGTCACTGGTCAAGTCTAATATTTTACCGCCAATTTTAAATTTCAAAAGATGTTATGTTTTAAACAGAGGTCCAATTTTATAGGAACTAAATCAAAATAGAAAAAATTAAAATAAAATTCAAACTTTAATTAATTAGGTAACTTGTTTAGGTAAAGGATTTCATATAAGCCTACCTTTAAGTTTTATATAGTTTTACTGATGTTTGTTTATTAAAAATCCTCTGTATTTTTTGTTATTACAATGATTTTATATTTATTGTATTTGGATTATTGTATATTTTTTAAGTTTATTTAGGACCCATTTTGTATTAAATCCTATTGACGTGGTTTTAATAGTTAATAATCTTAGAATTTTTACAAGGGTTTTGTGACAGGTAAAAAAATTAAAACACAAAAATCTTAGGAATATTTTATTCATAAGGAAAAATTCCTGTCCCTCTTACTGATGAAAGATGGCGCCATTTGGCATAAAAGGTATACGGAAAACCGGACAACCGGAAAACCTAACCACCATACTATTGAATGTATTAGTTTATAAATAATTAACTTAGTAAATAAAATGTTCAAACCTATCCATTCTAGAGCTTCCTGAAAAAATAAGTTATTAGTTTTATATGTTTTTTGACCTTAAGATTTTTTAAAATATATAATAATCAAATATAGGTTCAATAGAAATGCAATATATAATAAAAATGAATTAGGTATTCCATCATTAAATTTACAATAAAATAATAATGTTTTCTTTTCGTCCTCGATTTGTTCATCGTTTACTTCTGAAACCTGCGAATAATTGAGAATCAGTCTTATATACTTTTATTGATTACTTTGTAGCTAAATTCATGTTACGATTTCTCATGTTATCTTGGTTAGCTAAATTTTGAATTGACTAACTACTTAACACATATTTGATCTGCCTATATTGGGTGGTTTCTGCAAAAGTATTAAATATGATATAGAGTTAAGAAAGCAAAATTAATTGCCTTGCATGGCTAATATAACTACTTTATTTAACAATATACTCTTTCAATAAAACAAAAATTAATATATCCACATATTAAACCATGTTATATGTATGGTCAAACTGAGTGTGAATATTTACACTAACGCCAGTTTTGTTTAAAAGGCTATTCATTATATTCTTTTCCTCAATTATTGTAGGTTTCTTAAATTTTGATACTTCTCTTAATTTCCTCTTTTTCGTAGAAAATAGGCGGACCTGGTTTTTAATTTTTGAATTTGAATTAATTTTGTGCTTTGTATCTATATGAATTATGGTCTTTTCTTTATTCATAATACTTAAGATATTATCAAAACTGTTCAAAATAGACCTATGTTCTTCATCTGTTAATGAAGTTGTATCACACAGGCCTATTACTAATTCAGCTCTTCTTTTTATTTCCTGAGTTGTTATATTAGCAAATTGCACTTGACATGATGTATTCACTTCTTGAACAATCTCTTTTACAGCACTATCATTATTAGTATTACAAACTATAATATCAGCATTCTTAAAAAAAAGAAGAACCAGCATGTATATGCTTACAAATATTGAGCTTAATAACATTATCTATACAAGAGCACTTGAAAGAATGCAGACATATGTTACACTCATTACATCTTAAACATAAGTCAGTACAATCTTCATCTACCTTAATTACTAAATATTTTTGAGACTTATCTGCTGCAGATGTAACGAGGAACTCATTTTAATTCTCAAGTCGCTCAATCATGTCTGATTGAATATTTCTGCTTAGTGTATGACTTTCCCTAATTCTTTTTATTTTATCAGTGGGTGAATTTTTTGCCAATTTAATTAATCTTTTAAATAAGCTGTCTCGCGCAATTTTCATAACAGCATTAATACTTCTGTCTAGTCGTTTAACTTCTTTTCCATCTAAATAAATATGTTTTAAAATTTTGTGTAGCGATTCCAAATACATATTGGTATTAATACCTAAACCTAATTTAAAACAGTAGGCCCAGCATTGTGGATGATTGGCATAAAAATGATTAAAATACTCAGCAAATGATAAAGTGTCCTGATCTGCATAAAGATGAGATAAAACTTGAGCTAAACTATCATTGAAATGTTCCTCAGAAGTAGACTGTAAGGCTTTATGTACCAGTGCCTTTTTCTCTGTTCCTCCATTTATTTTTGATAAATTATGTCTCCAATTTTTATCAACATGCCATGTGCATAGCAGTTTATTAGGAACTGGTGAGATTACACGAGACCAGGCATTATAAAAGGTTGGTGCATCATCTGACATAAATACGTTTGCCTGGATAATCCCAACTTTCAACTTGACATTTTCAAAAAAGAAAAAACATTAAAAATAATTTCATCAGACCTATTTGAGAAACAAAATGCTACTGGAGATCCTGATCCCAATTCATCAACTGTCATTAATGTATAAAGTAGGAAATCATAGCTGTTTGTTCCATGGGTGCCATCTATACATATTTTATTATGACAGAATTGAAGTAATTGTTGAGCATGAAAAGATGTCATTATTATCAAAGTGTTTTGTATTATCAATACGAAAATCTCTTTTATATTATGTAAGTCTTTCTTCTCTAAAAGTAAAAGTCGCTGATATTCTTCTGTCACACCAGCATCACGAATATGATCTAAAACATGTTCCAAAGTAACCCATTCTTTTAACTTACCTGCAATTACAGCTCTCGTTTCTTTACTTAAAAAAACACGGCCAATATTCGCAACAATCTTCAAATGAACATATTATTCTCGAAGTAGGGCACACTTCATCATTTGAAGCAGATATTTTATGAAATTGTTTAAGATGACGAGTACGATTTTGTTTATTCACAAACTGCTGGCCACATACATGACATAATTCCTTAAATATTCTATTTGTGTTAGAATACTTATGGATGTTTCTTAAATGCGCGTATAAATTTTCTTGTATATGAATTGCATGCCGCATTCTTCGCAAATAATATCTCCATCCATACTAATATTATTAAATAAGACGAATAAATATATAATAAACTAGAATCAGAAACACAGACACAATTAAAAAACTTAACCTCAATTCGAAATTTGGCGGTAAAATGTTAGATTTGACCTTGGACAGCCAAGATTAGGTTAGCCGCGAGTCACTCGTCTTTATACAGTTTAAAAATATGAAACAATGAAAATATTACCATATACTTCCAGAGATCTGTATCAGTGAGTCTTTTCAAAATCTTGAATTTCTTCCAGTTTTGAAAGTGGAAAACGTTCTGGAACATTTTCAGGGAGAATCAATTTATCAGCATTTGAAAAATTTAGTTTAAGATTTATCTCACTTAACGTCATCGAGTTCTGTTCTACAACCGAGAGTAATTTTCCTAAAGTGGTCAACACTGTTTTTTCAAAATCTGAAATAAATTTGATTTTAATCAAAGTAATTTATTTTACATTGTATTATACGGCTATTAACAATATTAGAAGATAATGGTGTGAGAGGAGTAGAATAATCACTGTTAAAAATTGATGAATTATCAATGCTGGAGGTGGAAGCTGGAAGTGTAGTTTTTTACTGCTTGTGGAACTTTTTTTATTGTCATATTTTCATCATATGACGGAGTTCCTGTGTCAGAATCATTTTCTACACACTTTTGGCAAAAAATTGTATTACTTTCTGACGATTCATATTTGTCGCTTGTCAAATTTTCCAACTTGTCCTCGGCTTCAACGTAACTGTCTAAAAATATGCATACATAAATTGAATTTTCAAGCCTAACCTGTACAAATTTGTGTTAACTTTTAAAGTACATACATACACGACAAACCTCTAAATTTTACTTGGTATTAAGAAAAGGAAAAAAAAATAAAATGAGTTTTAGATGTTTGTCCTGAAGATGGACTTTCTGTGCCGGAAACGCTAGACAAATTTGTTAAAGAATTTTCAGCAAAGTGTTGACGATAAAGGAGGGTAGTAGTGGAGGTAGCGGGGTACTGTAACACTCGATGGCATGTCCATCGAGTTCTTGCCCAAGAGCCGAAGAATTGTCATATTTTTCAGGAATAGGTGCCTAAAAAGTAACTTTTACCTGAGAAACAGAGGTAAAATAAGTAATAGCCAATGACTAGAAGGTATTCTTCAGCAAATCTTTAAGCTTTTCAGCAAAAATTTCAGTTCTTCAGCAGTTCTTTTGCTAAAGAAGTTTGCAATGACCAGAAGCATTAAATCTAGTGCCACCCTGTATAAAATGCAGAACTCACTGCTTATCTCTAGATCTCTTCTTCTTCTTCTTTTCGCAAAATTAGCTTAGGCTAGTGCCACCCTATTTTGTAGATCAATAGGTTATCTTTATTAAAATAATAACATTAATAAATATATAAGGATAGAATTAAAGAAAATCTTTATTTCTTATTTAACACGATGCCTGTTCCAATCAAAGATAAATGCCCTAAATGTTGTGGAGAAACAGACGAAGATAGGACTTGTTTAAATTGCTCAACCAAAGAATATTTTAAGATTACACAGGGAAGTAAACATATCCCATCCAGTTACGGTACTCATTATCCAGATTCATAAATTGATAAGAACAAGAAGAATCATCGATGAATATAAAAGCATACTTTTAAAAAATATTATTTAGTCTCTTAGGTACAAGCGAAGTAAAATGTCCCGTAATAAAAAGCGGCACGGGAAAAGTAAAAAATTAGTGAAGAAAAAGTCAAAACAAACAAAAAGAAAAGCAGTATCAAAAGTAAATAGGAAAAAGTCGAAACAAACAAAACGAAAAGCAGTATCGTTAGCGAAAGTTACAAGGGAGGTGAAAAAAGAGCTTTATAACTTTCAGCCAAAAACGTTGGGTGATGCTGTTCAATTAGCGTTAAAGAAAGCAAAGTCTTATGAAAAAATATCAAAACCTCGTGTTATTGAGCGGTGGAGCGGCAGGAATCGCAAAGGCAGTGAATGATGCAAAAGCTGCAAAAGAACAACTATCCGAATCTCAACGCCATAATAAAACAATGGAGTCAATAGCATTGGGTAAAGGATTTTATTTAAAACCGTACAAAACTGGATTGGGTCTTTTTTTATGACAAAGAAAAACTTTGAATTGCCGAAACGACCATTAACAAACATAGATTTGGAAAAATATGCAAACATTCTAAAAATACCCTATTTCCGAGGTGTATTTATGAGAAATAATCTGCCTAAAAAAATTAAGGTGAACGAAAGTGGCATCATAAATTTGGACAGCCAAAATGGTCCTGGAACTCATTGGACAGCATATAAAAAAAATAAATCTGGAATAATCTACTTTGATAGTTTTGGTAATCTGAGACCCCCATTGGAAGTTATAAAATATTTTAATTCAAGTGGTAATTGTAAAATTTTATATAATCATACAATCTATCAAAATTATAATAGCTTTAATTGCGGGCATTTATGTTTAAAGTTTTTACAAAATAAATAAATGTTTTTGCATAAACTACATTTACTCATTTCAATAAAAACCACATCGACGATATGTCTTACACTTTTGTTTTATCAGATAGAAGTTCTATGCTAACGACGAAAATCTATCCTCCCATAATTTTGGATGAAAACACCGAGTACGTAATTGGATTAATAGATTTCGTCTCATATAATACGATTCCTAATGTAGACGAGACAAATAACCTTTTCCACATACAAAATCAGAAAATTAAAATACCAGAAGGTTCATATGAAGTTAAGGATATTTCTGATTATATCATATCTGAACTACGAGAATTGGAAAACAACAGAAAGGAATCTAATTATTTGAATAAATTAAAACAACTACCGCCACCTGAAGAAGATGAAAAATTACCAACAGCAACTACAACAACAACATTAGGAACTGCTACTACTAGTAATCAGCAGATAGATGAACCAATAGCAATAGAAATGAAATTTAATAATAACACACTAAAATGTTCCATAAAAAGTAATAAGGTGATACATTTTGAAAAAGAAAATTCCATAGGTACATTATTGGGATTTGAGAAGAAAAAATTAGTGCCATTAAAAACACACATTGCTGAATATCCGATAAATATCAATAAAGTAAATGCAATATCCATTGAATGTAATTTGGTTTCAAATTCGTACAATAATAATACACGCATGCACACATTACATATCTTCTATCCCAATGTACCTCCAGGCTACAAAATTGTCGAACTTCCTTCAAACGTTATCTATTTACCAATAAACACAAGATATATTGATGAAATTTTTCTTAAAATAGTCGATCAAGATGGTAATTTGGTTAATTTCAAGAAAGAAGTCGTGACGGCAAGACTTCATTTGAAGAGAATTGAAAAATGGTTTTAATTTACAATAACCATCAATCTCTTCCAAACTATATAATTAGTAACTATTCTAACAAAACAAGCAGTACGTCACGAAGACTACGAGAACTAACACCTGAAAATAGATTATATTTGATTGCACAAGGATTTAGAGTTTTATAGAACCATAGAACTACGAGGATTACGAAAATTTTGGTGTAATTTTCATGTTCATATTAATTCAGGAGTACAACATATTAAAGTTTTATTCAAGTGTAATTGTGGTAGAATAGTAAAAGAAAATGAGTTATAATAACATACTAAATATTGGAGATCACGTAATTATGGATAATTCAGTTATTAATTGTGAAATGCATACACATCCACCGTACGCAAATACTACACTCAACAATTCCGATGAGATACGTATACCGATTCAAACGCAAGACATTTACACGTTGCCGTCGGAGAGTTATTTGTACATCGAAGGACGTCTAACTGATTCTGATAACAAATTCGTGCCAGCGTTAAATTTTGCTACTAATGGTATTGCATATCTATTTGATGAAATTCGTTATGAAATCGGAGGGTGTGTCATTGATAGGGTCCGCAATCCTGGTATAACATCAACTTTGAAAGGTTACGTTTCGTTGACGACCAATGATAGTATTAGATATAATGGCATCGGTTGGACAGAAAAACCCGACATAGTAGACTCTCCAGGTTACTTTAATGTCTGCCTACCATAAAACTTCTATTAGGCCTATGTGAAGACTTTAAGAAAATTCTCGTCAATATACGACAAGAACTTGTTTTAATCAGAAGTTCAACGGATGCTAATGCAGTATTTACGCAGCTCGAAAATTTAAAAATTAAAGTCCACCTATCAAAAATCTTGTGTAAAATTCCACACGTTCAAGTTGCAGATGCGGAAAAATTGCGTTTGTTAAAATACATTGAAAATGGAAGGAACTTAGAAATCGCATTTCGCAGTTGGGAACTACACGAATACCCTTTACTACAACAAACAATGAGTCACACCTGGAACATTAAGACTACGAATCAATTGGAAAAACCTCGTTATGTTATAGTAGGTTTTCAGACAGATAGGAAAAATATTGCAAACAAAGATATGACTCATTTTGATCACTGTAAATTAACAAATATTAAATTATTCCTAAATTCAGATATGTACCCATATGATAATTTAAATTTAAATTTCGATAAAAATATTTTTGCTGTATTATATGAAATGTATGCTCAATTCAAACAATCTTATTATGGAAAGGTTGTAGCTGAACCATTACTAAATATGGTAAGATTTCGTGATTCTGTACCAATAATTGTAATTGATTGTAGTAGACAAAATGAAAGTTTAAAGTCTGGTAGTGTTGATATCAGATTGGAGTTTGAAACACTCAAAAATGTATCAGCTAACACAACGGCTTTTTGTTTAATTCTACATGATCGTCTTGTGAATTATAACCCACTTACCAATGTTGTTAAAATGTTTTAAGTTATAATATGTACGTTTTCTAATAATTAAATAAATATATTATTAAACAGATGTTTTATTATATTAATAAGCAATTGGGGGGATAGATTATCTTCAAAACCGGTTCAAAGCTGATTGAAAGCGGATCAAAGCGGATCGAGACCTGATCGAAAGCTGTTCAAAGCTGATTGAAAGCGGATCAAAGCGGATCGAGACCTGATCGAAAGCTGTTCAAAGCTGATCGAAATCGGATCAAAAGCAGATCGAGACCTGATCGAAAGCTGTTCAAAGCGGATAAAAAGTAGATGAAAAACTGACATGGAGAAGATTAACAAACAATTAAAAAGGAGACTTATTCTAAAACGTCAAAATATACGAAATAAACTAAGATTACTCAAACAAGGTGAAGTTCAACAAGAGGATCTATTTAACCCGATTACAAAACATTTAAAAAATATTGAAGATAAATTAAATAAAAACCAAGTGACAGTTGATAATGATAATGATGATGAAGAAAAAACACCTATCGTAGACAATTATAACATTGATAATGGTAATGAAAATGATGATACAGAACCAAGTGATAGAAAAAAATCTATTTTACAGGATATAGAGTCTGATAATGATGATGATGATGATGATGGTAATGATGATGATGATGATGATAATGACGATGGCGTTGATAATAAAACAATTGAAGAAAAGCAAGTCGGAAGTGTGAGTAGTAATACACGGTTTCGTGATATTGCTAAAAATGCGTATGTTGATTATTTAGATCAATACGATCCGTTGCCCAGAAAATATATACATAGAATGTATCAAAATGATAAGGGGGAATTTGATCATAAGTATGGAATACGACATGACACCGATACAGAAAAATTAATGATTGGTGATTCTCAACTTTCGATTGAAGGAGCTGATTTAATAATAAAAAATAAGAGATATAAAGGAACTGCAGGTTTATATGAATTGCTATTTAAAAAACATCCAATCAATTATACTAAACAAGATGAAATCAATTATAAAAAAATTGTACAAAAAACAAATGCCAACAGAAGACACTATAAACCTAATAGACAAATTGATGGTAGTAAATTGGAAAAATATAAAAAAATAATTGCACCACTTACTACTACTACTACTACTACTACTAATACTGAAGGTAGGGGAATGTTTATGGAAGTAAGCAACAAAAAAGTAGATTACATCCACTGGGATGATCCCAATGAATTAGTTGACAGATTACGTTTATTGGTGGCGTCACAAGAAGCAGGTCATACTGGACACCAGAATGAAATAAATTCCATTATCGAGGAACTTCGAGGAGCACGTATTATAGCATAAAAATGGCAAATATTAAACGAGAAATAATTAACGAAATTCATAGACCTGCTAGAGTTAATTTTAAACGACGCAAAGTTTTAATTAAATCTCTTAATGATTTATTTCAAGCTGATTTAGCTGACATGCAAAAATATTCAGACGTAAACAAAGGTTACAAGTACATACTAGTTGTAATAAATTGCTTTTCGAAATTTTTATGGACTTTACCACTTAAAAACAAATCTGGCTCTGAAGTAGCAATAGCAATGGAAAAAATATTTAAAAAACAACAACCGAAAAATTTGCAGACCGACATGGGTACAGAATTTTTCAATCCACAAATGAAGACTCTAACAGATAAATATCATATTAATCACTATAATGTTTACAGCGAGAAAAAAAGCTTCTATTGCAGAACGAGTAATTCGTACACTAAAAACGAATTTATGGAAAGAATTCAGTTTTAATGGTAATTATAAATGGATTAATATTTTACAAAATATTACAAACAAATATAATGATACGAAACACCGAACCATCAGAATGAAACCCAATGAGGTTAACCAAAATCATGAAAAAACCTTATTGGATACAGTCTACAATGATCATCAACGTTTAAATATTACATTTAAAAATAAGAGATTTCAAGTTGGCGATCATGTTCGCATTTCTAAAAATAGAGGAGTTTTCGATAAAAAATATAGGCCCAATTGGTCTACAGAAATTTTTAGTATTCGACAAATTAACTACACGAATCCTATAACTTATTTATTAAAAGACGAAAATAATGAAAATATTTTAGGGGGTTTCTATAACGAACAGATACAAAAAGTAAAGCATCACGATGTATATTTGGTTGAAAGAGTTTTAAAACGAAAAAATAATAAAGTGTTTGTAAAGTGGCTTGGTTTTGATGATACACATAATAGTTGGATTGACAAGAAAAATGTATTATAAAACAATAAATGATGGAGGAGGGAGAACTGATATATAGAGAGATGATTATGATAGTTCTTTTATTGTCTGCCTAACTATCAACTAGTGTTTATTTCTTGTTTCTTTTTAAAATGTATATTGTCGATGTACAAGGATTTTCATATCCAGATGAAAATATATTTTTATGTAGAGAAATCGCAATTTTAAATATTTCAAATGAGCTATATGTGCATAAATTTATCAAACTACCAATTACCGGAAATATGTTAAAATCGTCGATTTTGAAACACACACATGATGCTAGTTATAATAGTCATGGAATAGATTATATTTCTTGGGATGAAGATAATGAACTACGTTATGAAGAAATATCAAAATATCTCCAAAGTTATGTAATGGATGGATGTATATTAGCAACAAATTCACAAACTCAAAAGTATTTGGAAAACTTTATTGAAAACCAAATAATTAATCTGGAAGAAGATCCCTATATGTTACCCTATGAAGACCTTAAAAAAATCTTTACTTCACACCATTGTGGTTATCATAATTTTAATAACAAAAAAGTATGTGCATTATAAAATGTATTTTTCAACTATTATTGGAATAAATATTGTAAAAAGTGCCAAATAAAACAAAATAAAATATATTTTTAATTTTTATTTTTTCCAACATCTCATAAAATTATGCAGTTTTTACCCGTTTAGTTTTATTTTTACCACCACCATCATCAGCATTATCACTATCATCATCTTCGTTATTATCTTCGCTTAATTTTCTTTTCTTTGCTGAAATATTTGGAAATATTACAGTTTCATTCATATTAATTTTAGTTTTTTTATTGAACGGTTCATCCTGGTCATCTATGTTATTTATTTTCCGTTTAGATGGTGTTATTTTATTTAATTTTAATAATGGTGGTTTTAAAGATTTTTCTTCGTAGTCAATATCCATATCAATATCCGTATTCTGTTGCTTTTTAGTAACATATTTTTTCTGAATAATTTTTTGTTTCTTTTGCGTTCGTGGTTGAGTTTTTTTCGGTAAATTAGTTCCATCAAGTATTAATATGCAATAATTTACAGCTTCTACGGCTTTAGCTAATAAGTTTTTTGTTTTAAGTAGTTCTTTATTACATTTTTTTGTTGCTAATTTATAACTGCCAGTAGTGTTTAGGCCCATTCCTAACTTCAGTTTGGCCTTCATTCCTCCTGCAACACCCAGAGCGGCAGCTTTTTCCATAAATGCAGTGTTTCTTTATATCCTTTTCTTGTGAATACGCTATATCATGTTCACGACAGGCTTCATCTAAACCATTAATGCCTTTATCTCCTCTTGCTAATCGTTTATGTAGTTTCGTACCAGGTCCACAAAATCTGTATCCCGGTATGTGCATTTCAAATGGTAATTTATTAATAGCTGAATTTAACATTGCATATGTTTATCGTTCAATATTTTAAATAGAAATGAGGGTGTACACATATTTACATTTTGTTAAATACGAAATCTACTAAATTATTTTTACTGTTCAACCAGAATATGAAGATAGTAAAACAAAATACTACGTTAAACATTGAAAATAATATGTTTGAAAACGTAGTAGATCAAAAAGAATTTAAAAAACACGGTATTTTATTACCATCTTCTATAAGATGTATAATTGTAGGGCCCTCAAATTGTGGTAAAACTAATATTATGGTTAATTTATTGGATCAGGAGAATGGATTAAAATTTGAAAATGTGTATGTGTACTCTAAAAGTTTCTATCAACCGAAATACAAATACTTGGAAACTCTACTGAGACCTATCAAAGGAATCAACTATTATCCGTTTAGTGATAGTGAGAATATAATGGAACCCTCTGAAGCTAAACCAAATTCAGTTTTTATTTTTGATGATGTCGCCTCTGAAAATCAAGAAATCATTAAAACTTATTTTAGCATGTCCAGACATGCTAAAGTCGATCCATTTTATCTGCACCAAAGTTATGCAAATATTCCTAAACATTTAATACGGGACAATGCTAATGTTATAATTATCTTTGAACAAGACAGCCAGCATTTAAAACATATTCATAGTGATCATGTAGGTGCCGATATAACTTTTGAGCAATTCAAGGCAATGTGTTCGTCTTGCTGGAAATCTGATTATGGATTTTTATCTATTTTTAAAGATTGTAAGATCAATAAAGGAAGATACAGGCGACAGATTGATCAATTTATTTTATTAGAATAGTATATTTATTATTAAAATAAAAATACGTAAAATTAAATTTGAATGTTTTATTTTTAACAATCAAAACCCATGCAATAACACCCTCTTAAACATCTAAAGGATATATTTGTTTTGATTGAACACTCCGATGGGCCACAATTTACACACCAATCAATTCTGCTTTGTAGCTCCTCTATGAGTTGGATTATTGTTCTCCTAAATTTTTTAAATGTATTAATCTCTCTATTTCGTAAATGAAAACATTTGTACAAATATATTTTATGGCATTTTTCACAATGCACGATTGCCCTAGAGTTATACATTTTTTATTATTCGGTTTAAATTTGAGTTTACGTGACTTATAAGGATTGTATAAATGAAGGAAAAATAATTATTTTATTTTATTTTATTATATTATTTTTATTATTCTATACTTTTGATTGTTGTATATAATACAAAACTAAAAATTAAATCTTTCCTTGTAAACCTCTTATTTAGCGTTTTTCTTTTCCCCATAATTATAAAATACCCTATTAGTAATACAATTTTTACAAAAAATAATACCTAATAATTAAACGTCATCTATCACTATTTAAAGTTTCTAAATGTCTATGTAGTCCACTTCATCATCACTAATTTCACTATTTCCTAATGTTTCGTCACAATAAAGGTCTAAATCATAATCAGGTTCATCATCATCACTCATTTCACTGTCTACTAAAGTTTCATGACAATAAAGGTCTAAATCAGCCTCATAGTATTCGAAAGATGGCTCACTCAATTCCCTCACTAACTCTTCTATGTCTGTGGTGTAGGTTTCACTACCCCAAAAAGTTTCGGCTTCCCATCGGCTCTGACCACATATGCAGAACGTACAATCATTAATGTGGTGCAATGTTGTACTATCTCCAGGGAGACCATTATCCTTTTTCGGAGGCATATTGAACATTGACACGTTTCATGAGAGAGTTTTACTTCCTATGGTTGGTTTTTATATCCTGAAAAGAAATAAAAGAAATAAATAAAATATTAATAATGAAAATTTAAATTTTCTTATTACCTTTATTGTATATAATCCAGTTCTAAATGAGTGAGTGAGTTTCCTTTAAGGTTAGCTGTTTTATATTCTGAAATAAAATAAAGAAAATAAATACATAAAATAATAATTTGAATTGAATTTTCTTATTACCTTACTATCTTAGGCCTGTCATATACGTGACGAGTTTTTCATCATCCAGATCCCAAATTTCGGACTCTTTCTCCGCTGATGATGATGACTTCTCGGATGGGATCTCAACTCGCCCCCTTTTTTCCTCCTGCCCCGTTTGTTTCCGAGATACAACTTTTTTCCCTGAAGAGGAAGATGATGTTAAATTATCACCATCATCACCATCATTATCATCATCATCGTCCTCAAACGTCCAGATTTGGGCGTTTTCTTCCTCTTCAGCTTGTTTTGATGTTGTGGGTAGTTGCTTGCGGATTTTCCTCTTTTTTATTACGGGGGCAGGAGGGAGTTCCAGCTGTGGTGAAGGGATCTCTTGGTCTTCACCTAGCCCAAAGGTGTATCTCTTCACGGCCAATTCGAAAAGCTTCAACTGTTCGTCGTTTTCTAAATTGGTCCTGAGATACTTAATGGGGAGGTTTCCGAACTTCCGTTTTAATGTTGTATCCTTCGGTGTATAGGATAAGCACAATAAAACAGAGTCCTTTTTTACAACTAGATCCCTAACACCATATCTGTAATTTACTATCTATTAATATTAATAGTTTAAAAAATAAAATATTAATCTTACCTAAATATTTCCTTTACCACCACCTGCATCATTTTCGTCGAAAAATTAAGTTTGTCCAGAGTCGAAATTACAATCGTACATGGTACTGTGGCCATTTTATTACTTTATGTTTAACTGCACTAAATCAAACTGATGATTTGCTATGAATTTTGAACAGCTTTTATACCCATTTTGGAAGCATGTCATTGATATGAAAAATGCAAAACATTCGGTTTTACAATGTGACTTAGTAAACTTGCAGCGTAGTAAAAATATTCCAAAAGGTTTGGAAATTTACATTATGTTATCATCATATACACATGCTGTAAACAGAGTGTGATGATATCTATTTAACTTTGAAATGTGTGCCATGCAGTAAAACGCAGTTAGTAACAAGGTTTGTTCTAGAAATGTATCGCCATACACGTGCTGTACATGCAATGTGGTTATCTATTTGCGCACGTCACATAGTTTATATATTGAAGGAGATTACTTGTTTTTCTTTCTTTAATCTGTAGAATGTCGATGAGTTTCACCAGTATCTCCGAGGGCCTTGTGAAGAAAATCGAGCAAGTTGGTAAGTTAATTAAAACCAAAAATGATTATATGAAATGGATAAAATTTTTAAAACAAAATATTTCGTTAACCAAAAAATATATTAAACTCAAAACAGATGCTACAAGTTTTTTACGGTTGGAAAGTAATTTAGCTTTATTAAAATATTATTTAGAATTATTTAAAAATGATTTTAAAATTAAATTTCAAAATTGTGGAAAATCTCAAAAAAGGTCTTTAGTCTGGCAAGATATTGAATCATGTTTTAAAAATAGACTTAGAACAGGAGTTATAGCAAATTTTAGATTTAAAGATCCTATAATTTTTTTCGATAAAGCTTTTAGAAGTTTTTCTATTAAAATTCGCGAAGCCTTAAAATTGTCAATTTTAAAAGTCAATGTCACATTTTATGCAAATTTTGTTAAACCTCAAAATGGTGAAACAGATATTAAGCACTTTGTAACTGGCAATGAAATTATTGATAGGGGGACAAATTTAAAAGATTGGTATGATGAAAATGTAAAATATAAATTATTAAAAAAATTATCAGATTTTCAAGAAGTAGACAGCGGATTTGCTTTATATGAAATTTTGCAATTAAAAGTATGTATAAATTCGTACAACCCCATTTCAAGCGGTTTATCAACATTTGTTAATGTACCAAAATTCATACAAAATACTAAATCAGTTTTAAATATTAAAAATAATGATGAATACTGTTTTCTTTGGTCAATTGTAGCAGCATTGCATCCAGCTCCTAGGGGGAAAAACCCTCAAAGGGTTAGTTCATATCCTCATTTCAGTCAGATTCTTAAATATGATAAAATTACATTTCCAATTAAATTACAAGATATTTCTAAATTTGAAATAATGAACAAAATGTCAATTAACATATTTACAATACAAAAAAAGAAAGTTTTTCCGCTGTGTTTAAGCAGAAATCCATCTTTTGAACGTAAAATTAATTTATTGATGATATCTAGTCAAAATGATTGGGAAGATGAAGAACTTAATTTAAGCAATAGTGTTTTACATCATTTTGTGTTAATTAATAACTTATCTCGTTTGTTAAACCAGCAATTAGGAAATATAAGAAATAAATCGTTATTGTGTGAACGTTGCTTAAATCGATTCATTTCGGAATCTTCCTTACAAAAACATAAAGTAGCTTGTCAAAATATTAATACCACTAAAATTGAAGTACCTCAAGATCAAAATAAAATTCTGAAATTTTCAAATTTTAAAAACAAGGAAAAAGTTCCCTTTGTTATTTATGCTGATTTGGAATGTATTTTAAAACCTATAGAAGATTCTGAGCCCACAAAATTAAGTATAAAAAATCAGGAACATATACCTTGTAGTATAGCTTATTATTTAAAATGTGACTATGATGACTCACTTTCTAAATTTAATTTATATACTGGTAAAAATTGCCAAAATTGGTTTGTACAAGAGTTAAAACAAATTGGTTTTAAATTAAAAGATATTTTTAATGACATCAAACCAATGAAGCCATTAACTGAACAAGAGCAATATAACTTCGTTCACGCAAATAAATGTCACATTTGTTTAAAATCATTTAGTTGCGATGACGTCAAAGTGAGAGACCATTGTCACCTCTCTGGTACTTACAGGGGCCCTGCACATAATTCTTGCAACTTAAATTATAAAGATTCACATGTAGTTCCTGTTGTTTTTCATAATTTATCGGGTTATGATAGTCATTTTCTTATAGAGCCACTAGCTACACAGTTTGAAGGGAAAATATCTTTATTACCTGTCAACAAAGAAAAATATATTTCTTTTACAAAATATGTTGAAGGTACCAATGTAAGTTTTAGGTTTTTAGATTCATTTAGATTTATGCCAAGTTCCTTAGACAAACTTGCGTCATACTTGGAAAAGGATCAAAAAATTATCACAAAAAAATTTTCTGATAACGAGGAGAAGTTTGAGTTATTGCAGAAAAAAGGTATTTTCCCTTACGAATATTTGAATTCATGGGAAAAATTAAAAGAAACAGAACTACCTTCACTCCATAAATTTTATAGTAAACTTACCGATTCACATATAAATGAGGAACAATATGAACACGCAAAAAATGTTTGGAATATTTTTAACATTCAAAATTTACAAGATTTCTTGGAAATCTATTTACGTACTGACGTTTTTCTGTTAGCTGATATTTTTGAGAATTTCCGAAACGTTTGTGCTAAAACTTATGAGTTGGATGCATTGCACTATTACACTGCCCCCGGTCTGGCATTTGATGCTATGCTAAAAATAACACAATTTGAATTAGAGTTATTGACAGACATTGACATGATAATGTTTATAGAAAAGGGTATCCGTGGAGGCGTATCACAGTGCTCAAATCGTTATGGTAAAGCGAATAATAAGTATATGGGAGATCAGTTTATTTACGAAGAACCTCCTTCATATCTTATGTACTATGATGTAAATAACTTGTACGGCACTGTTATGTGTTTACCACTTCCTATGAACCAATTTGATTGGGTTGATCCCTATTCTATAGACGTTTTAAATGTCCCTGATAATTCTAACACAGGGTTTATCTTGGAGGTAGATATTGAGTACCCTCGAGAATTATATGAATCTCATAAAGATTTACCATTATGTCCTGAACATCGAATTCCTCCTACTTCAAATTCTAAAAACGCGAAATTATTAACAACTCTTTATAATAAAGAAAAATATGTTATTCATTACAGAAATTTAAAGCAAATTATAAAATTAGGACTCAAAATTACTAAAATTCATAGTGTTAAAATTTCAACAATCATCTTGGATGAAAAATTATATTAATTTAAATACAACAATGCGACAAAAAAGCATGAATGAATTTGAAAAATTTTTTTATAAATTAATGAATAACGCTGTATTCGGAAAAACCATGGAAAATGTTCGAAAGTACCGGGATATTAAAATAGTAAACAGATATTCAGCACGTTTTGGAGCAAACTACTATATTTCGCAGCCAAATTTTCATAGTTTAACTATTTTTAATGAAAATTTGGTTATTATAGAAATGAAAAGATTAAATGTAAAATTCAATAAACCCATATATGTGGATTTTACCATTTTAGATAACTCTAAAATGTATCTTTATGATTTTCATTATAATTACATTAAAACAAAGTTTCAAAATAACGCTAAATTATTGTATACTGATACAGATTCTTTAATTTACCACTTTTTTGTTGATGATATTTATGATAGCATTAAAACAGACATTTCAAAATTTGATACATCTGATTACCCCACTAATAACCAATTCGGCATACCTTTGATGAACAAAAAAGTATTAGGTCTTATGAAAGACGAAAATTGTGGTAAAATTATGACCGAATTTATAGGACTTCGCTCAAAAATGTAGGTGGCTGGTTTCAATTGTTTTTTATTTGCGGGACTAAAATATTTTAGTCTTGTTGAAAATATACAGTGTTTATAATTTAATCTTGTTGTAATTGGGAATACACAAACTCCTCCAACATGTCGGTGTAAGTGTTTCCGTTACCTTTTGCTTCATGAAAAAAAAGGGGCCGTAGATTTTAGTTTTAGATACACCACACCAGACATTTAAGTTAGGAGCATCCCTTTCAAATTCGCTGAACTCTCTTGGATTCTCATCTCCCCAAATCCTGCAGTTATGCTTATTAACTCTTCCATTAATATGAAATGTGGCTTCGTCTGACATTATTAGGTTCAAATTAGGCTGAAGTCTTACCAGATCCAACAATGTTTCTGACATGAAATATCTTTGTTCGAATGAATGATTCTCTATTTTTTGGAAAGTTTGTATTTTGTATTGTAACAAAGTTACTTTTTCCGTATTATTTAAAATATATAAATTAAATCGCGCACGGCACTGGAGTAAAATTAAATTAAAATTGTGAATAAAAGACCAGTCGTAGCAGTTGAACCGTCGCCAGGCAGATGGAGACACTCTCGTCTCTGCTTCTTAGATGCCGAAGTTCGTATCGAGTAGGGCAATTCAAACCGTTGTCGGCAGCTGCAGAGGCAGCGAGAAGCCAGACTTGCTGTGGCCGTCCCAATTGGAACAGCAGTGCTGTCCGTCGACCTTTAGAGACAGGTCAAGTGGAAGCCGACTTCAGTTACATCCGGAGTCCAGAACCGTCAGTCTGACTACACCACGCCGCCAAGCCAATCGTCCGTTACACACCTTTTCTCCGCCGGATTTTATTGGTAATAATAAAAGTTTTATTTATTAATATTTGTTTTAATATCCCAGCAGCTAATACCCAGGTATTCAAACCCAGTAGGGCAAGTAAAGACCGCCCTTCTGGCCACCAGTGCTTTTGGTCGATACTATAACGACCCCTGGAGTATTTCTTTCTCCACTGACGCTGCAAGTGGAGTGGCCTTCACACTCTAAACGGAAGGTGGCGCCCGAGGCAATCCGAAACCTGGAAAAAGGCGCCAAAGTGACCCCCGTAACGACCGAAGTGTCGTCGCAGTATGCTTTAAATTTAATAATTTTTAGGAGTTTGTGAACTTTACTTTTTGAAAATTGTGTGATTTGGGATATTTTTCTTATATATATTCTATTATTGTTAAGTGCTAGAATTTCCCTTACTTCCAGAATATCATTGAGCATATTGTCCTGGGCGTTTTTAGGTGTTCTCGTTTTCCTTTCTAGTTTTAAAGATTCTGTAAATTGTTGTACCCAAGTTAATATCGATTTTCGTGTAGGCGGATTCTGTCAAAAATGGCTCTGAATCTCCTGGTCACTGTTATTAATTTTGTCTCGACATATAATACGACGCATCGCGCTTTTTCTATCAAAGTATACATTTTCGATTAATAAATTTGACTGAGTTCGTTGTTATACTTCATACTACATAAATAACCTTTTGACGTTTGTTAATGTCAGTTATATGTATTTGTTTCAAAGCCACCTACGTTTGGAAGTTATTGACATGGTTTCATAAAAAATTAAATCTGTCCCTAAAAATTTGAGTATATGCCGATAATGTATACATTTTTGGAAAGGGGAAGAAAGGGACTTTCAGATGGTATTAAAAAATATAGGGTGTTGTATTTAAAATAAAGCGATAATTTCGTTTCAAAAATGGTCATTTTTTTCGGCGCTTTCGGGAAAAAATATACATTTAACAACTGTGTCAATAAAAATTTGAAGGAAATATAAGAAGTTTACCGAAAACTGCACGTCGATATCTTTTCCATTCTCGAGTAATAAGCCGTCAAAATGTGTTACTTTATAGTGGGTATTACATAAGAGTCTTATCGACTTTTAAAAATGCCAGTACATTTTTTTAACAATTGAAGTAAAAGTGGTATGTAATTAATGACCATGCCCAAATTCTGAAGATAAAGATAAAAAAATCTGTCAGAATAAAAATGTATTTCTATCACGTCAATTTATGTGAAATATTACATAGGAAAAATATCGCCTTTCAGGAATGGCAGAACATTTTTAACGATTTAAGAAAATGTCTTCTAACCCTACAGAAATTGCAAATGTGCACTCTATATAATTATCTAGAAAAATAAAAAAAAAGGTATTGTATCAAAATATTTTTTGAACTTGGTGCTGTTTAAAACTTAATAAACTTGACGAAAAATAAATTATTTGGCGTTTCATACCTCGAAAATAAATAATAAATAATATTAGTGAAGGAAAAAACTCATAAAAATTTTTTTTTATGTTATAAATTTCTGATATTTATAATAAGAAAATATTTAATTATTACTTTCTTCAACCAGCTAAGAAAATTAAATCAAACGCAAGATTAAGACTCAATGCAGTTATGATTCGAGAAAACGTTGGATTTGACGTAAAGGTTGTATTAGACCAACATGAAAAAAGTTAAAAATTGCAAAACAATCGCTAAATGAAAAAAATACTTTTTTTACCTCTTTTCGGATTTCATTATAATGAAATTGGAGAAATGGTAATAAACAAAAACCATAACTACTACCATCAAATACAAGGAAACTTACACATTTTAAAACGATCAAAATGTTATTTGTGTATATGGACACCGAGAGAAGTAATAACAGTTGTCATTGAGCACAAGCAATCTTGGGCTGAAAATATTTTGATAATGAAGGACTTTTATATAGAGCAGTATTATGATGCAGTTTTCTTTCTTCCAAAGAAATTTGCCGTCACTATGACACCCACGGCTTCGGTATCCTACAAGATTGCCTCGGGCGCCAGATTTTTGGGATGGTTTACTCCACTAACTCTCGATCTACTGCCTCAAGAGTACCAGGGTAGCAACAGATGGAGGTTACGGTAATTCCAGGGGTTTGTCGTACACTGTTTAGCGATGCACGGTGTAAAACAGGCTTTAATTGTTTCACAGTGCCGAACCTGAATTTACCGGTTGCTTTTGTTAAAATAATAAAGACTACAAGTGATTATTGATTTCTATAATTTTTAACTCTTGCCACTAACTACGGAAGGATATATTAAACCACGCGGAATGCCTAAGTAATAAAACCCAATGCCAGAGATTAATTACAGGTTAAATTCAGTTTTTTTTTTATGATATATAATGTAAGCAGTGAATTTTCAAGCTACGATAGGGTGACTAATAGCAGTTTGACCAGTGTACAATTCTACGAAAAGCAGGTGAAGGTAAAATGCATAACTATCGGTGAAAATGATATCTACACAGGAAAAGCCTTACTAGACACTAATGATTCTCAGGTGTGTTCCTTTGTATTTATGTCCAAATAAAATTAAAAAAAAAAGTAACTAACCGGTATTAGAACTTGTATAGAAGAAATATCTCAAAAAGGTTAACTGAACTAGATTCTTTTGAATAAGCTAATCTTTTAATAAAGGTTTCTGACTGTCTACAACAATTTTTTTTGAACTAGATAAATTAAATTCCCCAAACAACTCAAAGTTCGTTGAAAGAACGGCCGTTTGTGCTCCTGCTTAGTTGCAGCGAACGCAAGGGTCGCTAATTCAAAAACTTTGAATTAAATAAATTAAATTTCCCAAACAGAACTCAAAGTTCGTTAAAAGAACGGCCGTTCGTGTTCCTGCTTAGTTGCAGCGAACGCAAGGGTCGCTAATTCAAAAACTTTGAATTAGATAAATTAAATTTTCTTCAGATTTTTTTTTATAATTCGGGGCCAAACCTCATTTTTTTAAGCAAGCATGAAATATTTTATCTGACATAAATACGAAGGAGACTTATTACTAATTAAAACATCGACGTAGCTAAGTGATATTTATTTATGTAAATAATAATAAAAAAAATGAATTAAAATAAATTTCAATATCCAATATTATAACTCAAATTTATACACAAGAATTTCTTACCTCGGAAACACACACAAATCAGTTCGGTCACTTACGGTCGGTTATCAATATTGTTCACTTAAAAATTGGTAGCAAAAGAGTCGGACAAAAGAGAAAAAGCAAAAGAGTCGGACAAAAGAGAAAAAAAGCTCCGAATTTTCGTGGCTCCTGCCTTTTATCAAATTTTTCAAACCCCACTTAGCAAAACCCCACTAAAATGAAAATATGCGCGGCAGAAGACGAAATTAATTTACAGAATTACAAAGGAGTAGCAACTAACAGGAGTAAGAATAAATTAAATACAGTAATTTCCAAAGGAGTAGCGAGACTGAATTAAAAAAAGTTGAAAAAAAATTAAAATTGTACTAATTATACAGGGTGAAAAATAACTTCTTTACATCCCCCTCTTACTTCGGTAAAAAAAATGGAAGCGCAGCTTACATTTTTTTTAAAACCAGACAAAACGTACTAAAACTAACCAAAATAAACAGACCCTGTCAGGCGCCTACCCCGGTATTGTTCTAACCCTATATTTGGGGTAGGTACACCTTAATACAAATAATTAAACAAATTAAATAAAACAGGTTATCTTCGGGTTAACCAAAAAGAAAAAATAACCAAAAAAAACGATTAGAGATATTCACCCTCTTCATTCCGGAGAGAACTTCGGGACAGAATCTCTTAGGGGCCAACGTTCCCCTATTCCCTACTCCGGGTCCGTACGCTCGAGTACGGGAGCCGGGAACGGGATCCTTGGCTTCTTCGTCCGGTGAAGGTGCGGCCTCTGGAATACTGGACGCGAGCGTCGGCAACGGCGTCCGGAATGCTGGAACACAGGCAGAGATCGCATTGCACGCCTATGTCTTGACGAGAGCGATTCACGAAACATGTTTGACTGACTATCGAACGGTTCCCCAGTCTCGGTGCAGGTGGTGGCGTGGTCGGGACGTTGTATGGACCGCGTGACGGACTGCGGCAAGTACAGGTTCGGGACATCTGACCATAACGGCCGCAGTGAGAGCAAAACAGGATAGCCCTTCTTCGGGTACAAGTGTCACGACGATGTCCGGGGTATCCACACCTCCAACACAGATCTCTGTCTACCGGTAGGAAGATATCAGGGGAATGTCGATCTTGTAACGGCACGATATTTTCTACGGGACATCCCAAACCAGATAACCCTTCATCGTCCTCGTAACATTCTAAATCAGGGTGGGTAATTCCGGTAAAAGTATCACATTCCGAGCGGTCAGTAATTTTGTCAGTTCCAAATCCTTCGAATTTTGCCATAGCGGTTGTTACTAGAGGATATTTTGTACTAGATACCCCTTCATCATCTTGGACTTTTTCCAAGCCTGACTGGGAGATATTGGTAAATATCCTATCAGTTTTAACATTTTCGCAAAATGTTCTAGCGGAGTCAGTAATAGTCAAATTCTCTTTTTCAGTTTTAACAACAGTCGGATTTCGTCTAGCGGTATCAGTTACATTAAGTTCGTAAGATCGTTCAAGGTCGTACTCTCCTGGCGGTGATCTTACTACTTCTAGAATTCCTATGGTACAAAGTGCGTCTGGCGGTTGACACTTTACGGGTTTGCTGTCTTGATAGATCTTTCCTGTTCCTAGTTCCATGCTAAATTTATACTTCTTGAGTATATATAGTCCCAAAACCATATCAGCGATCAGACCTGGAAAATATTCCAGAGGTTCCTCCATTATGACGTCATTTACCATCAATTTTAGATCATATGTGTCGGTGATAGAAACCAAATTTCCGTTAGCGAGACGTGCTTTCGAAGTCTCACAGACTGCAGTCCGCTTTCTATGGGAAAAGTGTTTCACTAGCTGATCTCCAACATATGATCGGACAGCTCCGGTATCCAACAAGGCTTTAAACTTGAAGTTTTCGATATGGACATCAATTTGCGGTCGTGGATCTGACGGTTCGTGTGACGGATGCTCTTGAGAGACTAAGAGTTGGGGAAGCTGCGGCGGCCTCTCTGCCTGGCAGCTTCGGATTAAGTTTTCCTGAATCGAACAGGAACAGTCTCTTGTAAGGACTCCTTTCTTACGACAGCGGGAACAGAACAGTTTCGGTTGATTTCTACATTGTGAACGGACATGGCCTGTTTCACCACAACGCCAACAAAGTGTACCAAAATTTTCGGTTACAGGCGTTCTATGGACTTGTGTGCTTGTTCTAGGAGAACTAGTACTGGCTACTGGTCCTTGAGACGGAAGTGGACTCGTATTCTCATTCGGTATATTCCTGGATATATTTGTAGATGGAAAACGTTGCTTTGTACCTCTTTGCTATCCACTGGTGCTAGGAATATTTTGGAGTTCTGTCCGAAGTAACTCGAATTCCTTCACCTCTTGACAGAAAGAAGTAAAATCTTTGAAGTCATTTTTCCTGATCTGCTGCCGATATTCGGGTAACAGATTACGGTATAACCAGGCTAGCTGTTGTTTGGACGTTAGTTTAACATGACGTCGCATTAACGTTTGTAAATCGGTAATATATGAAGACACAGGCTCATTACGGCGTTGTAATCGTCTTCCAATTTCAGTCTCTAAGTCTACTTCGTAGTTTACCGGATAAAAGAAAATACGGAAGTCTTTTTCAAAGTCGTCCCAGTTGGTAAATCGACTGCGGTTATTGCGGAACCACAACGCTGGTTCGCCAGTCAGTAATTCAGGTAAGACCGGAAGTAATCGATCCTTTTGTACGTTTCTAGCAGTACATATTTCGTGTAGTCGTTCTAGAAAATCTGCCGGATCACCACGATTTCCAAAAGAAATTTTCCAATCATTGACGTTTATCGGTTGGGAGGTTGCCATTGTTATCGTGCTATTATCAGTATTGGCCTTCGTACTAGCGGTACTGTTCTGTGCTGCTACAGAATTAGGTTTAACGGAGAATATACGGTAGAAATCACTCGGTATATATATAAAAAAAAATCAAACTTCTAGAGTTAAGTCCAATTGGTATAACACACGGTCGTAATTAATTAAAAGTAAAACGAACGGCACTAGACGACAGAAAATTTTAAATCAAGAACAAACCAGTTTTAGATAAGATCAAAATTTTTTAAAATAATCTAGCACTAAAAATTTTGAATAAATTTCGCAATAAATCTTAATCAATAATTTATTATTAACAATATACTGTTTTCTTTCTTTAATAACGAAACCCCTCTCCTAGACGATATTTTACTTCAATGGGATAACCGGTACCACTCAATATAAAATATTTTCAAGTAATGTTTAAGGATAATATTTGTTTAACTTTTTTGGAACAACAAAAAAAAATGCCAAATTTACAACACCAAAGTCGGTACGGTATCAACCTTAATCAATTTCAGCTGGTATATTAAAGTATCTTTTAATTTAAAATACTACTTGTTAAACGGGAATAAAAATATTCAGAGGACAATCAGTATAGTAAATATTAAAATCCTTATTTTCAGTCATAGGTAAAATTTATTTCGCTTATTTCGGTTCCAAATAAATCCAATCAAAAACAACGCAAAAAAAATCTGCTATCTATAAATAAAAGCAACCAATAAATGAAGCAAAAAAACGAGTTTTCTTATCTCTTTAGCAGGTACTCAGGCCTTAAATCTTTTATGCGTTAAATCGAATTGATTTATAATACATGTAAAATCTTTTATTTAATTTAAATATAACATATACAGAGTGTTCTCGGTGTAGATTTATCGGATTTTGCGGATTTTATCTCTCAAACCGTAAACAGATAATTTTCTTCTGGCAGTGATTTTATTT
Organism: Neocrepidodera transversa; assembly: GCA_963243735.1. Taxonomy (NCBI): domain Eukaryota; kingdom Metazoa; phylum Arthropoda; class Insecta; order Coleoptera; family Chrysomelidae; genus Neocrepidodera; species Neocrepidodera transversa. Next base: position 22,637,437 of record OY725353.1, read on the forward strand.
AAAAGATATAATCGGTGCTCTTTTGCACGTTTTCCTATTTTACAGCGGTAACTTGTTGCGCCGTTTGCTTTTTTTTAATTTAATCAAACATAGGTCTGGTTTTTTCAGCAACGGTTTTCCTTAATTTTTTTTTAGCAGTCTACTCTTTTTCTCTCTGTCTTGTGCTATTTCGATGGTCTCTTGGACCTGTTTACGGTTCTTTTCTGGCAGTTTTCACGATATAAATTTTTCACAGCGTTCAGTATACGAGCTTTGCTTCTTATACACTTTTACAGGATAATTTGTTATTATTCAAACAACGGTCCCTGCTCGGGCGCCATTTTGTGACGGGGTTTTCTTAATTTTCAAAGAAATTTGCCGTCACTATGACACCCACGGCTTCGGTATCCTACAAGATTGCCTCGGGCGCCAGATTTTTGGGATGGTTTACTCCACTAACTCTCGATCTACTGCCTCAAGAGTACCAGGGTAGCAACAGATGGAGGTTACGGTAATTCCAGGGGTCGTAGACTGTTTAGCGATGCACGATGTAAAACAGGCTTTAATTGTTTCACAGTGCCGAACCTGAATTTACCGGTTGCTTTTATTAAAATAATAAAGACTACAAGTGACTATTGATTTCTATAATTTTTAACTCTTGCCACTAACTACTCAAGGCTATATTAAACCACGCGGAATGCCTAAGCAATAAAACCCAATGCCACAGATTAATTACAGGTTCAATTCAGTTTTTCTTTTATATGATATATAATGTAAGCAGTGAATTTTCAAGGTACGATAGGGTGACTAAAAGCAGTATGACCAGTGTACAATTCTACGAAAAGCAGGTGAAGGTAAAATGCATAACTATCGGTGAAAATGATATCTACACGGGAAAAGCGTTACTAGGCACTAATGATTCTCAGGTGTGTTCCTTTGTATTTATGTCCAAATAAAATTAAAAAAAAAAAGTAACTAACCGGTATTAGAACTTGTATAGAAGAAATATCTCAAAAAGGTTAACTGAACTAGATTCTTTTGAATAAGCTAATCTTTTAATAAAGGTTTCTGACTGTCTACAACAATTTTTTTTGAACTAGATAAATTAAATTCCCCAAACAGAACTCAAAGTTCGTTGAAAGAACGGCCATTTGTGCTCCTGCTTAGTTGCAGCGAACGCAAGGGTCGCTAATTCAAAAACTTTGAATTAAATAAATTAAATTTCCCAAACAGAACTCAAAGTTCGTTGAAGGAATGGCCGTTCGTGTTCCTGCTTAGTTGCAGCGAACGCAGGGGTCGCTAATTCAAAAACTTTGAATTAAATAAATTAAATTTCCCCAAACAGAACTCAAAGTTCGTTGAAAGAACGGCCGTTTGTGCTCCTGCTTAGTTGAAGTGAACGCAAGGGTCGCTAATTCAAAAACTTTGAATTAAATAAATTAAATTTCTCAAACAGAACTCAAAGTTCGTTGAAAGAACGGCCGTTTGTGCTCCTGCTTAGTTGCAGCGAACGCAAGGGTCGCTAATTCAAAAACTTTGAATTAAATGAATTAAATTTTCTTTAGATTTTTTTTTTTATAATTCGGGGCCAAACCTCATTTTTTTAAGCAAGCATGAAATATTTTATCTGACATAAATACGCGGGAGACTTATTACTAATTAAAAAACATCGACGTAGCCAAGTGATATTTATTTATGTAAATAATAATAAAAAAAATGAATTAAAATAAATTTCAATATCCAATATTATAACTCAAATTTATACAAAAGAATTTCTTACCTCGCAAACCCACAAATCAGTTCGGTCACTTACGGTCGGTTATCAATATTGTTCACTTAAAAATCGGTAGCAAAAGAGTCGGACAAAAGAGAAAGAGCAAAAGAGTCGGACAAAAGAGAAAAAAAAGCCCCGAATTTTCGTGGCTCCTGCCTTTTATCAAATTTTTCAAACCCCACTAAGCAAAACCCCACTAAAATGAAAATATGCGCGGCAGAAGACGAAACTGATTTGTGTTAAAAATTAATTTACAGAATTACAAAGGAGTAGCAACTAACAGGAGTAAGAATAAATGAAATACAGTAATTTCCAAAGGAGTAGCGAGACTGAGTTAAAAAAATAAAATAAGAGAGGGTGTTTACAGTTGAAAAAAAATTAAAATTGTACTAATTATACAGGGTGAAAAATAACTTCGTTACAGTATCTACCTAAATTAATAAACAAACCTAGGTAGAAATATTTTACATATCATGTTAAGAAATGCAAGTTTGAAATACATTAGATATTTTAAATGTAATTATTCGTCTTTTATTATCCAACTGCCTATACTCTATATCATTTTAGACAATTTTTTTAAATTTTTACATTTTTTAATTAATATTCATAATTTAATTTATATGTTTAAGAACTTTAGTGCAAAAAAAGAAATTGAATAAAATATATTACTTAAAAAGGAATAGGATCATACAAATATTTTAATTCGTGAATGTTAACGACATGTTTTCAATAAACTGAAATAGTTTAATGTATAATTAGTACCTACCAAGTAAATTGATTCAGATAAGTTATTTAAATTTTGAAAATAACTTCATTTAATCTGGTTAAGATTGCCAGTTTGCTTATACATCTTAAACATAACAAAAAGAACGATGCATTATTTATTTAAACAGCATTAGGTATTTTTAAATCACAGAAACAATATTTGAAATTATATTTTATACATTATTAACAATAATACTCTTCCACTTACTTTATCAATGGATATTGAACATTACTGATAGCTGCACATAATTGAAATTTGTGATACATAATATGGTGGAACTTTTTGTAAAAGACTAAAACATTTTATCCTTTGAATAGCTCTTTCTACATGAATTCTGGCTTGTACTATTCTTTGGATCTCGGATAGTTGGGAGTCAGTAAATTGAGGTGTAGTTAAAAATGAGAGAAAATTAAAAAAAAAACCAGAAATACTTTATCAGCCAATATAAGATCACTGTGGTGTATTTGTTTCAAAATTTCACAATGATCAACAATTTTTATATCTGATGTCGATCCAGGATATGCTTACTCACAAAAGTAATAACACTATTTGGTGCGACACCCACTAATAATTTCCACATATTCCTATGCTTGTATGAGCTGTAGGTTAATCGTTGACTCTCCATGCTGCTAGGAATAGCAAGAGTATATTTCGGTACAAACTAGTATTATTTTCAAAATTGAAAATGCTGCAGGTAGCCAATCTTGATTTTTTCTCCTGGAGGGTATTATTTTCATGAATTGGTTGAAAAATACTTCATGCAAGGCATAAATCCATGTCATAACAACATTAGTGATTGTAGCAGAATACAATTAAAGCGAATGGCTAAATCTTCATATGGAAGATTCAATCGAAGTTTCATCAAAGTCATTATCAATTAGTCAATTTTCGGCAATAACTTGACTTGCCAATTGGCATAATAGTTTTACTTAAAACTACTCATTGTTTCATGAACAGTTAAAAATAATTCATTAGTAGGTATTCCTGCATACATTAGCACATGGGAATCATTGTTTTTAATATGGTCATAGCTGAAACGTGTAGTTAATTTTTTCAGTTACTTCTTCCAATTCTTGTTTTAAAAAATAATTGTCAGAGATGCGCAAAATGCTTTGAAAGCACTTCTGGAAGTAATAGGTATATCTGCTATACTTTCGCTTCTAGATGTACCTTGTGTCTCAGTTTCAGTCATTCCAGATGGACTTGTAGAAATTCAAAGCAGAGACAAGACTTGCTTTAACATTTTTTACAGTTCGATTACTAGAAAGAAACAGGAATAATTAAAAACCAATAATTAACCGTATTTTAGAATGTTATCTAATTAATGTTTTCAAAGTTGAATTTTCTCTTTGCACTAAACTCGAATAGGGTTTGTTTATTTTTTCGATTTAATGGCAACTACAAACTAAGGAATGTTTCGATTGTCTATCTTGCCTCCTGCAACAATTTTTATATTAGAATATTTGGTTTATGTAGTAATAATAGTATTGAATATCTTATTAGTTTAATCCAAGTTGCTCTCAACGGGGCTTTCTGGAAATACAAAAAACTTGCATGTTTTTTGTTCGCTGTAATGTTTGCATTCCGGAACAAAACATACTTGTAGAAATTCGAAAATCTGAAAAAAAAATAAAATATTAGTCAAAATGCCATCATAGAACTCAAGTTAATAAATAAGTTCATAAATATCAATATCAAAATATTTAATACATAACCTCAAACTATTTCAAACAAAAATATATCTGAGTAATGAAACACACAAAGTCCAGTACCACAATATATATTTTTTTCAAAGTTGTTTTAGTGAATTTGGCAACTAGTTTTGGCTTCCGCCATCATCAGGTCTATAATAGCGCTCGTTAATACAACAGGTACAAAATTAATAATAAGAACTGGCTTGCCATCAACATCATGGGGTAATAAGCAGATAAAATTAAGTTCAAGTTAAAGTTAAAATTTACACATAATGGTACTGATAAAATTACAAACAATTAAGTTAAAAAATAAAAATTCAAACGAATACATTCCTTGTGAGGACACAAAGGGTGTCTAGGAATTAAAAAGCATTCGTGAAGAATGTAATAGAAGGGAATCAGGAAGAATCTGACCCAAAACAGCCAACCTCGGCATAAGAAGTGATACAAGAACTCCTACGATGGGGGAGCGTACCCCTACGGGCAGCTCGAGAACGATGCACAGTGGGTTTCTCAACTAAGGCCCATTGAAGGGCAATAGTTAGAAAATATAATATGAAAATTAGTGACAGTACCATTAAAATCAACCGTAAAGTCTACAAAATGGTGCAGACAACTGACGTATGACAACAGACAGCCAACATTAATTTAAAGTATAAATATTTAGAAACCATGATGTGAATGTGGGGTTGCCAACCTCCGAAAACAAAGAAAAAATCTGAAGGGTAAATATTATTTTAACGTAATCAAAAAACCTGAAGGGTAAATATTATTTTAACAGTAATCCAAATTTATGTAGTGAGAGGAAATACAAAATTCTTATCTTAATAAAGGATTGTGAGACTGGGCACAGGACAAGGAGAGCCAAATCTCAAACTCAGTAACTTGGGAAGGTGCACATAGAGGAAGAAAAAGAAGAAGAAATTCGACATCTATCACTAGTCAATGTCAAAGTCAATGTCAACGTCAATGTCTAAGGGCCCGATAGGGGGCGAAGGTTGTGGTAGTAGAAATAACAACAAATTTAATAGGATGAGGAAATTGTAAAAGGAAATGATCGAAGAGTGAAAGAGGAAACAAATAGTATAGTAACAGCATGGGATGAATGGGAAGAATATAATAACCTTAAATTAAATCCCGGAAGGAATCAGATAAAAATAAGTAATTGTCTTTCGGCCGAATTTGTTCATTAAGACACAAAACAGTATCATTAAGAAGAAAGGAGTTAATTTCGAACATCTCTAGAAGGTTCAACCTATTGCCTTTATGACAATCATGGATGAGAGTGGAGTCCGTGATAGAAAAGGAGTGATTAGTGGAAAGGATGTGGTTAGCAAAGGAAGAGGGTGTGTCGATAATGTCAGAGTTTTTGTATTTGTCTATGTATCTAATGTGTTCTTTTATTCTAGTTTCGAGTCTCCTACCAGATTGGCCAATGTATATTGCGTTGCAATTAGGGCAGCTAAGTTTGTAAACAAAAGTTTTGTGGAGATATGGAATTTTATCTTTACTGTTAACAAGAAAGGAATGTGTGTTAAAATTTGTTTTAAAGGCTACGTTAATATTGTGTTTACGAAAGACTTTAGCTAATTTGTAAGAGATATTGCCTAAATCATGTATCGAACCTGAGACAGTGGCTACATCTTGGGTAAGGGTTATATGAGGACTATTGAGTTTATTGATCAAATCTAACGGATAGTTATTATTGACAGTTAATTGTTTAAATGTATTAATTTCGGATGTAAAAGCAGAAGGTGACACAGGAATCGAAAAGGCTCTATGTAAGAAACTATTAAAGGAGGTTAATTTGTGTGAGGTGGGGTGGTTAGAAAAGTAATTGATCAGAGTGTCTGTGGTAGTAGGTTTCCTATAGATTTCGAATTCAAAACATAGTGAGGAAGGGTTCCTAAAGATAAGAAGGTCTAGGAATGGGAGTCTACAATTAGATTCGAATTCTATGGTTAATTTGATTCGGGGGTGTAGTGTGTTGAGGTAATGAACGAATTCAATAGCTTCGTCTTTAAGTCCTAAAGTAAGAGGCTATCATCAACATACCGAGAATAGAAAAGGATACGGTCCTTGAAAGGAGGATGATTCAAATAGGTTTGTTCTAGATGGTTCTTAAATATTTCTGCTAGAAGAGGGGAGAGGTTAGAGCCCATAGCTAGGCCTGCAGTTTGTCGATAAAATTTATTGTCAAATTGGAAAAAATTCTGATCCAGAGCTAAAGAGAGTAAAGAGCAAATATCTTGAGATATGATGGGGTTGATATTGTTATTGCGCATAAGGCGGTTAACTAAGTGAATACATTCAGTGGGAGGGATACTTGGAAACAAATTAGAAACGTCGAGAGAAAGTAGGAAGGAGTTAGAAGGAGCACGAATGGGGAGCAATTTGGAAGAAAAGTCAGAAGAGTTTTTGATAGCGAATTCATTATCTAAGAGAGTGACAGTCTTGATAGTGTGGTTGAGAAACGAAGAGAGTTTAGAAGTTGGAGAATTGATAAAACTGACTACCGGTCGGATAGGAATGTTGATTTTGTGGATTTTTGGGAGCCCGTATAATAGTGGGGTTCTAGGGGCCATGGGACAGAGAGAAAAGTGACTGGTCTTAAAATATACCAGAGTATTGTTATAAGATTTCAGTTTGGATTTAAAATTATTGAAAAAAGGAACAGTAGGGTTGGAAGTCAACGGAACAATAGAGGGATCATCAGAGATAAAACTGTTAACTTTATGTAGGTAGTCTGCTTTGTCAAGGACTACTAGACAATTGCCTTTATCGGCTTTAGTGACTATTAGATTATCACTTGCAATTTTATCTTGAAGACTTTTGATGTCATTCAAGGGGAACTGGTGAGCGTTAAGTGGGTGGCGAGGAGGAGGGTGAGTTATGTAATGTTTGTGCAGGATAGAAGAAATGTCGGTTCTGATAGAGTCTTTATTAGGTGTGTCAGAATTGTTAAGGATACATTCTGTATCAATTGCTAATGATTTAAAATTGTTAAACTTATTGTGGGAGACGACGTTATGTTTCAATCCTGAATTAAGGATTCGAGTGTGTTTAGGTTCGAAAGTAGAATTGCTAAGGTTAAGGAATCTAGGATGAAATTGTAAAGTGGAAAATTTATGTTGATTAGGAGGGGTAGAGTTGAAGGAGTTGAATCTGAGTTTGTACAGTTTATTACTGAGATTAAGAAAAAGATCATTACCTATGTCCTGAACCCAATCTCTCACATCTCTGTCAAGGGTATCAAATTTTAGAAGACTTAGTAGTTGTGATAATACCTGATAAACAATTACTTACCTCTCTCTGTTTTATTTGAGTAGGTCCTAAATTTACTGGAAAATATATAAATAAGAAAGAAAGTGCTTATTTGTTGTCGACTTTTTTTAAATACATATTTAAAGAAACTATTGACAAATTCAACAGGCTCTTTCTCTGTTTGGAAAGTTTTCGTAAGCTCCGCCCATCTCTGACGTCACACTTAGGTAGTCTTTAATTATTTAAGGAGCATCGTTATTTGAGGTTAGAGAACATTCATGGTGAAATTCAAGAATGTTATATATATATATATATATATATATATATATATATATATATATATATATGTATATATATATATATATATATATATATATATATATATATATTGATATGGTACACTGCTCCTGCTTTGTAGTCAGATGTCCTTGATATATCTTTCAGAAGGATTTGCACATGGATGTCTTATACTGATCGTTTTTAAATTTATGTTATTGTTTTGACAAAAATTTCTAAATCTATTATTATTAAAATATGTAGCATTATCGACTATACAAGTTTCTGGTTTTATAACTTCATTACTATATTGTAGAATTTTCTCTGTCACAATCCTGATTAAAATTTTAAACATTTCCAGAACTTATTCAGCCAGGATTGATCATTGAATGTCTGACATCTGACTGACTTACAATTTCCGTATCAAAATCCCCCAAATTTTGTATTCATATAGTATTTCAAATGTACTATTTTAAATATATTATGAATACAAAATTTTTATAAATTTTTTTTTTTAAATTCATCATACTTTACCCTAAAATTGTTGATTTTACCCATTATAACATTTAAAATAACAACCATTAATATTAACAAAATAACTTATAGTATATTAGTTTCAACTTTTTAAATACAACATTAACATTTTAAACTTTTCAAAATTCTTTTAAATTTTACTTTCATATATATATTTTTTTTTATGGGTTCTCTATTGTACGCAATATTTGTACAGATCTTGTATATTATAGATTCCCCGAATCATTTCTCCATTAACAAATTTTAACACATAACTATTGATACCATTTTCATTCTGGATTTCATATGGATCTTCGAACGGCAAACTTAATTTTACACATTTTCTTTTTCTTCGATCTGTTTTCCGCAAAGCACGAACTATTACCAAATCTCCTTTCTTAAATGTGGTTCTCGTCTTAATATTTTTATTCTTTCTCTTCAGAAATTTCTTTGCATTTTTCTCTAAAATTTTATTTACTTTTTCCATTGCCTCTTCATATTTTTCTTCATTTTTATTTTCCCATTTTCTCATAGGTCTGACTCCTGTCATTAAATAGTATGGGCACTCCATTGTCACTGTACTCGGATTATTATTTATATACAATGCTATGTCTTCGATTTTATCTTCCCACCTTGTATGATCGTCGGTTAGAACTATTCTTAAATATCTTATGATTTCCTTGATATATCTTTCAGAAGGATTTGCACATGGATGTCTTATACCGATCGTTTTTAAATTTATGTTATTGTTTTGACAAAAATTTCTAAATCTATTATTATTAAAATATGTAGCATTATCGACTATACAAGTTTCTGGTTCTATAACTTCATTACTATATTGTAGAATTTTCTCTGTCACTATTTTACAATTTGTCTTGTTTGTTGGATACAATTTAATAAATTTAGAAAATACATCTACCATCACTAAAATATGAGAATTTCCCTATCTACTTTGAATCAAATTACTTAAAAAATCAATTGCAATAATTTCCCCACATCTTTTAGCCTGAATAGTCTTAATCTGATTGATATTTCTTTTATTCTTTTCTTTTCCTAATTGACATATGTGACAATTTCTAGTTATTTCTTTTGATATTCTCTGATCCCCCTACTAATATAATTTTCCCTGTATAATAGCCATAATTTTCGAGATCCAATATGTCCATTGTCCTCATGTAACTTTTTCAAAATAATCTGACTAAATTCTTGAGTAATTACAAATAATTCCCTATTCTCTACTTTTTTTATGATCACTCTATCTTTAAATTCTCCCCCTTTTTTGTCTTTGTCTGTTAGTTGTTTTTGATTTTCTACAATTTCGTCTAATGAAAATATTCCCACTTTTTCCTTCATAATATTTACCCCAATTTTAACAATATGTCTATTAATTTTGTTTGTTTCTTGATCTTCCCTTGTCAATGCGTCAGCTACTACATTTAACTTCCCTGGAATATACTTTATTTCAAAATCATATTCCTGCAAAATTAAACCCCATCTATGTATTCGAGAATTTCCAAATCTATTTTTCAAAATTGTTGTCAATGATGCATGATCTGTCTCTACAATAAATTTCGCCCCTAATAAATAGAATCTAAATTTACCTATACAGAAAATTATACTAGCTAGTTCTAACTCTGATACCCCATAATTTTTCTCATAAGTTTTTGTTACCCTAGATATAAACCCAATAGTAACTTCTATGTCATTTTTGTTTTGTAATAAGACACCTGCAAATCTTTCTTTAGATGCATCTGTTCGTAAAATAAAAGGTAAATTGTAATCAGGGTGATAAACTTTTAAATTTTTCTGGAATTCTTCTTTTAGTTCCAAAAATGCCTTCTCTTTCTCTTCATCCCATCGAAATGTAACATTTTTCTTTAATAAATTTAAAAGAGGTATTTGTTTCTGACTCAAATCTGGTATAAGACGTTTAAAATAGTTCATCATTCCTAGATATCCCCGCAATGTCTTCAAATTAGTTGGTCTTTTATAATTTATTATTGTTTGTATTCTTTCTTCGTTCATCATCATTCCAGCTTCATTTATTTTATATCCTAGGAAAGTTACTACTTTTTGGTAAAATTGACATTTATCCAGATTTATTTTGAGTCCTGCTTTGTCTAATTCTTTTATAATAATTTCTATTAGTGATGGGAGTATCCGGATACAAAAATCGGAATCTTTCCGATTCTTAAAATAATCGGAATCATCCGATTATTTAAAAATATTCCGATTATTTTAATTATTCCGATTATTTGTAAATATTCCGATTATTTTAAATATTCCGATTATTTTAAACATTCCGATTATTTTAAACATTCCGATTATTTGTAAATATTCCGATTTGCCATTGAGAGATCTCGTATTCCGTTTATGAAAAATCGGATGTTTTAGAAAAATCGGAATGTTTAGAAAAATCGGAATGTTTAAAAACATCATATGGTATAAAAAATAATCGGATGGTTTAGCCATGCCTCAGTGTTTCGTATTCCGTTTATTAAAAATCGGATGGTTTAGAAAAATCGGAAGGTTTAGAAAAATCGGATGGTTTGTGCCGTTTATGAAAACAGAAAAATCGTATGATTTATGATTAATCGGAAGAGTATTGTTTTGTAATTTTAATTTGTTATTTTTGTTGGGAGTTTAGATTCCAAATATATTGAAATCAGTACAGTCGTAAAAATAGAAAACTATTATTGAAGAAATTAAGAAAGTAATTTTTATTTCTAAATCTAATAATCTTTCTTTTTGTAAAGGAAGCTTTTTCGAAATATTTATATTTATATAAATGTGAAGTTAGATTTAGCTAGTTTTGCGAAGAGTTGTTGGCTGGCATGCTACTGTTTTTATTTCTACTGTTACCGGTACCTTAACCTATTATTTCTGTGTTCATTGTTCATTTCATATTTCATCTTCTAAGACTTCAACGTTGAACATGTGTGGTTAGTAAAAGTGTGTATTTATGTCTTGTGAAGTCTTTTATGAAAAATAGGAAGAGAGATAAGGGGTTTGGATTGAGAAAGGTGATGCAAACGAAAGGAAAGGAAGAGAAGTTCTGCCAGATTCAAAGAACGATAAACAAATAAGACTATACTATTAAGTGCTATTTATTTGGAGCATCATATAATTGAAAATAAAGGTACAAATAAAATTACAATGCAGTAAAAGGTAATATACAATATACATAACATATTTCTTGTGAATTGTGGCTTTATATTAGAAATGTTACAGGAAATGAGCTTGGATCAGGCCAGGTTACCTTTACAGTTTCAACAGAATACCGCAACACAGACCAACTCAAGTCTCAAATCAAAGTTTGATTTTAAAATTTTGTTTTAATTTGGAAGAGAATGAAATTGAAATCAACTCAAATATTGAAATGAAAATTGCGAGTGAAGGATCAACAGAAAATGAAGTAATCGAACAGAGTGAAGAAGTGCTTACGACTGTTGCACCATTTCATGAAAATACACATGAATCGCCACCAAATAATTCTGAGAGATCACATGCAGTAACAACAAAAAAACTGTCAAAAAAAAATGCTGAAGAAGTTAGACAACCTTATAAATTCAGCTCTAGCAGCAACGTCATTTAATAAAAATTTAGAAAAAAAAAATAATATAAAAAGTGAATATTATAACAAGAAAATAGAACATATGAAAGTGATAGAATCTTTAAAGTTAAAAAAAGTGAAAAGTTTGCAATCAATTGCAAAAAGTCTAAAAGTTTTAGAGAATCGAAAGGCAATTTAGATTTAAATATGTGTATGGAGTGAAGACGAGTAAAATCTTGTAAAAAGTTTAAATATTTATCTTTTTAAGACATCTATACAGGGACACATAAAGTGCATCATATGGGAAACTTATTTTGTTGCCAATTTCTCTGAAAATTTCATTCTCGATAAAAGTTAATGTTAGTTACTTTATTCATCATTAAAAGTTAATGTATTATCTAGAACCAAATTTTTAGATCAGTATTGAGATAAATTCATTGTTTTTACTATCCTTCGTATATTATATATTTAAAAAGGTATTAAAATTTTTGTTCTAGGTAGTACACACACTTTTATAAGAAGTCAAATTTTCTTGTTTTTGTGTAGTTTTGATTTAAATGTAGTTTATTAAGAGTTGAGTTTTTATTTTTAATCTTAAAAACAAAAACTCTGAAAACATTATAACAAGAACGAGAACATTTACGAGGCACTGGTGGTTTGCTCCTTTTATGACAAATAGGACAAATAGGTTAGGTTGTTAGGTTAAGTTTTAAGTTAAGTTAGTTAGATTAGGTTAGGTTGTTAGGTTAAGTTTTCAGTTAGATAGATTAGGTTAGGTTAGGTGTTCCTATTTTTAAAATGGATTAGAAAAATAACTACTTAATAATATTATTTTATCTAAGTGTTTTGGAAATAACCGATTTCTTCTTAAATTAGTTAACTGGCCTGTTTTAGAAAATACTCTTTCCGCAGGGACCGATGTGGCAGGACATCCAAGATATTTTAAGTGCATCTTGTATAGTTCAGGAAGTATAAATTTATGTTTCTCCCAAAATTCCAAAGGATTCTCACTTCTTGTAAATGAGGCATTTCTAGATAGTGCCTCATTATTAGAACTGCACTGGCAGATGATGTGGTTGTAGTTATAACTTCTGACACTTTATTGTCAAAGTGTGCCCATAATGACAAGTTTTCTGACACGGTTGCTTGTTGTTTCACTCCTTGAGGCACTGGATCGATTGGTGCGTTATTCTGGTCGACTATTTGGCTCAGTTCTTCAGTAATCCAAAGATGTGCATTTTTGGCGTTGTCTTCAAGACCAAAGGCAGTTTTCTTTAACCTTGGATCAAGGAATGTGGCTTTGGCCGCAATTTTATTGGTTTCAAAAACTCCCAACCTTTTAGAAATAGTATCTAATAGTTTATTTTGCAGTATTAAGCCCGGCTGTGTTATAGGGCGTAATGATTTAATTGTGAACTGCAAACCCCTTACTAATGGTATAATTAATGACATAGTCGGGTATTTCTCCCCAGATATTTCGACTGTCATTACATCTAGGGGCTTCAATAATTTGATACAATCTGCTATGACCATTCTTGAGCATCTAAGCTATCAATAGGACATTTCTCAAGATTTGGAATTGTAAGCGAAAGAGGGTCTTTGATCTCCTGTAGTCTTTCCAACATAATTAAGGTAGAGTTCCAACGATTGCTAACATCTTGTTTTATTTTTAGGATAGGTTTACCCAAGATTTCTTGATTTTTCTTCAATTTCGCGGTCGCCACTACGCTGTGTTTAAAATGTCCTACCAATTTCTTGCATTTTTTTATTAATTGTAATAACAGTTCATTGTCAGCAGAAGTTAGGGCATCTGTAGCACTTAGATTTAAAGTGTGTGCTACACACGGATGGTGATGCAAATGTAGGAAGTCATTAATAGCTTTCTTAATATTAGAACCATTATCTGAAACAACAGTAAGTATTTTTGTTTGAATATTCCATTCCATCAATATTTTTGTTATCACTTCAGCGATATTTGCACCCGTGTGATGAGCAACTTCCATTTCGCTAGTAACTAACACAGGTGAATATATTTTTTTATCTTGAATAAAATGACTGGTTAAGGTAACATATGACTTGTTACCATCTGATGTCCATATATCTGTAGTGACAGAGATATGATCAACAGAGTTTAATATTACTTTAATTTTTGATACAATTTCATTGTATAATTCCGGCAACATACTAGTTGTTAATGTTTTTCTGGAGGGAGGAATATACAGAGGATTTAATTTATAGGAGTATTCTAGAAAACCCCTGTTTTATACGACACTTAAGGGTTGAAAATCTGTTGTAATCATTTTAATTAGGCTTTTGTCGATATCCTTCTTTTGGTTTTCTGGCAGACTAGATGTATTAGCGCCACTCAGTTTTAATTGACGCGGTCGTTTAAATGAAAATGTGGTATCTTCTACAGACATTCTCTTAGTCTTCGAAACACTGGGATTAGAAATACCCGAGGTACTGGGTAAAGAATGTAAAGAAATCGTATCCTCTTTTTCTAGGTCTGCTATATTAATTCCGACTTTGCTCACAACTATTTCGCCTTTTTCAGCTTTATATTGAATAGGATGTTTTCTGTTTAAATGTTGCGTCAAGTTTGTTGTGCTTATGAAATATTTCAATTGTTTTTTACACAAGATACAAGTAACTAATTTATTGTCAGTTGTTTTATCGAAAAATTTCCAAACTATCGATTTTTTGGAACCGGGAGCCATATCTAATAAATTAAAATATATTTTAGGCAATGAATAATATTATTTAAAAAAAGACTTACCTTTTCTAATTATTTTACACAATGAATTCAAAATTTATTTAGATTGTGTGAAATCCCTACAATATACGCACTGGGTAACAAAAACCAAGAAACTGTTAAATCGAATTTCGTTATTGAGAGCATCTTAGAATGTTTACAAAAAGGGATTGAAATGTTTATTATTGAAAGAAGAAAAATAATATTAAGGGCTAGTATGCTGTATAAGATTATTAGGTCCTATGACCTGAATGTTTGTTTTCTTTAAAATTTGTTGTGTTAAATAATATAAGAATATAAAATGCAGTTAGTTGTATTTTTTAATGCATTCGTTGAATAAATAATAATTAAATTTAATTTAAAAGCCAAATCGATTGTTTTTATTTATCCCATTAACCGATACATACCAAATTGGATATTTTATAAATACATTATATTTAATAAATAAAAGACAATTTATTATTATTATTTTTATTATAATTATAGTTAAAACAAATATTGAGAAGTAAGCAGAATCAATGAGTAAGCCTAAACGTCTTCGATGGCTGACTAGTACTTTTACTATTTTTGTTTTCTTACGTCTTACTTACACCCGCAAATGTTGAATAGGGCAGTGTCGATGTTGTTGTGTTGTAAACAATGTAAACACCATACAGCTGATCGCGGAGTGCACGAACTAAGATCATTTTCCGTGTCTTTTGTCTTTCTTATCGATTTTTTACAAAAACCTATACGTTAGGCAATATTTATTTACTACGTTGTGTTGTGACTGTCGTTTCTTTCATCCCGAATAAGGTAAATTAATTGCAAAAGTCCGTTAGTCATGTAAGTAGTCATTTAAATATGTCAGGTTAGGTTTAATGTGATCAATAAACTCATATCTTTTAACTAGTGTTTATGTCTAGATTCAAATAAATAATAATAATGTAAATCATAATAATAATTAATAATACTACAAAAATTACAATTCCAAGTTCCCTATTATTTGCTTCTCGCTCGATCAGCTGATAACCGCCATGTTGTGACGTCACCTAACCTTACTTTGCGCGGCTTTGTGCGTGCTAGTGGTAGGAATAATCGGATGATTCTAATAATAATCGGCATTTTCCTCGCTGCCTGCCTGACTGGATGCGATTCAAAAATAATCGGAATATTATTCCGATTATTAAAATCATCCGAACACCAACATTCCGATTATTAAAATCATCCGATTATTCCCATCACTAATTTCTATGTGTTTAAAATGTTCTTCTTCGTCATCAGAATAAATTAAAATATCGTCTATATAGTGCAAAGTAAAATCTTCATATTTATTCAATATGGTATGTAGTGCTCGTACTAGGGCTGAACATGCACTTTTTAGTCCAAATGGCACTACACAGAACCTGTACAAAACTCCATCAATAGAGAAACCTGTAAAGTCCCTACTATCAACATCCAATGGAATTAGCCAAAAGCTATGTTTCAAATCTATTTTCGTGAATATTTTTGTTTTCGTTATTCTTCCAAATGTCGCTTCAATGTTCATCGGAGCTTCATATTGTGGAATTGTATACTGGTTAATGTTTCTTGCATCCAAACATAATCGAAGTTCTCCATTTGCTTTCTTCACTACCACAATAGGATTTACAAATCGGGTGTTGCATTTTTCTATAATACCATTTTGTAACATTTTCTGGATTTCTTCATTTACTTCTTTCCTGTATCGATACGGTATGGGATAAGTTCTAATTCTAAAATTTTCTATATTTTTAACTTCAATTCGGTGTACATAATTATTCGCCATTCTCATTTCTTTTCTAACTAAACCTTCATATTCCATATTACCACATACAATTTCATATTCTTCATTTGTACCACTCCTTCTTATATGCCATAACTTCCTATTATCCATTTCAATATTCATCTTCTTATTATTAATATTATCTTCATCAAATACGATCATTTTTCCATTTATTTCTATTACTTTCTCCTCCAAATCCATCTTCACTTTATTTTTCATCAATTCATCAATCCCTATAACTATGTCCACTTCTAATTCATTTACTATTAATAATTGCATTTTAACTTCTATCCCATTATCGAATTCAATTTTATGTATTATAGATTGTAACGAAGTTATTTTTCACCCTGTATAATTAGTACAATTTTTATTTATTTTTTAACCGTAAACACCCTCTCTTATTTTATTTATTTTAAATCAGTTAAATTACTTTATTCGATTTAGTTAATCGCTACTCGTTTGGAAATACTGTATTTAATTTATTCTTACTCCTGTTAGTAGCTACTCCTTTGTAATTCTGTAAATTAATTTTTAACACAAATCAGTTTCGTTTTCTGCCGCGCATATTTTTATTTTAGTGGGGTTTTGCTAAGTGGGGTTTGAAAAATTTGATAAAAGGCAGGAGCCACGAAAATTCTGGGCTTTTTTCTCTCTCTTTCCGCGTAGATCTTTTTAAAATACCGAAACCGACTCCGAATCTGTGATACCGTGAACCGGCATTAACTCTTGATAAGACCAACGAAACTGATTAGTGTGTGTGTCTACACTAGGTAAGAGAAAACATTTTGCAAAGTTATTTTTATTCGCTTTTATCTGCAACCACATTTAACGCTTGCCAAGTTCCGAAGATTGTAGCTTTTTTTTTTTCATTTTAATAAACGTTCAATTTGCTTCCATTGAATTTTCTGTTATCATTGTGCCTTGTAGGTCTTTTGGAAGGGCGTTCTCCGCTAAGCGGGTTCTCATACGGCTGTCATTCCAGACTACCTTATAGTTGACTTTTCTGGCTTTGATTCAGGGATTTGGGAGCATCGCCCTAGTGGTCTCTGCTAAGCAGGATCATAGGGGGCCTTTGCTCAGAGAATCCGGAGTTAAAAAAGGAAAAGTCAACAATCTGAAGGTTCCGGAGATATTTTATTTCTTTGATACTTCCTCTTCTCCACTTTTTTTTTTTTTTTTTTTTTTTTTTTTTTTTTTTTTTTTTTTTTTTTTTTTTTTAATCAAATCATGCTTTTCTGATAGTTATCATTTTCCGCTAAACCGGCTTATTTTATAACCGGCGTTATTGTAGATTTATACGCTGCTTCCTACTGTTTTTTTTAAATTATCTTATTATTGCGTTTTCTTCAACCATAGTAAAAAACGTATTTAACTGTAAATAACTGATGGTGTTTGGTTTTATTACTCAGAAGTTATACACGTTTAAGAATTAATAGTTATAAAAGGAATATAGATATTTGCATTTTTTTTATTATAACAATACAAGCAACCGGTAAATTCAGGTTCGGCACTGTGAAGCAATTAAAGCCTGTTTTACACCGTGCATCGCTAAACAGTCTACGACAACAGACCCCTGGAATTACCGTAACATCCATCTGTTGCTACCCAGGTACTCTTGAGACCGTAGATCAAGAGTCGGTGGAGAATACCACCCCAAAAATCTGGCGCCCGGGGCAATCTAGAGAAATAACGAAGCCGAGGGTGTCATAGTGACGTCAAGTATCTTTTGTAGAAAGAAATCACGTCACAAAATGGCGCCCGAGCAGGAACCGTTGTGTTAAATAAATTTCGTTTTTCTTTAAAATAACTGAGATTAGCCTGTAAAACTGTATATAAGAAGCTAGACCGTCTACTGACCGCTGTGAAAAAGAAAATTGATATCGTGAAAACTGCCATCGGAAATTGTACCCAAGACCGCTGCAGATAAGCCAGTGAAATATAAGAAAAATTATCAAAGTCCGTTGGAAAATACAAAATTTACGTGAAAAGAGCACAGAACCGAGAGAAAAAGCGTACTGACCGTTATTAAAAAATTTAAGGAAAAACCGTTGCTGAAAACCCAGACCGCTATTTGATTAAATTACAAAAAAAAAGGAAAACGACACAACAAGTTACCGCTGTAAAAATAGGAAACCGTGCAAAAGAGCACCGATTATATCTTTTAAATAAAATCACTGGCAGAAGAAAATTGTCTGTTTACGATCTGAGAGATAAAATCCGCAAAATCCGATAAATCTAAACCGAGAACACTCAGTATATGTTTTATTTAAAATAAAATAATTATTTTACATGTATTGCAAATCTATTCGATTTAAAGCCGTTTTTCAATTTCTGAACTCCTGCTAAAAGATAAGAAAACCAGTTTTTTTTTTTGATAACGACATTTGTGACTTTTATTTTAAAATAGCAGATTTTACCGGTGATTTTAAATAGCTTTATTTCAGATCGAAATAAACAATAAAATTTTACATGTAATTGGAAATAAATATTTTAAGATTTATTATACCGGCTGTCCCTCGAATGTTTTATTCGCGTTGTGGTTTTAAACTTTAGATTTTTTTTTAATTCTTCTGGATTTACGATACGGAATACTTGTGATACCGAATAAACAATTTTTTTTTAGTTGTTTAAATCTGGAATAATACTTTGAAAACCTTTCGTTAATTTGTTTGATAAATAAAATTTTGATTTCAATCGGAACCGACAGTGGAAAATATTTCGTTAATTATTTTATTTTACCGGACTTGTTTTTTTTTGAAATACTTCATTTGCAAAGCGTTTGTTTTTTTTTTTTTTTTTTTTTTTTTTTTTTTTTTTTTTTTTTTTTTTTTTTTTTTTTTTTTTTTTTTTTTGAAATTGAGTGTCAAGTCTGAATTTTTTTTTTGGAAGTTATTTGAAAGGGTTTTACATTGACTGGTACCGGTTGCCCCATTGGAGGTAAATTATTGCCTGGGGAATATAACATCTGAAATTGATTAACGTACCGACTTTGGTCTGCAAATTTGGATTTTTTTTTTGATAGTTAAAGAAATAAGATCCTTTTGAATTTGTTTTTAAATGAAAAGATTTTATACTGAGTGGTACCGATTGTCCCAGTGAACTAAATTATTGTCTGGAAGAGTGGTTTTCGTTATTAAAGAAAGGAAACAGTTCATTGTTAATAATAAATTATTGATTAAGATTTATTGCGAAAGTTATTCAAAATTTTTAGGGCTAGACCGAGTGTACTTTAAAATTATTTTAGGAAAATTTGGTCCCCTCCAAAGTTGATTTTTTTTTCTTGATTCAAAATTTTTTTTGTGATTCAGTACCGTTCATTTTTTTTTCTCACTTTTTATAATAAGACTTTAAATATTCTGTAACTACTTGCTTTTGTTTTCAAGCTTCCGTACTGAATATTTTTTTTTTAATTTGAATCCACAGTGAAAGAATAAAAATATTTCTTTCTGTTTAACCGGACTTGATTTTTTTTTAATTTAATTTTTTTTCTCTTCGTTTAAATAAGTTGTACTTATTGTTGCCTTTTTAAAATTTTAATATACCGTTTGGACATTCAAGATTTAGTTTTTGAGATAAACTTTTAATTAATCACGACTGTGTTATACCGATTGAACTGAACTCTGGCAGATTGAGTTTTTTCTTATACCGAGTGATTTTCACCGATAATAGATTAATCTGTAGGATTAACATACTGAAGTTAATGTCAAATACTGAAGATAGTGATACTTCTGGAAAGACCGATACACTAGTAAGCTGGGTTTATAAATTAAAGAAGGAAGGCCTTACAACTGAGTTAATTAACCGACAGCTATCACCGTCTGGAGGCGTTAGGCAAAAACGCAGACGTCTAGTGGAGTTTCTGAAAAACTCCCCTAGAGTACAAAAGAGTACGTCCTCCGTTAAACCGAATTCTGTAACCACACCGAATCGTACCGCTAGTCCTCCGGCTAGTACTGATAATAGCACGATAATAATGGCAACTCCACATCCGATAAATGTTCATGACTGGAAAATATCTTTTGGAAATCGTGATGACCCTGTAAGCTTTCTAGAAAGACTAGACGAAATATGTACTGCTAGGAATGTACAACAGGATCAATTACTTCCGTTATTACCTGAATTACTGACTAGCGAACCAGCGTTGTGGTTCCGCAATAACCGTAGTCGATTTACAAAGTGGGACGATTTTGAAAGAGACTTCCGTATATTCTTCTACCCAGTAAATTATGAGATTGATTTAGAGGCTGAAATTGGAAGACGATTACAACGCCGTAATGAGCCTGTGTCTTCATATATTACCGATTTACAAACGTTAATGCGACGTCATGGGAAACTAACGTCCGAACAACAGCTAGCCTGGTTATACCGTAATCTGTTACCCGAATACCGGCAGCAGATCAGGAAAAATGACTTCAAGGATTTGACTTCTTTCTGTCAAGAGGTGAAGGAATTTGAGTTACTTCGAAAAGAACTCCAAAATATTCCAAGCACCAGTGGATGGCAAAGAGGAACAAATCAACGTTTTCCATCTGCAAATATATCCAGGAATGTACCGAGTATGAATACAACTCCACTTCCGACTGCTGTACCGGTAGCCAGTACTAGTTCTCCTAGAACAAGCACTCAAGTTCATCGACCGCCTGTAACCGGAAATTCTGAGACACTTTGTTGGCGTTGTGGTGAAAAAGGCCATGTCCGTTCACAATGTAGGAATCAACCGAAACTATTCTGTTCCCGCTGTCGTAAGGAAGGAGTCCTTACAAGAGACTGTTCCTGTTCGATGCAGGAAAACTTAATGCGAAGCTGTCAGGCAGAGAGGCCGCCGCAGCTTTCCCAACTCTTTGTCTCTCAAGAGCATCCGTCACACGAACCGTCAGATCCACGACCGCAAATTGATGTCCATATTGAAAACTTCAAGTTTAAAGCCTTGTTGGATACCGGAGCTGTCCGATCATATGTTGGAGATCAAATAGTGAAACACTTTTCCCATAGAAAGCGCACTGCAGTCTGTGAGACTTCGAAAGCACGTCTCGCTAACGGAAATTTGGTTTCTATCACCGACACATATGATCTAAAGTTAATGGTAAATGACGTCATAATGGAGGAACCTCTGGAATATTTTCCAGGTCTGATCGCTGATTTGGTTTTGGGACTGGATATACTCAAGAAGTACAAATTTAGCATGGAACTAGGAACAGGGAAGATCTATCAAGATGGCAAGCCCGTAAAGTGTCAACCGCCAGACGCACTTTGTACCATAGGAATTTTAGAAGTAGTAAGATCACCGCCAGAAGAGCACGACCCCGGACAGTCTTACGAACTGAACGTAACTGATACCGCTAGACGAAATCCGACTGTTAATACCGCTAGAAAGAATTTGGCTATTACTGATTCCGGTAGGACGATTTGTGAAAAGGTTAAAACTGATAGGATATTTATCGATAACTCCCAGTCAGGCTTGGAAGAAGTCCAAGATGATGTAAAGGGGTCTAGTACAAAATATCCTCTAGTAACTGCCGCTAGGACGATTTGTGAAAAGGTTAAAACTGATAGGATATTTACCGATAACTCCCAGTCAGGCTTGGAAGAAGTCCAAGATGATGTAAAGGGGTCTAGTACAGAATATCCTCTATTAACTGCCGCTAGGACAACCTTAGAACATTTTGAAATGGCCAAAATTACTGACCGCTGCGAATTGAATACTTTTATCGGAATTTCACGCTCTGATCTAAAATGTGACAGGAAAAGAATCTTAAACACCGACCTCCAAGAATCATGTCGTCTAGTTCGTCCTTCGGAGTATTAGATATCCACGATATGAGCGACTTGGATGAAGTAGAATTGCCGTCCGATCCCGAACCCTCGGTTACGGGATCCCCTCCAAGATCGGTCCAGAGCGACCCTGACCGGACCATACCCGAAGATGCACCGTCTGTACCTAGTACAGAACCGCGAATACAGCCGTTAGTCGACCGATCACTCGGTGGGAATGAGGCAACCGTCCCACAAGAAGACGACGTCATAAAAAGGGGCCCGGAAGAATTGACAGCACCGCTGGAGTTTCAGTCGGCGACCACCGTTACTAGCCGACCGGCTATTGCTAGACTGTCAGATTCATGTCTGCGACCACTAACGACAGAGGGGATGAAAGACCGCCGTGACCCCGATATCTTCCTCCCAGTGAGTCGCGAACTGTGTTGGAGGTGTGGATACCCCGGACACCGTCGTGACACTTGTACCCGAAGAAGGGCTATCCTGTTTTGCTCTCACTGCGGCCGTTATGGTCAGATGTCCAGGACCTGTACTTGCCGCCGTCCGTCACGCGGTGCATACAACGTCCCGACTACGCCACCACCTGCACCGAGACTGGGGAACCGTTCCATAGCCAGTCAAGCATGCTTTGTATCTAGCTCCCGTCAAGACAAAGGCGTGCAATGCGATCTCTGCCTGTGCTCCAGCATTCCGGACGCCGACGCCGACGCTCGCGTCCAGTATTCCAGAGGCCGCACCTTCACCGGACGAAGAAGCCAAGGATCCCGTTCCCGGCTCCCGTACTCGAGCGTACGGACCCGGATTCTAAGATTCCAGGAGTAAGGAATAGGGGAACGTTGGCCCCGAAGAGATACTGTCCCGAAGTTCTTTCCGGAATGAAGAGGGTGAATATCTATAATCGTTTTTTTGTTTTGTTTGGTTAACCCGAAGATAACCGGTTTTATTTAATTTTTTGTATTAAGGTGTACCTACCCCAAATATAGGGTTAGACCAATACCGGGGTAGGCGCCTGACAGGGTCTGTTTATTTTGGTTAGTTTTAGTACGTTTTGTCTGGTTTAAAAAAAAAAATGTAAGCTGCGCTTCCATTTTTTTTTTTACCGAAGTAAGAGGGGGATGTAACGAAGTTATTTTTCACCCTGTATAATTAGTACAATTTTTATTTATTTTTTAACCGTAAACACCCTCTCTTATTTTATTTATTTTAAATCAGTTAAATTACTTTATTCGATTTAGTTAATCGCTACTCCTTTGGAAATACTGTATTTAATTTATTCTTACTCCTGTTAGTAGCTACTCCTTTGTAATTCTGTAAGTTAATTTTTAACACAAATCAGTTTCGTTTTCTGCCGCGCATATTTTTATTTTAGTGGGGTTTTGCTAAGTGGGGTTTGAAAAATTTGATAAAAGGCAGGAGCCACGAAAATTCTGGGAAAAGTCAACAATCTGAAGGTTCCGGAGATATTTTATTTCTTTGATACTTCCTCTTCTCCACGTTTTTTTTTTTTTTTTTTTTTTTTTTTTTTTTTTTTTTTTTTTTTTTTTTTTTTCCTTATCAAATCATGCTTTTCTGATAGATATCATTTTCCGCTAAACCGGCTTATTTTATAACCGGCGTTATTGTAGATTTATACGCTGTTTCCTACTGTTTTTTTTAAATTATCTTATTATTGCGTTTTCTTCAACCATAGTAAAAAACGTATTTAACTGTAAATAACTGGTGGTGTTTGGTTTTATTACTCAGAAGTTATACACGTTTAAGAATTAATAGTTATAAAAGGAATATAGATATTTGCATTTTTTTTATTATAACAATACAAGCAACCGGTAAATTCAGGTTCGGCACTGTGAAGCAATTAAAGCCTGTTTTACACCGTGCATCGCTAAACAGTCTACGACAACAGACCCCTGGAATTACCGTAACCTCCATCTGTTGCTACCCAGGTACTCTTGAGACCGTAGATCAAGAGTCGGTGGAGAAAACCACCCCAAAAATCTGGCGCCCGGGGCAATCTAGAGAAATACCGAAGCCGAGGGTGTCATAGTGACGTCAAGTATCTTTTGTAGAAAGAAAGCACAGTAGATAGTAAGCCACTTGAGCACACATTCCCCGATTTTTCCCCAGATCTGGGGAAATTTATAGAGTAGATCTGGCAACAGCGCACCCTATCTCCACCGTGTTAAGTACGGCAGATAATTCCCTAAAAATAACTACAAATTGAGTACCGAATTGCAACAGCGCAGCGCCGCGTGGCTTGGGTGCCGCGTGATATTTATAATATAATTTAATTAATTAAAAAAAACTCGTCTTTGCTGGGTTTTGAACCTCCGATCTTATGTTCCCAAGTATTCCCCTTAACGTACACGGTTACAACCGCACTTGATAAAAACAATAAATATTTTATATAATTGTCGCATCGGCCGTATACTTAAAGTGAAAGAGAGAGGACGCTGTCACGTCACCAACACGGGCTGGTCACCTCCACGCGCTGTTTGGTTAAAATATTTGTTTTGTAATTGCTTCAAGGTAACCTTGAGTATTGAAATTACATCATTTGCGGCGTCTATTTGACGACTTGTACAGACTTGTCGATACTTGTTTATATCAAAATTGTAAGAAAAGTTCCAACAGCATAAATTTTATCGGAAGGGGGAGCATGGTATTATAAATGTGACGTAGAATAAATACGTAAACAAAAATCATGCGCAGAAGTAAAGACTAAAGGGCCTTAAGGTCAAACTTCGTTATTATTGGTTCAAATTTAACGCGGAAAAAGGCGGTATATTTGAAATGTAACGCAGGATATATATTTAAATAAAAATCAAAAGACCAAAGGGCATTACTCTCTATCTCCGTTATTAGTAGACAGATTTAAACAGGACAAACGGCATTGTATTATAATTATGACGTATAATAAAATGGTAAACAAAAAACATGCGCAGAAGCAAAGACTAAAAGGCCTTAAGGTCAAACTTCGTTATTATTGGTTAAAATTTAACGCGGAAAAAGGCGGTATATTTGAAATGTAACGCATTATACATATTTAAATCAAAATCTTGTCAGTCATCAAAGACCAAAGGGCATTAGTCTCTATCTCCGTTATTATTAGTAAGATTTAAACAGGATAAACGGCATTGTATTATAATTGTGACGTATAATAAAATGGTAAACAAAAAACATGCGCAGAAGCAAAGACTAAAAGGCCTTAAGGTCAAACTTCGTTATTATTGGTCCAAATTTAACGCGGAAAAAGGCGGTATATTTGAAATGTGGTGCAGAATATATATTTAAATAAAAATCAAAACTAGAATAAAAGACCAAAGGGCATTACTCTCTATCTCCGTTATCAGTAGACAGATTTAAATGGGACAAACGGCATTATATTATAAATGTGACGCAGGATATATATTTAAATAAAAATCTAAAGTCGAAAGGGCATTACTCTCTATCTCCGTTATTAGTAGTTAGATTTACACCGGATAAACTGCATTGTATTAAAAATGCGACGTACAATAAATAGGTAAACAAAAATCATGCGCAGAAGCAAAGACTAAACGGCCTTAAGGTCAAACTTCGTTATTATTGGTCCAAATTGAACGCGGAAAAAGGCGGTATATTTGAAATGTGATGGAGAATATATAGTTAAATAAAAATCAAAAGACTAAAGGGCATTACTCTCTACATCCGTTATTATTAGCCAGATTTAAACAGGGCAAACGGCATTGTATTAAAACTGTGACGTACAATAAATAGGTAAACAAAAAACATGCTCAGAAGCAAAGACTAAAAGGCGTTAAGGTCAAAGTTCGTTATTATTGGTCCAAATTGAATGCGGAAAAAGGCGGTATATTTGAAATGTAGCGCAGAAAATATATTTAAATAAAAATCAAAAGTAGAACAAAAGACCAAAGGACATTAGCGCCAAACTTTGTTATTATTAGTCGGAATTAGGTGGGACAAACGGTATTTTAATTTGGACACCTCGTGGATTCGACACGTAAAGAAAAAAATATGAGTGTCATATTTTGATATTTGAACGCGCGGAAATACTTTTAATTTAGTAAATAAATCAATTTTAAATCTTTAAATATGTTTCAGTGATTAATATTATTTTATATTATACCAAATTAATTCTTTTTTATTATGAAATCATTTTTAAAGTTAAAAATTACGCAATAAATATTTGTCAAGAATATTACCATGTTTTCTTATCTTATTGATAACAACGCATGCATTTAAACTCGTAATCACCATATTTTATCTTATTTTAATCATTGCGGTTTCGTACTTAACCGAGGCATATTGTTCTTTGTTTAAATATCATTGCAAATAAAATGATAACATTATTCCAAGGATTGCGGTGCCAGAAAGCTGAGATAAACTGATTTATTGTTTAGACTTTCCTTTAATACAATTTTAGCTAGTTCGGCTATTATCCGACTAAGGGCGCTACTACTCACCTACATAGTTTCCTGTAATACAATTTTAGCTAGTTCGGTTACTATCCGACAGCGACCTCCGCGGGGGACGGTAATATTCGTATCTTCGACGCTATTGGTCCAAATTGAACGCGGTAAATGGCGTTATATTTGAACTGTGATGTAGAATGATAACGTAAAAAAAATTGTCGCAGTAGGAAAGACAGAAGGGCACAAACGTATATCTCCACTAATAATGGTCCGATTTTAATGAAAAAAACTTCGTTATATTATAAATGTGATGTAGAATAAGTACGTAAACAAAAAACATATGCAGATCAAAAGACGAAAGGGCATTAGGATCTAACGTCGTTACTACGGGTCCAAATCACACGCGGAAAACGGTATTGTTGTATAAATGTGACGTAGAATATATACGTAAACAAAAATCATGGGCAGAACCAAAAGACTCAAGGGCATTAAGGCCAAACTTCAATATTATTGGTCCAAATTGAAAGCGGGAAACGGCGCTAAATTTAAAATACGACGCAAATTGAACGTGGAAAAAGGCGGTATGTTTGAAATGTGACGCAGAATATATATAAACAAAAAACATGCGCATAATCGACGCCAAAGCGCATTAGTTTCTAACTTTGTTATTATTGGTCCAAATTGAACGTGGAAAAAGGCGGTATGTTTGAAATGTGACGCAGAATATATGTAAACAAAAATCATGCGCAGAACCACCACCAAAGGACATTAGTTTCTAACTCTGTTATTATTGGTTCAAATTGAAAGCGGAAAAAATATTTAAAATGTAACGCTGAATATATGTGTAAGATCAATAGAGCATAAGAGCAATGCTAAATATCATCAAAATGTACCTTCGATTTGCGTCCGAGCGTCCGGACGCAGATTCAACCTATTGGGTAAAACCTCCATAAGAGCAATGCTAAATATCATCAAAATGTACCTTCGATTTGCGTCCGAGCGTCCGGACGCAGATTCAACCTAGGGGGTAAAACCTCCATAAGAGCAATGTTAAATATCATCTAAATATACATCCAATTTGCGTCCGAGCGTCCGGAAGCAGATTCAATCTAGGGGGTAAAACCCCCATAAGAGCAATGTTAAATATCATCTATATGTACCTTCAATTTGCGTCCGAGCGTCCGGACGCAGATTCAACCTCAGGGGTAAAACCGTCATAAGAGCAATGTTAAATATCATCAAAATGTACCTTCAATTTGCGTCCGAGCGTCCGGACGCAGATTTATTAAGATCAATTTTCGTTACTATTGGTTCCAATTGAACGTGGAAAAAGACGTTATGTTTAAAATGTGATGCAAAATATATATGTAAACAAAAATCATGCGCAGAACCGAAGCCAAATGGCATTAAGATCAAACTTTGTTAGGATTACTCCAACTGGAACACGGAAAAAGGCGGTATATTTGAAATGTGACGCAGAAGAAATACGAAAGCAAAAATGCTGCGTAGAACCAACGCCAAAGAGCATTAATATATAACTTCATTAATATTGATTCAAATTGCACTCGAAAAACAGTATTGTATTATAAATGAGATGAAGAATATATACATAAACAAAAATCATGTGCATAACCGAGACCAAAGAGCATTAGGGTCTATCTCCGTTACTATTGGTCAAAATTGACAAATTTTTGAAATGTGACATATAATACGTATATAATAAATACGTCAACCAAAATCATACACATAATTAACGACAAAAGATCACTAGCGTCTAACTTCGTTATTAATGGTACAATTTTTGTGGGATAAACAAACGGTACTGTATTATAAATGTGGTGTAGAATATATACGTAAACAAAACTCTTGCGCAGAATCAACGCCAAAGAGCATTATAATCTAACTTCGTTATTATTGGTCCAAATTTAACGCGGAAAAGAGCGCGATATTTGAAACGTAACGGAGAATAAATAGGTCCATAATTTTTACTTTCTCGGCTTACAGGACATACTACTTTCTCTAAATTTTTAAAGAATTATACTTAGCAGTTAATACTTTTTTTTTTACTTCGTCAGGCTTAATGTTATTGGGGGCAGACAAAATTTATCATCAAAAAGGCATTATGACTTCAAAGTCTTTGATTTTGATAAAATTTATGTAGTGTAGTTCAAAGTAAATATCTGAAATTTAGGCTCAAAAGTGCCAAAGAAGCATAACATTTTAAAAAATGCTCCGATTTCATCGAGTGAAGGCTCAAATTAAATGGTTCAAAGCGTAGATCCAGAATCCATCATTAGGCATAATCTAAATGTATTGTGAGTTGAGAAACGATGGTCTGCATTCTTTACATATAACATTTAACATTTAATAATAGTTAATTCATAATATACATGGCAAATTGACTACGAATCCGTAAAAATATCGTAAAAAGGAAGTGTCAAAAGATTGAACTGTGATAAGGAAATTTTTCATGTAGACAGCTTCATCGCAATGGCAGTAAAATAATTAAGCAATTTAAAATGTCAAAATGCCATAATAACCTCTATAAAGCTAAATTTATAACCGTTGCTCTAAACCCATACGTGTGGGGTATCAAATTAAAGGATTTCTTCTACTTATTTAAAATATGATGTCAGATGTCGGCTATTATCTTTAAGATCGGTACAATGTTGTTTAAAGTACATTAAAAGTGCTTCTTAAAAGCATATTTTTGATATTTTAACGTACGGAAGTAGTCCCCATTTTAATAAACCCAAAGCAATTTTTTGAGTATTTTAATGTGAATATTAGTTTTATCTAGTGCTAGATTAGTTTTTTAATAAATACTTTTAGATTTTAAAAAGCATGTAATTAATGTTTGTAAAAAATGTCACGGTTACCATATATTGTGTTAGTTATATTATAACAATGAATCTATTTTATTTTCATCAACATCATTCCTTATCTTATAAATGAAAAAATACCAATTCGACGAAAGTATTTATAAATAACGCAATTGTTTTTAACTGCTTCAAGATAAACATATATAACAAAAGTTTCATAAGTTTTCACTAGCAAGACTTAATTTGGAACAAGTTGAATTTTCTAGGGTATCCTCGACTACCTTCAACATAACCTATCATATCTGTTGTACCAATGTAATCAAGATTTGACGAAAAACAAAACTCCGAAATGTATTCAACTTTACATGCAGTAGTAGCATTATAGTTTAAAAAATTCACTTCCGATTACTTCCGAACGTAACCGAGCATTTTAGAATACATTCATTATAAGCTTACGTGCTAATGGCAACAATTCACTCACACACTATCAATATGGGTATCAACAAAATTCAAAAATTTGAGGAATGCAATATTATAAGTCGAACTGATAATCTAAAAAGACACATTGAACGGAAGCATATCACAAAAACTCAAAAATTATATATAATGAAGACTCATTATATTCCACATTATTCAAGCATTCAATAGTACTGATCATCGCATTTTATAATTGTTTACTTTTGAAGTATGTCTACAAACACTACTAGACATATGTAGAGATAACATAAAAAATCTACTCAAATAAAGCTAGAAATCTACGATAAAATCATAGAAGCTGAAAAAATCATCTCAATCAAGGAGTACAGATGATAACTTGTTTAAGAAAAGAAGTAACACTCTATTGGACATTCAGATAACATGGTTAAATATTTACTGTAAGAAAAAGTAGAACTTGCAGAAAATAACACAACTATCGATAAAACTGATTTTATTTTTAATTTGAGTACGTATAAATAATAAAAAAATTATGTGTTTTTATTGTTAGTTAACGTTTATTCTTAAAAACTACAAATATATCTAATGTATTTCGCGAATGATTTAAATCTATAATACTCTTGTATACTACAAATAAAAATGAAATATTTGTGTCTATTCCATAAGCCTAGCAGTTAAAATGACAGATTGTTCGACTACGTTAAACAATTTAAATATCAGTCATATATCAATTATACTTTGCACAATATGCCTGTTCCAATCCGTTACAAATGTCCAAAATGTGGCGGAGAATCAGATCAAGATACGACTTGTTTAAACTGTACAATGAAAGAATATTTTAAGGTTATATCTGGAAGTAAATACATTCCATCAAGATATGACACTCATTATCCACATTCGAATTAAAAGATGTCATAAGAAAATCTGTTAAGGATAACGAAGATAAAACGAAGAAAATTCATTACTAATTCTGTTCATATATTTTGATCTAAGAAAGCATGAAAAATGTAATCCAAAAAATCTTTCTGAAATTCAGTCAAGTAAGCAACGAATTTTATTTACAATTTTTTTCTATCATATAATCGAGGAGATGTTTTAATTTTTAGAATTTAAATATAAGCGTTGTTTTTTTTCACTATTATTATATATCTACTAATTTCATATAATCTGTTTTCGTACTAGTTTTGTAACATGTTTGCTTATTTTTATTATTTAATAAATATATTATTATATCCTATCTGTGTTTTATTTTTGAAAAATCTAACAAAAAGAGTTGTATAAATATGATAGATTCGACCCTATTTAACGTTCAGCTTTTTTAAAGCGCGAAATGCGTCAAAACTACGGTATATTTAATCATTTATGACATGATATTTTTGCTAGTTGTCTTATGGGAAATACATATATTTAGACTTAAAAAGATGATAATTTCACGAAAATATTGAACGTTCAAATGCTTAAAGCGACGTTTAAACGCAACGTCCCTAAACATTTTTGACGTTTAGTTTTTTTTTAAAACGTACAATATGTCGATAAGAAAAGGTATAAATCAAAAGAATACTAGCCTTTTCAATTTTAATTAATTCTTATTCACATCTAAATTATTAAGAACTTTGGTTTTATAAAAGTAAATATATTCTCTAATAGCTATTAAAAACGTACAGTATATTTGTTTGAAAAAATATAAATAAAGAAAGAATAAAAGTCGTATTAAATTTTTATTAATTTGAGATTTATCTCGGAGGCGACTGTGGAGGAGGTTGGTATAAAGGTTGATATACTCTATTGTGACATGTCATCAGGTTTTGGTGAATTTGATTTTGCTGACATAACCACCGTCTAGCATCGGCTCGATTTTGTCTACAACTGTAACATTTATTCATTCCAATATAAGCCGGAAATTCAATGGAACATTGAGCACACTTAAATAGATGAGGTCCATTTAGGAAATTTCGATTTCGATCGTCTTCAACAACAGATGGGGATATTGCGTTCTTCTGAATTTCGCTCATGTCTAGTCAAGCTAGAAAACTTAAATGAATATAATAAGTGGTATAACATTTATACAAATAATTTACAATTCTTTCTAAGTCATCAAAAGGAATATTTTCTTTATAGTTTTTTATTTATACTATAATCCCCCAAATTTTAAT
Source organism: Neocrepidodera transversa (assembly GCA_963243735.1). Classification (NCBI taxonomy): domain Eukaryota; kingdom Metazoa; phylum Arthropoda; class Insecta; order Coleoptera; family Chrysomelidae; genus Neocrepidodera; species Neocrepidodera transversa. Next base: position 22,669,382 of record OY725353.1, read on the forward strand.
ATCGGTATATACATAAGTTACAATTCTTTTATCATCAAACAGCAAGAAGGACATTTTGTTTTCTGACAATAACTATACACTCCGACCATTAAAATACATTAAAGGAATCATCAGTGGTACTTTGTCAGAATGCCAAGTTTCAAAAACCTAATATGTATTAGACAAGTATTTCCATGTACTTCAAAATTGATAGATAGTCACACCATCTGTCGTAGGTTGAAGGGTACCAACGGACACAGTCACGTATTCGGATAAAATCCTTCTGTAAAAGCGGCCCATAAATACAACTTGACGCCGATAGATGACCGTGCCAATCGATACTCCAACGATGATCCATAAGAAGAGCGTGAGTCACGCAATACGGTGCTCCAGGCATACGTCACGTGATACTGCGTCAACGTGAACGTTAACGTTCACATCGACATGATCATTGACGTTCACGCTGTATCACGCCAATGTTAACGTCGACACGTGAACGTTAACGTTCACGTTGACGCAGTATCACATGACGTATGCCTGGAGCACCGTATTGCGTGACTCACGCTCTTCTTATGGATCATCGTTGGAGTATCGATTGGCACGGTCATCTATCGGCGTCAAGTTGTATTTATGGGCCGCTTTTACAGAAGGATTTTATCTGAATACGTGGCTGTGTCCGTTGGTACCCTTCAACCTACGACAGATGGTGTGACTATCTATCAATTTTGAAGTACATGGAAATACTTGTCTAATACATATTAGGTTTTTGAAACTTGGCATTCTGACAAAGTACCACTGATGATTCCTTTAATGTATTTTAATGGTCGGAGTGTATAGTTATTGTCAGAAAACAAAATGTCCTTCTTGCTGTTTGATGATAAAAGAATTGTAACTTATGTATATACCGATATTAAAATTTGGGGGATTATAGTATAAATAAAAAACTATAAAGAAAATATTCCTTTTGATGACTTAGAAAGAATTGTAAATTATTTGTATAAATGTTATACCACTTATTATATTCATTTAAGTTTTCTAGCTTGACTAGACATGAGCGAAATTCAGAAGAACGCAATATCCTCATCTGTTGTTGAAGACGATCGAAATCGAAATTTCCTAAATGGACCTCATCTATTTAAGTGTGCTCAATGTTCCATTGAATTTCCGGCTTATATTGGAATGAATAAATGTTACAGTTGTAGACGAAATCGAGCCGATGCTAGACGGTGGTTATGTCAGCAAAATCAAATTCACCAAAACCTGATGACATGTCACAATAGAGTATATCAACCTTTATACCAACCTCCTCCACAGTCGCCTCCGAGATAAATCTCAAATTAATAAAAATTTAATACGACTTTTATTCTTTCTTTATTTATATTTTTTCAAACAAATATACTGTACGTTTTTAATAGCTATTAGAGAATATATTTACTTTTATAAAACCAAAGTTCTTAATAATTTAGATGTGAATAAGAATTAATTAAAATTGAAAAGGCTAGTATTCTTTTGATTTATACCTTTTCTTATCGACATATTGTACGTTTTAAAAAAAAACTAAACGTCAAAAATGTTTAGGGACGTTGCGTTTAAACGTCGCTTTAAGCATTTGAACGTTCAATATTTTCGTGAAATTATCATCTTTTTAAGTCTAAATATATGTATTTCCCATAAGACAACTAGCAAAAATATCATGTCATAAATGATTAAATATACCGTAGTTTTGACGCATTTCGCGCTTTAAAAAAGCTGAACGTTAAATAGGGTCGAATCTATCATATTTATACAACTCTTTTTGTTAGATTTTTCAAAAATAAAACACAGATAGGATATAATAATATATTTATTAAATAATAAAAATAAGCAAACATGTTACAAAACTAGTACGAAAACAGATTATATGAAATTAGTAGATATATAATAATAGTGAAAAAAAACAACGCTTATATTTAAATTCTAAAAATTAAAACATCTCCTCGATTATATGATAGAAAAAAATTGTAAATAAAATTCGTTGCTTACTTGACTGAATTTCAGAAAGATTTTTTGGATTACATTTTTCATGCTTTCTTAGATCAAAATATATGAACAGAATTAGTAATGAATTTTCTTCGTTTTATCTTCGTTATCCTTAACAGATTTTCTTATGACATCTTTTAATTCGAATGTGGATAATGAGTGTCATATCTTGATGGAATGTATTTACTTCCAGATATAACCTTAAAATATTCTTTCATTGTACAGTTTAAACAAGTCGTATCTTGATCTGATTCTCCGCCACATTTTGGACATTTGTAACGGATTGGAACAGGCATATTGTGCAAAGTATAATTGATATATGACTGATATTTAAATTGTTTAACGTAGTCGAACAATCTGTCATTTTAACTGCTAGGCTTATGGAATAGACACAAATATTTCATTTTTATTTGTAGTATACAAGAGTATTATAGATTTAAATCATTCGCGAAATACATTAGATATATTTGTAGTTTTTAAGAATAAACGTTAACTAACAATAAAAACACATAATTTTTTTATTATTTATACGTACTCAAATTAAAAATAAAATCAGTTTTATCGATAGTTGTGTTATTTTCTGCAAGTTCTACTTTTTCTTACAGTAAATATTTAACCATGTTATCTGAATGTCCAATAGAGTGTTACTTCTTTTCTTAAACAAGTTATCATCTGTACTCCTTGATTGAGATGATTTTTTCAGCTTCTATGATTTTATCGTAGATTTCTAGCTTTATTTGAGTAGATTTTTTATGTTATCTCTACATATGTCTAGTAGTGTTTGTAGACATACTTCAAAAGTAAACAATTATAAAATGCGATGATCAGTACTATTGAATGCTTGAATAATGTGGAATATAATGAGTCTTCATTATATATAATTTTTGAGTTTTTGTGATATGCTTCCGTTCAATGTGTCTTTTTAGATTATCAGTTCGACTTATAATATTGCATTCCTCAAATTTTTGAATTTTGTTGATACCCATATTGATAGTGTGTGAGTGAATTGTTGCCATTAGCACGTAAGCTTATAATGAATGTATTCTAAAATGCTCGGTTACGTTCGGAAGTAATCGGAAGTGAATTTTTTAAACTATAATGCTACTACTGCATGTAAAGTTGAATACATTTCGGAGTTTTGTTTTTCGTCAAATCTTGATTACATTGGTACAACAGATATGATAGGTTATGTTGAAGGTAGTCGAGGATACCCTAGAAAATTCAACTTGTTCCAAATTAAGTCTTGCTAGTGAAAACTTATGAAACTTTTGTTATATATGTTTATCTTGAAGCAGTTAAAAACAATTGCGTTATTTATAAATACTTTCGTCGAATTGGTATTTTTTCATTTATAAGATAAGGAATGATGTTGATGAAAATAAAATAGATTCATTGTTATAATATAACTAACACAATATATGGTAACCGTGACATTTTTTACAAACATTAATTACATGCTTTTTAAAATCTAAAAGTATTTATTAAAAAACTAATCTAGCACTAGATAAAACTAATATTCACATTAAAATACTCAAAAAATTGCTTTGGGTTTATTAAAATGGGGACTACTTCCGTACGTTAAAATATCAAAAATATGCTTTTAAGAAGCACTTTTAATGTACTTTAAACAACATTGTACCGATCTTAAAGATAATAGCCGACATCTGACATCATATTTTAAATAAGTAGAAGAAATCCTTTAATTTGATACCCCACACGTATGGGTTTAGAGCAACGGTTATAAATTTAGCTTTATAGAGGTTATTATGGCATTTTGACATTTTAAATTGCTTAATTATTTTACTGCCATTGCGATGAAGCTGTCTACATGAAAAATTTCCTTATCGCAGTTCAATCTTTTGACACTTCCTTTTTACGATATTTTTACGGATTCGTAGTCAATTTGCCATGTATATTATGAATTAACTATTATTAAATGTTAAATGTTATATGTAAAGAATGCAGACCATCGTTTCTCAACTCACAATACATTTAGATTATGCCTAATGATGGATTCTGGATCTACGCTTTGAACCATTTAATTTGAGCCTTCACTCGATGAAATCGGAGCATTTTTTAAAATGTTATGCTTCTTTGGCACTTTTGAGCCTAAATTTCAGATATTTACTTTGAACTACACTACATAAATTTTATCAAAATCAAAGACTTTGAAGTCATAATGCCTTTTTGATGATAAATTTTGTCTGCCCCCAATAACATTAAGCCTGACGAAGTAAAAAAAAAAGTATTAACTGCTAAGTATAATTCTTTAAAAATTTAGAGAAAGTAGTATGTCCTGTAAGCCGAGAAAGTAAAAATTATGGACCTATTTATTCTCCGTTACGTTTCAAATATCGCGCTCTTTTCCGCGTTAAATTTGGACCAATAATAACGAAGTTAGATTATAATGCTCTTTGGCGTTGATTCTGCGCAAGAGTTTTGTTTACGTATATATTCTACACCACATTTATAATACAGTACCGTTTGTTTATCCCACAAAAATTGTACCATTAATAACGAAGTTAGACGCTAGTGATCTTTTGTCGTTAATTATGTGTATGATTTTGGTTGACGTATTTATTATATACGTATTATATGTCACATTTCAAAAATTTGTCAATTTTGACCAATAGTAACGGAGATAGACCCTAATGCTCTTTGGTCTCGGTTATGCACATGATTTTTGTTTATGTATATATTCTTCATCTCATTTATAATACAATACTGTTTTTCGAGTGCAATTTGAATCAATATTAATGAAGTTATATATTAATGCTCTTTGGCGTTGGTTCTACGCAGCATTTTTGCTTTCGTATTTCTTCTGCGTCACATTTCAAATATACCGCCTTTTTCCGTGTTCCAGTTGGAGTAATCCTAACAAAGTTTGATCTTAATGCCATTTGGCTTCGGTTCTGCGCATGATTTTTGTTTACATATATATTTTGCATCACATTTTAAACATAACGTCTTTTTCCACGTTCAATTGGAACCAATAGTAACGAAAATTGATCTTAATAAATCTGCGTCCGGACGCTCGGACGCAAATTGAAGGTACATTTTGATGATATTTAACATTGCTCTTATGACGGTTTTACCCCTGAGGTTGAATCTGCGTCCGGACGCTCGGACGCAAATTGAAGGTACATATAGATGATATTTAACATTGCTCTTATGGGGGTTTTACCCCCTAGATTGAATCTGCTTCCGGACGCTCGGACGCAAATTGGATGTATATTTAGATGATATTTAACATTGCTCTTATGGAGGTTTTACCCCCTAGGTTGAATCTGCGTCCGGACGCTCGGACGCAAATCGAAGGTACATTTTGATGATATTTAGCATTGCTCTTATGGAGGTTTTACCCAATAGGTTGAATCTGCGTCCGGACGCTCGGACGCAAATCGAAGGTACATTTTGATGATATTTAGCATTGCTCTTATGCTCTATTGATCTTACACATATATTCAGCGTTACATTTTAAATATTTTTTCCGCTTTCAATTTGAACCAATAATAACAGAGTTAGAAACTAATGTCCTTTGGTGGTGGTTCTGCGCATGATTTTTGTTTACATATATTCTGCGTCACATTTCAAACATACCGCCTTTTTCCACGTTCAATTTGGACCAATAATAACAAAGTTAGAAACTAATGCGCTTTGGCGTCGATTATGCGCATGTTTTTTGTTTATATATATTCTGCGTCACATTTCAAACATACCGCCTTTTTCCACGTTCAATTTGCGTCGTATTTTAAATTTAGCGCCGTTTCCCGCTTTCAATTTGGACCAATAATATTGAAGTTTGGCCTTAATGCCCTTGAGTCTTTTGGTTCTGCCCATGATTTTTGTTTACGTATATATTCTACGTCACATTTATACAACAATACCGTTTTCCGCGTGTGATTTGGACCCGTAGTAACGACGTTAGATCCTAATGCCCTTTCGTCTTTTGATCTGCATATGTTTTTTGTTTACGTACTTATTCTACATCACATTTATAATATAACGAAGTTTTTTTCATTAAAATCGGACCATTATTAGTGGAGATATACGTTTGTGCCCTTCTGTCTTTCCTACTGCGACAATTTTTTTTACGTTATCATTCTACATCACAGTTCAAATATAACGCCATTTACCGCGTTCAATTTGGACCAATAGCGTCGAAGATACGAATATTACCGTCCCCCGCGGAGGTCGCTGTCGGATAGTAACCGAACTAGCTAAAATTGTATTACAGGAAACTATGTAGGTGAGTAGTAGCGCCCTTAGTCGGATAATAGCCGAACTAGCTAAAATTGTATTAAAGGAAAGTCTAAACAATAAATCAGTTTATCTCAGCTTTCTGGCACCGCAATCCTTGGAATAATGTTATCATTTTATTTGCAATGATATTTAAACAAAGAACAATATGCCTCGGTTAAGTACGAAACCGCAATGATTAAAATAAGATAAAATATGGTGATTACGAGTTTAAATGCATGCGTTGTTATCAATAAGATAAGAAAACATGGTAATATTCTTGACAAATATTTATTGCGTAATTTTTAACTTTAAAAATGATTTCATAATAAAAAAGAATTAATTTGGTATAATATAAAATAATATTAATCACTGAAACATATTTAAAGATTTAAAATTGATTTATTTACTAAATTAAAAGTATTTCCGCGCGTTCAAATATCAAAATATGACACTCATATTTTTTTCTTTACGTGTCGAATCCACGAGGTGTCCAAATTAAAATACCGTTTGTCCCACCTAATTCCGACTAATAATAACAAAGTTTGGCGCTAATGTCCTTTGGTCTTTTGTTCTACTTTTGATTTTTATTTAAATATATTTTCTGCGCTACATTTCAAATATACCGCCTTTTTCCGCATTCAATTTGGACCAATAATAACGAACTTTGACCTTAACGCCTTTTAGTCTTTGCTTCTGAGCATGTTTTTTGTTTACCTATTTATTGTACGTCACATTTTTAATACAATGCCGTTTGCCCTGTTTAAATCTGGCTAATAATAACGGATGTAGAGAGTAATGCCCTTTAGTCTTTTGATTTTTATTTAACTATATATTCTCCATCACATTTCAAATATACCGCCTTTTTCCGCGTTCAATTTGGACCAATAATAACGAAGTTTGACCTTAAGGCCTTTTAGTCTTTGCTTCTGCGCATGATTTTTGTTTACCTATTTATTGTACGTCGCATTTTTAATACAATGCAGTTTATCCGGTGTAAATCTAACTACTAATAACGGAGATAGAGAGTAATGCCCTTTCGACTTTAGATTTTTATTTAAATATATATCCTGCGTCACATTTATAATATAATGCCGTTTGTCCCATTTAAATCTGTCTACTGATAACGGAGATAGAGAGTAATGCCCTTTGGTCTTTTATTCTAGTTTTGATTTTTATTTAAATATATATTCTGCACCACATTTCAAATATACCGCCTTTTTCCGCGTTAAATTTGGACCAATAATAACGAAGTTTGACCTTAAGGCCTTTTAGTCTTTGCTTCTGCGCATGTTTTTTGTTTACCATTTTATTATACGTCACAATTATAATACAATGCCGTTTATCCTGTTTAAATCTTACTAATAATAACGGAGATAGAGACTAATGCCCTTTGGTCTTTGATGACTGACAAGATTTTGATTTAAATATGTATAATGCGTTACATTTCAAATATACCGCCTTTTTCCGCGTTAAATTTTAACCAATAATAACGAAGTTTGACCTTAAGGCCTTTTAGTCTTTGCTTCTGCGTATGTTTTTTGTTTACCATTTTATTATACGTCATAATTATAATACAATGCCGTTTGTCCTGTTTAAATCTGTCTACTAATAACGGAGATAGAGAGTAATGCCCTTTGGTCTTTTGATTTTTATTTAAATATATATCCTGCGTTACATTTCAAATATACCGCCTTTTTCCGCGTTAAATTTGAACCAATAATAACGAAGTTTGACCTTAAGGCCCTTTAGTCTTTACTTCTGCGCATGATTTTTGTTTACGTATTTATTCTACGTCACATTTATAATACCATGCTCCCCCCTTCCGATAAAATTTATGCTGTTGGAACTTTTCTTACAATTTTGATATAAACAAGTATCGACAAGTCTGTACAAGTCGTCAAATAGACGCCGCAAATGATGTAATTTCAATACTCAAGGTTACCTTGAAGCAATTACAAAACAAATATTTTAACCAAACAGCGCGTGGAGGTGACCAGCCCGTGTTGGTGACGTGACAGCGTCCTCTCTCTTTCACTTTAAGTATACGGCCGATGCGACAATTATATAAAATATTTATTGTTTTTATCAAGTGCGGTTGTAACCGTGTACGTTAAGGGGAATACTTGGGAACATAAGATCGGAGGTTCAAAACCCAGCAAAGACGAGTTTTTTTTAATTAATTAAATTATATTATAAATATCACGCGGCACCCAAGCCACGCGGCGCTGCGCTGTTGCAATTCGGTACTCAATTTGTAGTTATTTTTAGGGAATTATCTGCCGTACTTAACACGGTGGAGATAGGGTGCGCTGTTGCCAGATCTACTCTATAAATTTCCCCAGATCTGGGGAAAAATCGGGGAATGTGTGCTCAAGTGGCTTACTATCTACTAAGCACGTCACAAGATTTGTTGGTTTCGCATAATTTCTTCCTATTTGCTCCAATTAGTGTCGTTTTGGTATCTTAATAACTTCTTTTTCAATTTCTTTTGAATTTTCTTCTATTAAACTTCTTTTTATTAAAGATGCTTCTGATCCAGTATCCACTAATAGTTTAATTTGTTTTTGATTTAATATTCCATTTAAATAAATTAATCCCTCAGTTTTGTCTAATTTCAATTCTTCGTCCAATTTTATGTATTCCCTTGGATGCTCGTATGTACAGATTGTGTTTACATTTGGGAAGTGCTCAATCCAAAATTTTGATCGGGCATTTCTTCTGTTAATATTTCCGGTTCCATTGTTATCATTCTTTCTTCTTGTCTTTGTCTTTGCACATTGTTGACTCTTCTTTCTTCAAAATTTCTATCATCACTTCTCTGATTATTTTGTCCTCTTCCTTGGATTCTTTCATTGTTCTGTTGGTTGTTTCTCTCATAAGCATTGTGATTTCTGTCATTATTATTCCGATAATTTAGGTTATCATTATTTTGATACTTTCTGTTATTGTAAATATTATTTCTAGAATTCTGGTTACCATTATTATTATTAAAGTTTCGATTGTTGCTAGCATACTTATTATTGTTGCGATAATAGTTGTTATTTCTTTCATTATTATTTCCATTATTATAATTATTATTGTAACCATTCCTTTGATTATTTTGGTTTCTGATCACTTCTTCATAATTATTATTCATAATTTGTTGATATCGGCCTTGTTGAGTGTTGTTGTTTCCAGAATTATCATTATATTGGTTATTATTGTTAAAGTTATTGAAATTTCGCTCAATCCTCTGTAAATACGTACTCAGTTGTTCAAACCCTTGTATATTCTGTATGGCTATAGTCTCTGTAATTTCTGGTTTGAAATGTCTTTATATTAATAAAATATTTTCCTCTTCTTGGATTGGTGGATCTAAGAATTTTGTGTTCATGTATATCTTCATTGCATAATCATTCAGGCTGCTCCCCCTTCTTGATTCATATTTGCCAAAATATAATTTCTCTCTAACTGTAGTCTGTGCATTATTCCCCCAGAAATATTGTAAAAATTGTGCTTCAAACATTTCTACCGTATCAAATTCATCTTCTTTGCTGATGAACCATGTAAGAGCATGATTTTCTAAATTATCTCTTATGACTTCCTTAATGTCTTCAAAATTCCTGATATTTTTAAATTTATTCTTCATGATTTTTAAAAATACTTTAGGGTGTATTTTATTGATATTTCCCTCAAATTTATGATCTCCTTTGTTTCCCATATAATTATTTATGATTGTTGTTCCTTTTCGTGTATCATTTACTTCATATTCTTCTTGTCTTCTACTCCATTCATAGTTTTCCTGTAGATTTTTCAACTTAATTTCCAGTTCTTCTATTTTGTTCTTTTCAATTCTTGTTTCTTCCTGTGAATGATACTCATATCCTATTTTCCTTTGTTCAATTTCCTTAATTAAATAGTTCATTTCTTCGATTTTCTTGTCGAGTTTCTTTTCTTCTGACTTTCTTTTTTCTATAATCTTTTTGTTTGCCTCTTCCACATTTTCTTGTACATCAAACTGAATTCCTGTTATGGTATCCATCCATTTTCCTTCTAATACTTCCATTCTCTGTGAAGTATCCTGAACACCCATCTTCATTTCCTCCATTTTTATTTCATTTCTGAATAATTTTTCACTTCCTTTCAAAATTTCTAATTTTTATCATCTCCGCTCTTATATCTTCCTTGGTGGTTTCCAATTTTTTTTTTATCTCTTCTTTATTTCTCTCTAGTTCCTGAGATATCCCATTTATTTTGTTTGTTAGTTCTTTTTTAAGATGTCCTATCTTCTTCCCTATTTCTTTTTGATTCTTTTCCATTTTTTGTTGATTATTATCTATTTTCCTTCCCAATTCTTGTAAAAATGCCATCATATCCATTGCATTTGTATCATTTCCCTTTCCTCTGGATCTTTCTTGTATTTCTTTTTTTTTTCTCCTCCTTCTTCACTTTCATCATCAGAAATTTCTTCACCTCCTTCTTCTAACTTTTGTTCATCTTTTCTTGTATTGTGTTCTCCGTTTTCTTCTGTCTCTTCCCTCTTTTCTGGAATTTTTTCATGTTTTTCTTCAACATCTTGTTTTTGGTATTGGATATACTTGATATCCAATCTCTTCCACTTCTTGCGGTATTATTTTAGAACCTCTTCTCAATTGCATTTGATGAGACATATTTGTTTTGTTTATTTTAAGAATTTTTATTTTAATTTATAAATTAGTAAACTTTATTTAAACCAATTTGAACAAATAAAATAAAAAAAAACTGTTTATTTTTATGATGCAACAAACCGAATTTTAGAGAAATTCTCCAAAATTATTGTCTCATAAAAAAAAATTGTCACTGAATACTATAAATTATGACCACCCTGTTTTAAATTTCTTTCTTATAAAAAATGTAGAAAATCAACAATTTCGGAACAAATATATAATAATTTAAAAAAATCTTACCAAATTACTAAGGAATTTGTCAACCTTTTTGTTGATCGAGCATTTTTTTTTTTTAGTGCCCCACGTTGGGCGCCATTTGATATGGTACACTGCTCCTGCTTTGTAGTCAGATGTCCAATCACAAAATCTCAATCTGGGCTGGATTCAACAAAAAAAAATATTGTTCTGTATCCTGTCTCCTCTTCTTTCTTGATTTTCTCTTATTTCTGTTGTTCACGTCTTCACGTCTTCACCCCTTATAATCTTTAGTGTTTCCTTGCCTTTATTATATCTTATCCTGTATTCTTTATATACTTTCTTGATTGGCTCCTATCTCTGTCGTTTTCGTCTTCACCCCTTATAATCTTTAGTGTCTCTTTGCTTTATTCTCTCCTATCCTGTATTCTTTATATATTTCTTTAACACTATTATTTCAGCAACCTTACCATTATTTAAATAAATTTTAAATAAAGAATTAATTTCTTACAAAATTCTTTTAATATTTGACAATCTTTTTTATTCTTTTTTTTGACAACTAACAAACTAAACTGAACTTCAAAAAAAAAATCACAATCTTGATTAAAATTTTAAACATTTCCAGAACTTATTCCGCCAGGATTGATCATTGAATGTCTGACATCTGACTGACTTACAATTTCCGTATCAATATATATTGTAATGATATTTACAATTTCTCTCAGAATTTTGGCTGGGTCCTAGTCAAAAAAATAATAAACATTACAATAAACTAAACATAAAAAATTTAAATTTTAAGTTCTCTCCACCTCCTCTTCTTTAGATCCCACCGACTAATCCACCTTCTTCAAATCTTGTAATACTCTTCTTTTTTTTTAAACCAGCTTTATTCCCTTAACCTTTTTTCTATCTTCCTTCTCCAAAATTCTTAAATGCTTCCCCTGACACTACTCCATTGTAAATTATATCCAACATACCAATCAGCCTTATCTACCTTTTCAAAAAAAAATCTTCACTTAAATCTTTTGATATTTTTATAATTTTTCACACTTCTTTCCTTATTTCAACATTAACAGCCTTTTTATTCTTACAACTTCATTTTTATAATTAACAACTTTGGATAAATTCCATAAATTCCCGTGACATTCAAAAATTGATATCTCATTAATTGACAACCCTTTGTTTATTATTTTTTTCTTTTTACCACTAGATTTTTTTTTAATACCTCAGCCTTAGTCTAGATTCTTAACCCTCTATTCCCTGTTTACTATCTGACTTAACTTTCATATATGACAATTCCAAAATTTCAATTTTATTATAACAACATTCATTATTTAAAAATTTTTTTAAGATTCTTTCACTTTTGTTAAATTTATTGCCAATCTATTTATAATACCTTTCGTTTCCTATTCTTCACCTGCATATCAACTCTCCTATCTTATTTACTAAACATAACAATTAACTTTGAATAATCTTTTAATAAATTAACTTTTAAAAAAAAATATTAATTTCAAAAATTCCCTATACAGGGTGAACAATTTCATAACAATATATATTGTTATGTTTTATTTATTTTGTTATTATTTCAATTTCCTCTTACAATTTTATTTCTTTCTAAATTTCGGGTTTTATCATTTGCTCGATTTTTTGTTTGATAATAATTTGTTTTATTTTTAATTTTGGGCGCCAATCAAACAAATCCAAAATCTAGCATCAAAGTTCTTACCTCAGGGTAGGGATCATTAGAGGTAATAATTTTTGAAAACTGTAAATTTTATAATTTTATTTATATTAACCCTGAAATAAATTTATAGCACATACAAATATCTACATGAAATCCACATTATGTAATTTTATATTTCCCCAAATAAATTTTTATTTTATTTAATTTTTTTTTTCTTATATTTATGTTTTTTTTTTTATTTATTTTTTTTTATGAACTGTATTAATTTAATGTTTTCTATGATTTTTTATTTTAAATTGTATTGTTAAATTTATTATTATCATTTGGATTTATACAAATAATATTAATCTGATCAGATTTCACCTTCTTATCCTAAACATAATAAATTATACTACCTAGTAACCTGGTTTTACTTGTCAACTCGGTACACGCACTAATTGTTAAATATTCCTTTCTTCTAAGTCCAATGCTGTCTATCTTGTTCGACAACGTTCGTTTTCGCTAGCTTATTTGGATGTGTCTGCATTTGCGCAGAGACCGTCCACATGATTCACCATCCTTTCATTATAAAGATAAGTACTTGATGTTCCCATTCATAAATTTGGTTCCACTTTTCTTATTCTATATAGCAATTTTGGAAGAAAAAACCTGTTGGATACTTGCAGTGATCTTTTGGATTATTTATATTAAATCCACAATTGTCTGGTAAGTGTATTTTTCTCTAGTAGAATATAATTAAATAAATGTGTAAAATGATTACAAAATGGCGTCACCACGTCTTTTTCCATGCATTTAACATTTGCTTTATTTAAAAGAATTGTAATTGTTTTCTTGATAATTTTTATTGTAAACTTCTTACCAATCCTCTAAATCACTTTGATATAACTTTTTGTTGAATTTCTTTATAACTTTTACATGATTTCTGTTAATTTAACTTTTGTTGAAATTTTTCACCTTTCTCCTTCTAAATTTTCTTGTCGACCTCCTATCAATAAACCCCTTAGTAACCAACCCTTTTCCTTAGTTACCCTCAAAATCTTATTAGCTTTGATTTATTACGTCATTTAAATTTACGACTTTTGTCTGTCAATTGATTTGTACTTTATAAATTTTTAAATATTTTCTTATTATTTGATTTTCCTATCCTTTCGTTATCTTTAATTTTTTTTATCCAACAAATTCTTTCTGATACATACCCTATAAATAATTACAATTTTTCTTAAATCTAGTTTTACAATGTTCCCCTTTTTTTAGGTTTTTATTATTTGCATTATTCCATCTGATTTGATAAATTTGTCCTTCAGGTATTCAAATTTATTTACTTTTACTTTTATTTATATGTGTTTCTATTATTTATTTTAGTTGTGATTTAATTCTCCTGAGTTTCTCCACCCTGATTTAAGTTTTCATGCTATTTCGTTGATGTAACGATTTCATACTTCCTATAGTCTGTGCGCTCTCTCATTATTATGCAAATGTAAGCAACTACTTTTATGCTATTTTATTTATATTTTTATTTTTCCTTTTATGTTCTTTTAAAAATATTCCCCCAAATTATTAACCAAAATTTTTTTATTTTATTCAATTTCCTGATAAATAAATTTTTTTCATAATTTCTCCTTATTATATGAAATTTTTCAATTTCATTAACTACTTATCTATCTAACTACTATTTTCCTATACTAACCTTTATTTTACTATTTTATTAAACTTATTTACATATTTCCTAACTTGATCTATTTCCTACTTTATTTACTAACGAGTTTACTACTTTTGTTCCCCCCATATTTCTTTAATATTATCAATTCAAATGCTATCTTGATTTCCTCAATTTTTTGTTTTTTTTTATATTCACGTTAATTTACAAATTGTTTGGTCTATACTTTCAATACAACTTTATTTACGCTATTTCCAACTCCTGATTTCTTCCTGTTTTTATGGATGCGTTCTTTTGTTTAATACATAGCTTGCCTTCGTTATATGATCTCTTGACATTTATTTAATTATTATTTTTCTTTTAATCTATTTCATTTTTCTTTACTTTGTTTATTTTCTCTTTTGGATTACATACATCTTCTACCATTCCACTTTATCATTTCATAATTCTCTTAATTGTATCTTGTGTTATGTACCTCGCTTTGGGTTCCATACACTTTATACTATTCAACTTCCTCCTTTCCTACTTTTCTTACATCTTGTGTTATGTACCTCGCTTTGGGTTCCATACACTTTATACTATTCAACTTCATTATTTCTATCGCTCCAATCTTGCATCTAACTTCTTTCCATGGTTTTATTTTATATTTCTTTGTTGTATTTATTTGAATTACCATATCTTCTAATGTCATCCACTTTTTTTTTCTTATTTGTTTATTTTATTTCAACAGATTATTTTCCTTTTTAACTATCCATTTTTATCTTCCTTCTTTCTTCATTTTCAACTTGTTTTCTCAATTTGTGTTTACTGTATCTAATGTTTTTATGTTTTTCATATTTTATTAATCTTTATTTGTTTTTATTCATTTGTTATACCATTTTTTTTTATACAGAAGTGTACCTTTATTTAATTTCATATTGTATTCTAATTCTTATTGTATAATTATCTTATTTTACTTTGACTTCCTATAGCCTTCCTACAATCCCTCATTTTATATTGTAATTCTTTCTAGTTTCTCTTATTTTAATTTCTCACTTTCTACTTAGACTTCCTGTAGCCATCCTTTTCTTATTCGATAATTTATCCTAATTTGACTTCATATAGTCTTTACTTACTTTTTCTATATCTAATTTAAATTTAGCTTGTTTAGATTATCTCCTATACAAATTTTTATATGACTTCCTGTAGTCCTATTCTATATTTCTTATTTCCTATTTAGACTTTCTGTAGTCTCCTTTGATACAATCCCTTTTCTGTACATTCCTTTCTTGACTTTCATTCTTGTCCTTAATTTTCTTTCTTTCCTGTTCTAATGCTGATATATTGTGGCATTATGTTAGATTTCCTCAACCAAGATTTAATTTTCTCATTATTCAGGTAAGTAGCATTATCCATGATACATTTCTCTGGTAAACCAACATCGATAAAAAATTTTGCCAATGCTTCTTTGACTATTTTGCTTGTAGTTTTTCTGCATGGATATAACTTTACATATCTAGTAAAATTATCTAACACCACAAATATGTGTTTGTTTCCTTTTTTATTTGTTACAATATTTGAAATAAAATCTATCGATATTATATTTAATGGTTTATTTGGACTAATTGATTGTGGAATATTTTTATTATGTTGATTTTTGAATTTTGCTATTTGACATATTTTACAATATTTTATTATATTTTTGATTAATATTTTGTCCTTTTCGCTAACATAATTTTCTCTAAATAGTAGCCAATTTTTTCTAATTCCTGGATGTCCATATATGTCATGTAATTCCTTTATGATTTTATTTGCCAATTCTTTGGTAACTACATATAGCTCTTTGTCATTTATAATTTTATAATACACCTCTTCTTTCTTTAAAGATCTGGATTTTTCCCTTATGCTTAATAGTTTTTGATCATTAATTATTTCTCTCTTTGAAAATATTCCTGTTGTTCTTTTTAACCGATTTATTCCTATCCTAATGCAGTTTTTCTTATCTAACGCCTTTTCGTCCATCCTTGTAATTGCATCTGATACTACATTTGTTTGTCCAGGAATGTATCTTATTATAAAATCATACTCTTGTAGTAATAATGCCCATCGATGTATTCTACTGTTCCCATATTTATTCTTTAGTATAGATGTTAATGCTTGATTGTCGGTCTCTATGGAAAATTTATTTCCTAACAAGTATATTCGTAATTTTGTTACGCAAAAAATGATGCTTGCTAATTCCAGCTCACTAGCACTATAATTTTGCTCATGTCTTTTCGTCATCCTCGATATAAATGATATTGGAACTTCACCTACATCTTTTTCCTGAATCAATACACCTGCAAATCGATTCATTGATGCATCTGTTCTTAGGATAAATGGGGAACTATAGTCTGGGTGGTATATTTTTATATTATTTTCAAATTTTGTCTTAATTTCGTTAAACGCCTTTTCCTTTTCTGACGACCAGTCCCATTTGACACCTTTTCTCAATAGTTGTACCAATGGCACTTCCATGGCACTTAAATCCGGTATTAACCTTTTAAAATAATTTAATGTTCCCAGAAATCCTCTTAGTGTTTTTAAGTTATATGGTCTATTGAATTCCTTTATTAATCTTATCCTTTCTGGATCCATTTCCATCCCTTCATCATTAATTTTAAATCCCAAATATATAACTTCCTTCTTATAAAATTGACATTTCTTTAAACTTAATTTCAGGCCAGCTGCATCCAGTTCCTGAAAAATCATCTGTACATGCTGCAAATGTTCTTCAACACTCTGCGAGAAAATGAGAATGTCATCAACGTAATGGATGACAAATTCTTCATACTTATTTAATATTGTGTGCAACGCCCTTACCAATGCTGAACAAGCACTTTGTAGAATTATACGCTATCTTATACTGCTTTTTATTTAACCTATTGTTAGAAACGAATCTATTAGGATGATTCATTGATAAAATTTTCTGTAAAGTGACCGCTGACGGTCGGGCGATTGATTCATTCTATTGCCTTAGCTCGTGGCGAACAGCTGTTATTTTACAGACGATATTGTGTTTGTCAAAAAGTGATAGTATTTGTGTTTTATTATTATTATTTCTAACATCAGAAGTGGGATTGGTCTGCTGCCCAATAGTTGTAGTTGCGTAAGTACTATTATTTGGTTTATTTTTGTACGGAATTGCTGTTTTTTGCGCTTACACGTTATGAACTTATTTTTTTGTATTTTAAAAAGATGGAAGATTTTGCGACAGGTTCTTTTTACAAAATAATGTTAATTTTGGACTATTTCGACAACTTTACGTCAAATTAAAACTCGTTTTCATGTTTAATATTAAAAGTTTAAATTTATTTTTTGGGGAAGTTTAAACAACAAATATATAAATACGCCTATTGTTTATTTTGCTTATTATCACAATTTATTCATTTTTTTATACAAAGCCCAATTGATTTGATTTAATTGTTCATTTAACTCAATTGAAAAAGATTTATTTAATTCGAGGAACCACATCGGTATGTCCGATGCGCTGATTCATCACAGTTTTTTTTTTTTGATAACACATATTTGTATTTAATAGTCTTTAACAGGGTGGCTCTATTATGATCTATTGTTTTATATTACTCGAAATAATAATTAATTGACATGATTTTATTAAATATAAACGTACTAAAACGATAAACTTATGCGTATGTGGAAGCTAGTGGTATTTGATTCGCTAGAAACAGTATTTTCTCCTTCCAGAATCAATATGGAGGGTTTGATAGCCGAGCTGGTGAAATCAATAAAAACATCTCGTACCGCGCCCGAACAAGTTGACTTGCCTTTTTTTCGTCCTAACCTAACTGATGCAAAAAAGTGGTTATCTGAAGTTAAAAATATTAAAGATGAGTTCGAATGGTCTGACCAACAAGTTATTGTTAGGTTGGGTCGCTTTCTTACTGGGATCTCTAAAACTTTGTTCAATACTTGGTCGCCGGATTTAAAAAACTGGGAAATATTTCAAAGAGACTTTTTAGAAGCCTTTTCGCCGAAGAAAATTCTGGGGCAGTTATTATCTGAGGCCGCAGATTATAGCAGTGATCGGTGCAATACTTATGATGCTTACGTTTTTGAAAAAGCTAATCTACTTCGAAATCTCCGTGTTCAGTGGGAAGAAACGGATCTGGTGGAAATTGTCATACACGGCATTAAGGAACGCGATGTACGTACAACCGCAACCAATCAGAATTTTAAGAGACTTTCTGAACTTATTTCCTTCTTAGGAACCATACCACCGGAGCGAACTGTAGAACAGTTCGACCAAAGAGACACCAATCTAAAAGAACCTCCTCGTAAACGTTTTCGTGAAAATCAAGAGACCGAAAATGTTAGACGAAGGCCTCTTCGGTGCTACCAATGTGGAGGGGCATATACAGAAATATTGCCACAAGTCGAACACTGATAAACGCAACAATAACAAGCCCAGCACTATAACTTTTCCTACCACAAGCAAACCGAGCACTTCGACTTCATTAAACGCACCATGCTCCTTTTGTGCAAAGACAGGTCATGACTCCAATAACTGTTTTATTAGGCAAAGCATTGAAAAACGTAAAAACGTCAATTCTTGCAATAGCGGAAAAGGTAGTATTTCTATTGGGGTTAAAGTTGATGGTGTCATCTTAACTGGTATCATTGATACCGGAGCAGACGTCTCGGTTATAGCGCAACGGCATACAACTAACTTCCAGCACAAAATAGAAGCATGTAACATTACCATTGCAGGAATTCTTCCTAGGAGATATGTATCCAATCAGTCATTCCGGTGTGAATTAAAGGTTTCCGAGGTTGTCACAAACTTGACGTTCGTTGTTGTACCAGATAAATTTCTCCAATATGACCTGCATGTTGGTTGCAACCTATATGACGATCAGGATATTGTTACAATTACAAATCATTCTGGCACAAAAATTATCCGAAATAAATTTGCACGTATTCTAAGCTCACTTCCCAGTACTGCTGAACTCACTCTCGACGTTCCCGACAAATATATTAGCTTGATCTCTCGAGTCTCCTCACTCGCTTTTCCAATCTTGTAGCCTCTGGAAATGCTGTTCCGTGTGTAAATAACGCCACCATGCATATTAGACTACGAGATGATTTGGTCAACCGACATCCTTACCGCTTGTCAATAAATGAAAGGCAAATTGTTCGAAATCTCATCAACGATCTTATCACCAACAACATAATAAGAGAAAGCGAATCGCCTTTCGCCAGTCCAATCATTCTGGTGAAAAAAAAGAGAAGGGTATAGATTATGCGTTGATTACAGGGAATTGAACTCACATAATATAAAAGACCGATATCCATTACCTTTAATTGATGATCAGTTGGATCGCCTCGGAAAAGGGAAAATTTTTACATCTTTGGATATGTCATCGGGATTTCATCAAATCCCTATTGATCAAGAATCTATTCACAAGACCGCCTTTGTTCTTCGAATGCCGTTTGGGCTAGCCAATGCTCCGGCTGTATTCCAAAGAGCGATAAATAAAGCATTAGGTGAAATTAAAAATACAATTGCCTTGGTTTATCTAGATGATGTTCTCATTCCATCTGAGACGTACGAAGAAAATTTGAATTCTTTAGAAATTGTTCTGCGGGCATTACAAATGGCCGGATTTTCCTTAAATTTGAAGAAATGTCACTTTTTTCAGAATAAATTGGAGTATCTGGGTCGGGAAATATCGGCTGAAGGAATTCGTCCGGGCTTACGAAAAGTTGAAGCACTCATAAACTCCCCGATACCGACTACAACTAAGCAGGTTCGTCAACTGATGGGATTGGCAGGATATTTTAGAAAGTTCATCTCCGAATTTGCTTCTAGTCCTGCGAGCATTACTAAACTAACGCGTGCAAATGAAACTTTAAAGAAATTTAAAAAAATTCAAATATACCAGAATACTTAGATTTCTTAGGAATCAAGTACCATTATACCACACCTGATGTCCATAGATCAAATGGACAGGTAGAAAGGTACATGAGGACCATCATGAATCTCATTCGGATTGAGACAAAAATAAGGTCAGAATGGTCGAGCACTTTGTGGAAAATCCAGCTTGTAAGTTCAAAAGGCAACCAAGATGTCTCCGTTAAGAGCTCTAATTGGTATAGATGGTTCTACACCACTGATACAAAATTTATTAACGAATTTAAGCACAGACCTACAACCGATACGCAACTTGGAACTAGATCGTAAAAGAATCAAGGGCAACCTTGATGCACCTCTTGAAGTTCAGCTTAAAGAAAACGAAAAACGCCACAATAATGCCAATTTCAAGATTGGAGACTTTGTCCTTATGCATCGCGATGATGAAATGCATAAAGGAAAGCTAAAGTATGAGTTTCAAGGTCCATACGAGATAGTGAGCATCACTCCAAAAGATAGGTACGAAATATGAAGAGTAGGCAAGTAATTAATTACAAAGGCTGCAAAGGAACAACTGCGCCTTTGGCCTAGCGACTGGTCGCTTACAATGGATATGGAAGGACTTCTTGAGCTAATGGAATCAGAACCAAGGTGAGCAATGGAATGGCCTGTGTTAGAATATGTGTTTTCATCTCTCGTTTGTTTAAATGATTTAAACATGCATGATTTCTTTTTTTTTATAAATGTTTAAAGCTTGTACGCTTTACATTTATTTGTATAAATGTTTAAAGCTTGTACGCTTTGCATTTGGTCGTATAAATGTTTAAAGCTTGTACGCTTTACATTTAATTGTATAAATGTTTAAAGCTTGTACGCTTTGCATTTGGTTGTATAAATGTTTAAAGCTTGTACGCTTTACATTTAATTGTATAAATGCTTAAAGCTTGTACGCTTTGCATTTGGTTGTATAAATGTTTAAAGCTTGTACGCTTTACATTTAATTGTATAAATGTTTAAAGCTTGTACGCTTTGCATTTGGTTGTATAAATGTTTAAAGCTTGTACGCTTTATATTTAATTGTATAAATGTTTAAAGCTTGTACGCTTTGCATTTAGTTGTATAAATGTTTAAAGCTTGTACGCTTTACATTTAATTGTATAAATGTTTAAAGCTTGTACGCTTTGCATTTGGTTGTATAAATGTTTAAAGCTTGTAGGCTTTGCATCTAGCTGTAAAAATGCTTAA
This sequence comes from Neocrepidodera transversa, assembly GCA_963243735.1. NCBI lineage: Eukaryota > Metazoa > Arthropoda > Insecta > Coleoptera > Chrysomelidae > Neocrepidodera > Neocrepidodera transversa. The sequence continues at coordinate 22,690,978 of OY725353.1, forward strand.
AGCTCGTACGCTTTGCATTTGCTTATAGCTAGTACGCTTTTCATTAATTTCGGAAATGATTAAAGCTTGTATGCGTCGTATTTAATTACTTAATTGTTAAAGCGTATGTGCATTGTATTAGTTTTAAATTTGTAAGCGTTCTATTTAATTACTGAGATCCATAGACGCTCTCATGTTGTGTTTTGTGAGATAAAACTGTTTCAATGTTCGATTAATGTATGGCGCATGATCTTTCATTAGTAAGTTTGGGTGTGAAAAGGTTGATCAATGAAACGTTGAAAGACGAGTATATGGCTTTTATGAAAGATAGTACTGTATTCAAATAATTTGTTGTTTCAGCCCTGAAGAACTACCTTCTGAGCCGCCTTCTGGAGATAACCATGAAGATTCAGGGGAAAGCGTTATTTAATTAACGATACTCTTAAAATTTTGATTTTTGTTTTGTTGGGTACTTTTGTTGTATTTTTCTTGTTATACTAAATTAAATTACATTCAATATTATTGTTTTATTATTTATTGATACGACGCCGAGATCGACGTCTCTTTCAGGATTGGCCGTGTTAGAAACGAATCCATTAGGATGATTCATTGATAAAATTTTCTGTAAAGTGACCGCTGACGGTCGGGCGATTGATTCATTCTATTGCCTTAGCTCGTGGCGAACAGCTGTTATTTTACAGACGATATTGTGTTCGTCAAAAAGTGACAGTATTTGTGTTTTATTATTATTATTTCTAACACTATCATATATTGAAGAATTTTTGCTTGCATTTTTTTTTTTTTAAAGAATTTAATCTGCATATAATCTGGGGCATTTGGTTATTAATTGCTTAAGAACACTGCAACCGGTAAATTCAGGTTCGGCACTGTGAAACATTTAAAGCCTGTTTTACACCGTGAATCGCTAAACAGTCTACGACAACAGACCCCTGGAATTACTGTAACCTCCATCTGTTGCTACCCTGGTACTCTTGAGGCAGTAGATCGAGAGTAAGTGGAGTAAACCAACCCAAAAATCTGGCGCCCGAGGCAATCTAGTAGAATACCGAAGCCGTGCGTGTCATAGTGACGGCAAATTTCTTTGGAAGAAAGAAAGCACGTCACAAGTTTACATTAACAAAATAATGTTAAATTACCTGACAAAATTAGGTATACTTAAATAACATGATAAACGAAATTAAACCAGGATAATCATATGACCTTTAAATATGATATTTGTAAAGCTTAAAAAAACTAACCCAAAATAGGTGTCAAAAGTCGGTTAACAAATTATTATTCATAACTCAAAAAAGTAGTTCTTATACTACTGTCAACATTATACCAAATATGTATCAAAAAAAATAAATTTAACGTTTAAATTTTGAAAGATAGACCGAAAAAAATAAAAAAAATATGTAGGATTTTTACATCTACGTTTTACTAAAATTCTTGCGCTGAATCAGATGTCTGGTTCTCTTACACAAAATCGCCAGAAGTTCCAATTCGATGGTGTAGTCCTTTCTTCAGCGGAGGTCAAGGAAGCAACGGGAGAAACACCCTCGGGCGGTGCAAAGCCAAAATACACCACAAGCAGTACTTCTACCTCCCACTTACAAAAAAGGTTTTGTAACCACCTGCATCACACAGCAAACAAAAAAAACCGAAAATCTCGTAGCTCAAGTAGAATTATCCTTCATCACTGAAGTCTCTATGATCGAGTAGGAATATTCTTCAACAACTGAAGAATCTCGAAGATCAAATAGAAATGTTCTTCACGAACGAAAAATATCATAAAAGGTATGCTATGCATGGCTTGAAAGTTATCCAAAAAAATAAGCGTGCCTTAGGAGGGCATGTCAAATCCTTAATTATAAAGAAGCCCTCGATAAGACATTAACGGTATACACTAACACGTGTAAATTACAAAATTTCGCTATCACTAGGTGATACGAAGTCCGTTGCTCACGCTGGTCGACAAAGGAAAAAGAACTAATCTCGTCTTAAAACAAAGTGGAGGCCTCATTAACGACATCCGCAAGGTGGCGTAGCGACAAATTAATAACAACTAAATAGCTATCTAGGGAGCCAGATTAACCCCTACGTGTTTTATGGGTTGCCTATAGTCAAGTACTATAAACGACTATTCAGAGCATGTCTAGCGTAACCGAAGCAGTTTATTACTTAAAAAGTGTTTTGAGTTATGTTATACCTTGAAATTGAAAATAAAAAAAAACTTTTAATTAGGGTCATGAGGTAATTCGTTTATCATGTTGCGAAATACAAAAGAAAAATATTTACACTAAATTTATACTAAATTATGAGAGAGATGTAAAAAAATAAAACCTTATGCTACAGGTTGTCCCTTTGATGTAAAAATGGTAGACAAAAATAGGTCAATTTTCATGTTACAATATGTATATTTAATTATTTTGTAAGCTGCTTCTAAATGCATAGAGAAAAATAGGTCAATTTTCATGTTACAATATGTATATTTAATTATTTTGTGAGCTGCTTCTAAATGCATGTTGGTGTTAATATTACATTCTTTTCTGTAACACCATGCCCACAGTTTAAAATTTTGGGAGTAGTTTGAGTTAAAACAATTTAAAAATGGTTGCATTTCTAAATCATCCATAAAAAAGTTATAACTCTGCTTATATCTTTCTCTAATTGATTCTCATTTTCAAAATTCTGTAAATATTTTACCATTTTATAAACTTAATCTCTTTTTTCAATATTTTTAACTTTACTGAAATTTTTTTGCCAAGCACGATCAATGTGCCAAGCACAATAAAGTTGATATTGAAGATTGGTCATTATGTCATACCAAGCATTGAAGAGAACAAAAGTTATGTCTGACATAAATGTTTTTATTACAGTATCCCCAACTTTTTCTCTAATTTAAAGAAAAAATAATTTGAAAACTTGAGTATCCTTCCTTCCCTGTATTCATACAATACCATTAATGTAGTACATTCAAAATCGTATTTATTCAATCCATGAGTAGAATCTACACAAATCACATCGCTGCCAAATTTTTGTAACAGATATTGTTGATATTTGTTCATTAAAATTATACAAAAATCTTGTACTGCCAGTGTATCACAATCATGTCCCTGTTTTATGTAAAATAAAACTAGATTTCCTTCTAAATATTTTTGTTAATCCACCCACATGTCCACACTTACAGTATCATTTTTATTTCGTCGACCATCATCAACATTATGTATTCCAAATAAATTTTTTATATTGGTAACATCCTTACGAGTAAGCAGGTGAGCTCTTTTAAGCTCGTATTTAACAATGTTGTCTTGTGTTTGCTCCACAATTCTAAAATTAAATAGAAAAAATTACAATTTTATGCTATGGACACATCTTTTATTATTTGTATAATATGTTTAATAACTCACCGAGAAATGGACCCACCAGAGACTAACTTATTTGCAATTTTTTGTTTTTCTTTTCTGGATATTCTCACATGTTTAAAATCTTCACCATGATTATAATGAGATTTATACCATCTGACTTTAAAAGTTGCGTCATTTTCAACTTTGACAATAACTTGGCTGGTGTATAAACACTTGGCTTTTTGTTTTGTTTTTAACAGGTCTTAAAGTTTTTATTAATGGCGCTTCTTTTACAATTATATTAAATATTAGTTCTTTTAGGATCAGCTCCTTTTTTTACATATTTCTGATTTTTGTCAGATTGTTTTTCATCTATCCACTTCTCCAATTCTGTAATAAAATAATATTTAGTTATTGGAGGGTTCGCTTATAATAAATAATCATGTAATGATAGAAAATATATACAAAAGAAGTAGAGAGTATGCCTATTACAAATGAATTTTGAGAAAATTAGTATTTATTGTACTGTAACAAAGTTACTTTTTCCGTATTATTTAAAATATATAAATTAAGTCGCACACGGCACTGAAGTAAAATTAACTTAAAATTGTGGATAAAAGGCCAGTCGTACCAGTTGAACTTTTGCCAGGCAGATGGAGACACTCTCGTCTCTGCTTCTTAGACGCCGACGTTCGTATCGAGTAGAGCAATTCAAACCGTTGTCGGCAGCTGCAGAGGCAGCCAGAAGTCAGACTTGCTGTGGCCGTCCCATTTGGAGCAGCCGTGCAGTCCGTTGACCTTTAGAGACAGGTAAAGTTGAAGCCAACTTCAATTATATCCGCAGAACCGTCAGTCCGACTACACCACGCCGCCAAGCCAATCGTGCCTGTATCGTCCGTTGTTATACACCTTTTTCTTCGCCGGATTTTGGTAACCAATAAAACTTTTATTTAATTATATTTGTTTTGAGTTTTAACATCCCAGCAGCTAATACCCAGGTACTCAAACCCAGTAGGGCAAGTAAAGGCCGCCCTTCTGGCCGCCAGTGATTTTGGTCGATACCGTTATCAAATCATAAACCTGGGTTAACTTCGGTCGCAGAATAATTTTCATAATGGATATCCTCATCATTGTCACTATCGGAACTCAAATCATCCAAACCTATAAATAGAAAAAAAGTCATACATCCTTAAATAACCAAAGGGCTTAAATTGAGAATTAAACCACTGTTTTAGTTCCCTAGTATTTTCATTGTAGTAATTATTTGCAACATTTGTTTTTTAAAATATTCTCATTGAAGTAAGTGATAATAAAATATTCATTTTGTCAGATAATGACACTTTTAAAAAATGCGTTTTCTCCTTTTATTCAATAACTAGTTGTAAGAAATTGTGAATATCTATCGTAATACCATTTAAAATTGAATATTTATGCTTGCTATATGATTATTACTAAAAATCTCCTCTCATGCAACTAAATTTAATTTTGAAAAAATGTCACTTTACTAATTCTCAAAAGGTTTAAAACACATTTTATTTAATCATTTATTATTTTGTAAATTTGTGTATAATAAAACACTTATATTTTTATAAAATAGCAAGTTATAAATTATTCAAGTAATATTGAACTATTATTTAAATAATTTGCAGAATATAAATAACATATTATAGATATATTACCTCCTTGGGCTCTCTCCAATACCTGAGACATCCGTGTTATATCCCGAGTAGCTATAGGCATTCTATAATGTTCTCTATGAATTTTTTCATGGTGACCCATAAAATATCTGATACCTCAGATTCATTAAGGTTTAGACACATGGACTGTGTCGCGACATGTTTGCGAAGATGCGTACCTCTCAGCGACTCTGGATTTTTGGCAGAGCACATATAAGAAAAATTACGCATTAGTGCACATGCATCCAAAGTTTTATTTTCCGAGTTTGGCACTGCAAAAATATATTGATTTTTTGGAACAATACCAGCATCTTCACTCTTTGAAATTAAAAGTTCTATACAATTGTATAGAACCTGCTGTAGTTTTTAATTTTATTTACATGATTTGGGTCTAAGTAAGAAATCATATCTTTATCATTATTATGCGATATGGTTTGAATATTTTTAAAATCGTTAATTTCAATTCTTTGAACTTCCCCAGCTCTTCTACGGTTGAATACCTGCAAGGAAGTTAAAGTATATTTCCGGAGTTCTATGTAAACACTTTTATCGAATTTCTCATGAAGATTGTTGTACGATTTTCCGTTAAAAAGTGGTTTAACGTTTTTATGTCATCCATGGTTGGAATTATATTCTTCTTCAACCGTTTTTTTTTGAATATTTGTTTCTTGGACGGTCTTGTTAACGGTTGTACTAAAATCTTCCTGAAATAATTTAAGTAGATCCTCTACTTTTCTTTGACTTATATAGTCTTCTTTTTTTATTAATTCCGTAATATAAATATTACCACATTTTTTTAATAAGGTACAAGCAGAACTTGCTTTTGTTGGAGATTTGAAAAATTTTAAAGATTGGTCCAATCCAGCAATTTTCGGAATTGCTATAATAATGTTGTCATATTGCTTTGGGGTAAATATCATGGAAAAATTTTTTAATTGATGAATCTAGACTTTGGATTTCACACAAAATTTTTCCAATTAATCTTATTTTACTTCGAATCATTGGATAATGATGAGGCTTAGGATATTTCAAGGACATTTTGTTAGCATACGTGATAACTAACTCATCATGCTTTAGTTCTTTAGTTGTGTTATCATCTCTGAGAACTGGAAATATTTCCTTTTGAACAATATCATTAGCTTCAGAGCATATATCTGATTTTAATCTTCGTCCCATTTGGAGGATATTGCGCTTTCCTTTCGAACCAGCACACTGTCTCACATGTTTTCGTATAGACGTTATTGAATAATATCCAAAACATTTCGTACAAGGCAAATAATTATCGTTATATTTTTTTTGTCTAGTAGATATAATTTTGGCGTTGTGTATTCCAATTTCTATATTAAAGATGAAGTTTCCGGTTTTTCTTATTTTATTCAGAATATTTTTTCTTTCTTCAGATCCAAGGAAATAATTAAAAAAGAATTCTTTATTTTGGCTATAATAATTACAATTCTAAATTTTAACAAACTAAAATAGATATTAAATTTAGTTTTACATTATCTTTCGAATGGTGAAAATCCCATTTCAATAACTTTTAATATTTTAGTTATTCAATTTAGTTTAAAATCGTAATTTTATTTTAAATGTTTCTTAGTCGATTTTTAACACACACACACACACACACACACACACACACACACACACACACACACACACACACACACACACACACACACACACACACACACACACACACACACACACACACACACACACACACACACACACACACGCACACGCACACGCACACGCACACGCACACGCACACGCACACGCACACGCACACGCACACGCACACGCACACGCACACGCACACGCACACGCACACGCACACGCACACGCACACGCACACGCACACGCACACGCACACGCACACGCACACGCACACGCACACGCACACGCACACGCACACGCACACGCACACGCACACGCACACGCACACGCACACGCACACGCACACGCACACGCACACGCACACGCACACGCACACGCACACGCACACGCACACGCACACGCACACGCACACGCACACGCACACGCACACGCACACGCACACGCACACGCACACGCACACGCACACGCACACGCACACGCACACGCACACGCACACGCACACGCACACGCACACGCACACGCACACGCACACGCACACGCACACGCACACGCACACGCACACGCACACGCACACGCATACGCATACGCATACGCATACGCATACGCATACGCATACGCATACGCATACGCATACGCATACGCATACGCATACGCATACGCATACGCATACGCATACGCATACGCATACGCATACGCATACGCATACGCATACGCATACGCATACGCATACGCATACGCATACGCATACGCATACGCATACGCATACGCATACGCATACGCATACGCATACGCATACGCATACGCATACGCATACGCATACGCATACGCATACGCATACGCATACACATACACATACACATACACATACACATACACATACACATACACATACACATACACATACACATACACATACACATACACATACACATACACATACACATACACATACACATACACATACACATACACATACACATACACATACACATACACATACACACACATACACGTTCGGCAATATTTGTGGCAACCCATGCATAATCCTGAATTGTGGCATTTTCGTTGATATCAACATCATTTATGGTCGCTTTGATAACAAGCATGCAGTTCTTGGAATTTAAACTTTACCCTCCAGTTTTAAAATAATAACGGAAATTTATTTGTGGCGACCGTTGCCACTATTAGATCAGTGTAAATGGGTTGCCACATATATACATAAATGAACACAAGTGTATAGAAGAAGCCATTATTATGTACCTAACAGAAGTGTGTAAATTGCGGTGTTGCCATATAATTCAGACATTATATAAATATCTCTTCGTTGAGTTTGCTCTTTTGTTTATTTGTTTGTTTGTTTGTTTGTTTGTTTGTTTGTTTGTAACGGTTGTAGGGCTTTGTGTGGTTGATGAAAAAATTAAAAAACTTGTTAATTGTGTTCGATATTGTGTCCAGATGTGTAGGAAATAAATCGATATGGTGTCTAGATGTGCAAGAAATAAATTTTGAATTTTAAATAGAAGATGGCGGACGAGATTTATGAATATAGACCGATTTTATTTAAAATCGGTATGTGGGGGTTTTTGGGGTCGGAGATTTTGAATTTTTTTGTCAAAATTAACCGATTTTATTCTAAATTGGCATGTGGGGGTTTTTGCGGTTGGAGATTTTGAATTTTTTTGTCAAAATTAACCGATTTTATTCTAAATTGGCATGTGGGGGTTTTTGGGGTCGGAGATTTTGAATCTTTTATTAAAATTAATAAAATCCAGATGGTGGTGACTTCAAGATGGCGGACAATATTTATAATTATTTATCGACTCTATTCAAAATTGGTATATGGGAGTTTATGGGATCGGACATTTTGAATCATTTGTCAAAATTAAAAATATCAATATGGCGAGTCCATATGGTGGACAATATTTTTGATTATTTACTGATTCTATTAAAAATTGGTATGTGGGGTTTTTGGGGTCGGAAACTGAATTTTTTGCCAAAATTAATAAAATCAAGATGGGACAATATTTATGATTATTTACTGATTCTTTTCAAAATTGGTATTGGGGGGTTTTGGGGTCAGAGATTAAGAATTTGTTGTCAAAATTAATAAAAATAATTACATTGTTGTTGAAAATGTTAAAAGTTTGTTCGTTATGGTATCTAGGTGTGTAGGAAATCAATTTTCAATTTAATTTGAAACATACCATGTATAACATACAAAAGCGAGAACAGGCGGCCCAGTGGGCCGCCGTTCGAGGTAGTTACAAATATTTTTCCGTATAAAATTAGTAGTTCTATATACAGGATGGGGCGCCACATACGGCACGGAATTTAGTGCTTAAAGCATAACAATTTAAAAAATCTTTTTAAATTCATAGTTTATGTAGGTAAATAAGAGCTACATTTTAAAAATATTTATAAATATACAGGGCAGTTCAGAAAAATTTAGCATATCAAAATTATATATTTTTAAATGGAACAGCCCTATATTGTTTTACATTCTTAGCTTCGTTCTAAGAAGCTGATTTCAATAAGCTGTTACATTTGTATTATAAACTACATAGTTTTCACAATTGAAAATCGCATTTTTTCAACTTAAAGTGATTTTATTAAAACTTATTATTTTATGCAAATTATGATAATATCTTGTTATTTAAGCCAAACATCTATAAATTAAGTAATGAAGAAGTAGATCCTTAATACAAAAAAGGGAATCAAGGTAAATTAAAAAACAATGTGTTTGTGGTAAAGTTTTTCCAAAACGAGATTAAAATTTCACAACTCAGCTTCTTTAGGTTTCGCCAGAAATTGTTGGCATAAAAAAGAAATAAAAGCGTATTCAATTCAAATATGTTCCATAAATATTTTTCGGATCTACTTTTTCTTTAACAACACGTAATTAACAATTTATTTTTTTAATTTCAGAATCTTTTGTATTTCATTCTTAACGCAATATTTTATAAGTTTCCATGATCGATCTTTTAAAACTCTATTTTCAGCAATGCATTCTTCACATTCTTTTTTGTTAGGTACAATATGTTTTTTAATTGTGATTTTAAAAAAATTTACAACAGCTTTTTTTTCTTCTTCAGTCCAAGGTTTTTTTTCTGTTTTTTTTATCTAAAATTAAATGTATAAAAATGGTATTTTAATGATATTAAATTTTGCCAGAATAAGTTTGTTAATATTTTTGTTTATTTATATAATTTTTTCCTCTATTATTTGCGTTAGAACCCAACTCTGACCCATTTTTGAAATTCGCTTATCAAGAAGAGCTAAAATATGCCACAATTTGTTATTTTAAACAAGCAGGGTATCGTGTTCAAAACAATTTTATATTTAAACTTAAAAATATTAAAAAATATATATTCTGGTAAAATTTCTTAACCCATCACGTCACATCCGACGTATTAATCTAAAAAGTATAACAAACCTGAAATAGTTTTTTTATTTTTTCGATTTTTTGAAACGACCACGGTAAGTTCATTAGATTTTTTTGGAACATCTACTTCATGATGATTCTCATCTTCACTTTCCTTATCATTATTTTTGTTTTGCTCCTCTTCATCATTATCTTCATCTATATTTGGCAAATCTAAAAGTAAAATATATTTGCAGCTTTATATAATACTATGTAATATATTTGAATGCAAACCTTCAATGCGTATTTCATTAATATGTTTTCCAGCATATTTATGAGCTTCACCTTGATCCACAGCCATTAAAATTCTACTTATTTTTGTTAGTTCAATTGCGCTCTCGTGAATTCGATAAAATTCTCTGTGTACATTTATGTCATGACCCAGGTGCTTTGCTAACCAATCGTATTCATTTTCTGACATATTAAATATTTGACATACGGTTGCCACATATTTTCTTAATTTGGTACCAGTTATGGCGTCAGGATTTTTCAAAACTATTTCCTCGCAAATTTTTTTCAAACAATCGTGGCCTCGTAAATAACGATTTGATTCAAAGGATCTTGCAAATACATATTTGTTATACATGGAGATTTTGCATTCATCTCGATACCTTATCAAAATGTCTATGCACTGTTTGATAACTGGTGAAAGCAGTACTGGAACTTTTCTGCCTCGTTTTCCTTCAATTTCTACTATAGTCATAATTTCAGCCAATTTTTTTTCTATTGATGTTAATGATTGCCTAATTTCCTCTGTATTTTGTTCCTCCCAAGATGGTCTTGAAATATAATCATTTTCATCTTTGAGGCTTCACCTGAACGTCTTTTATTAAATAATATGATTCTAGCTAGGCATAATGTTACCAGTCTTGTCCAATTTTGATTGTTTCGTTTATCACTTTCAACTTCTAATTTGACACTTTCTATATTTTGGTCTAGGTACCTGCTTAATTTTACTAGATCATCTGTAATTGGTAAAAGTTGTGTAGCATTAAATTTTTGTCTATAAAGGGTTGACAAGGCATTTGAAGATATTCTGGTGCTCCATTCCATTCCTATGAGATCTTGTAATGAAAGTAAAGACTTATTTTTTTAATATTTCCTGCTCGAAGTGCTGTGCCCCTTTCAATTAAAATACATTTTTTAAGGGCATATCCAATCTTCAATGCTAGACTCGGAGTATGAAATTCAGGTCGTGTATCTAAAGAAATAGGATCCATGCTGATTTCTTTCGTGGTTTGTATTACAATATCAAATTTTTCGGGTATTAAAAAATCTGACAATGATTTTTTTTTATTGTTCGTAAGTTTATTTAATGCAATAGTTAAACGTGCTAATTGCCTCATTGTTTGGCGGATAAATTCTGATTGTGTATCACCATACTTTTCAAATTGCATGGCTCCAAATTTTAAAATTAAAATATCATTTCGGCAATTATTGCCAATTTCGTCTGATCTTAACGCTGAAATAATTGATTGATTATATTCCTTGGTAAAACCCATTCCATAAATATCGGATATAAGAGCATTGCTTTCGGCAATAACATGCTTTGCTTCTGTGTTGTGCTTATCTGAATATTTTATTTCACAATTGTATTTAATATGATGCCAAATATGTTTTTTTAACATGAAGCCGAGGCAGTTAACGCAGGGACCATAATCAGAATCTTTAACATACTTAAGCTCATTTTCTGTGGGTCTTCGAACAACGATTAATTCACCAGCTTTAGTAGCTAATACATTACAGTTGTGGTAAAAATCTCCAACCCGTATAATCTCTGTAAAGCCCTTTTTTCGTTGGATAGATTTTTTGGGCTAAGCTAAATATTTTGCCACTTCATTCTCTTTGAAATGCATTGTTTCAAAATGTCTGGACATATTTATTACTCTCTTATTGCAGAAATAACAAGTATGCGTTTTGTTCCTAAGTCGTTTTCCACCAATCTTAGACGCTGCGATTATTTCAATCCCATTAATTGGGTTTACTTTTCTATATTGATTTAAAGATGATTCATCTGTAGTTTTACTCTCATTACTTATTCTCTTTTGTAACTCTAAATTTGTATGAGAAAATGAAGGTTTGGGACTTGGGTTTCGTATGTTTTGATCTGTGGTTTTAAAATTAAAGCAATCCTTTTCTTCAAAGTTATCATTTTCAGTAACAAAACTTACTCGTTCATTCTCTAAACTCTCAAAAAATTTGTTCATAATAAATCCTTTATCCTGGGGACTACTATTTTTAGATTTATTTTTTGTTTCTTGTAATCGCTAGACTTTTTTACTTTTTTATGTGTTTTTTTTCCTTAGATTTGGAGCGAATTTGTAACTTATGAAATTCTTTGTCGTACTCTAAACTGTTTTCTGATATTAATGGAACGTATTCGCTGCCAGAGGGCGAAGAAAATTCAACATTTTTAAATTCTAAAACAACATAAAGTGTAAGAAATACTAAGCATATATTATGATAAAATTTTTAAAAAATAAGCAATGAGCAGACAATTCCATAATTAAATTAGAGAAATAACTAAAATTAAGGAAGTTATAATCGGACAAACTGCACAGTAAGAGTAGAAATATTTATTAAAAAAAATTTGCTAGAGCTCCAAAATTAAAAAGAGTGCCAATTTATAACACATTAAAAATCAAAAATATACAATAAATAAGAGAGATTTTTAATATCGAATTTTGGCATGGTCATTAACGTATGAAATCCTTGGAGTCCATAAATGTTTAAGAAAATTTTTCTTCTTTTTTTTAAATATATTTTTTTAACACCCAGACATACACGTGACCTTTTTTCAATTAAAAAAAGAAGAGTTTATATTTTTTGGCTAAATGTATGAACTAAACCACTTGGTATTTATAGAGTATTTCTAAGTTAGAATCAAATGGAAAAATTGTACTAGCTGTTAATTAAAAAAAAAAAAAATTATAAAAAAATCTAAAACCTAAAATGTAACTATCAGACATCAAAATCTTTCAGTCAAATACGTGGTGTCTCATAAAATGCGAATTTTGTGCTAATTACGTTTATTTTTTAACAATAGCAAAAACCGGTAAAAAAACCATTTATTTACATTTGAAAACTGTGTTTAAATATATAGTCTAAGAAACTTTTATCATCTAATCTTGCTCTAAAATAAAATTAAAATGTAATTACTTATTGTAGAGAAAATAATTCGAAAAAAAAATTAATGCAAATGAATCTATTTGTATATCTAAATGCATTTTTCAATTCAATTGCACACTAACAATTCACATTCATTTCAAACTCCGTAAAAATAACTTAAGTTAGAATAGTTATTTGTATGCCTAGGCCGCGAAATACCTTTTCGTGCAATAGTACGTGAAGTGACCACTTCGCGTTCTCTACAGCGGCCGCGAAATCCAATTTCGCGGCCGTTGCCCATGGTAACGGACGAAAAAGCAAAGGTCACTTTCAAATTTCACATTTCTACAATACGAAACTAACAATGTTATTATTTTTTAGTAAATGCAGTATTCATTTGTAAATTAACAAATATATACTTATATTATTGAAGATAAATATTAACATTAATTGTACAGTTTGTATTATTACTTGTATTTACACTAGAAGTTGAAGCAACAAGATACTGAAATATCACTAAAAATGTCAGCCATATTTGCGTTTTGTCAAGAACTGTCAAAATATTTTGTATGTCAAACATGGTCATTTCCAAAGCAGCTGTGATTTTGTTAATTAAATTGAACTGCTGTTGATTTTAACGCAATAATATATTTATTTGCAATGATCTGATTTCATAATTTTAACGATTGCACGAAAAATAGTGTGTATATCACGGCCGCGAAACTATTTATCGACCTCAAGATTATCTTGCCTCGGCCGCAAGCGGCCTCGATAATTTTTCTTTCGGTCCGCCAAAAAGGTATTTCGCGGCCTAGGCATACAAATAACTATTTTGGCGGATCGAAAGAAAAATTATCGCCTAGGCCGCTTGCTTCCGAGGCAAGATAATCTTAAGGTCGCCAAATGGTTTCGCGGCCGTAGTATACACGCTATTTTTCGCGCAATCGTTAAAATTATGAAATTAGATCGTTGCCAATAAATATATTATTGCTTTAAAATCAACAGCAGTTCAATTTCATTAACAAACTTAGAGCTGCTATGGAAATGACAGTGTTTGAATATTCAAAATATTTTGACAGTTCTTGACAAAACGCAAATATGTCTGACATTGATAGTGATATTTCAGTATCTTGTTGTTTCAACTTCTAGACTGAATACAAGTAATAATACAAACTGTACAATTAAAATTAATATTTATCTTGAATAATATAAGTATGTATTTGTTAATTTAAAAATTAAAACTGTGTTTAATAAAAAAATAATAACATTTTCGTTTCGTATTGTAGAAATGTGAAATTTGAAAGTGACCTCTGCTTTTTCGGCCGCTGTGGAGAACGCGAAGTACTCACTTCGCGTATGATTGTACGAAAATATATTTTTTAAAATATTTTTTACTTGTATTAATTTATTACTTTTAAGCATTGTTATTTAAAAAAATATCACCACAATATTTCATTTTCGTCTAAATTACATGTATGTAATATTTTAGCTCAATCAAACATCCGGTAGTGGGTCAAATTCAACTTGTAAAATCTAATTCAGACTATACTCACAAATCTCGTCAGCCATTGTGAATTTATTACTTTTCACAAAAAAAAATCATCTTCAAACCCCTCATATACCAATTTTGAGTAGTCATCTTCAAATTGTTTATTTTGACAACAAATTAATAATATATGAACCCAAAAACCTCCAAAAACTAATTTTGAATAAAATCGTACCATAGTAAAGAATACCGTCTGTCATTTTGGAACAGCCATCTTAAATTTATTAATTTTGACAAATAAATCATAATCTCTGACCCAAAAAAAAACACATACCAATTTTAAATAGAATGGTACCATAATCAATTTAATAATTTTGACAAAAATTCATAATGTTCGACAAGTTTGAATGGAATCATACCATAATCATAAATATCATCCGCCAACTTGGAGCCACTAGTTTTGTTAATAAAATTTTTGTAATGCATTACCATCTGACTTAAATAGGTATGCAAAATTTCAGCTCAATCAAACATCGGTAATTGGTTCAAATTTGCCTGCAAGATTTGAACAAAACCTATATGTAAAGTGAAATTAAAGCTTTTA
Source organism: Neocrepidodera transversa (assembly GCA_963243735.1). NCBI lineage: Eukaryota > Metazoa > Arthropoda > Insecta > Coleoptera > Chrysomelidae > Neocrepidodera > Neocrepidodera transversa. The sequence goes on from OY725353.1 coordinate 22,706,216, forward strand.
AAAAAATGTGATATCTGATAATTGTATTTTAGGTTTTAGCCGATTTAGGAATTTTCAAAAAATATTATTCTTGAAATAAATAAAAAACAAATCCCGCATTATTATTCCAACTTATAAGAGCACTAGCTGAATACGCTGTGCTTTGCTACGGAGTCTCTTTAATATTAGTACCTGGACGACCGATCTTTACTTGGTTTTCCTATTTTTACCAGTTTTTTCCTACTTCGCGCTATTGTTCCCTGTTTTTCTTTATATTTCCATATTTTTCCCTATTTTTCATCATATCTCCTTATTTTTTACTATTTTTCCTTTTTTTTTAAATTTAAATAAATAAAACAACGTTTTAAGATTTCCACAAAAATTATAACAAAAGTTATTAATTTAATAGTGACTAGTTTCGTTACATAGTAACTACATCATTAGTCTGATGAAGTTATTATATAACGAAACTAGTCACTATTTAATTCTTGAAAAACATTTCACATTGATACACTCATAATAAAAATACTAGAGTTTATAAAATATCATCTACCTAAATTTCTAGCGCCAATTTTACATACATGCTTATTATATATATCTAGTTTGTAGGTTATTTAGTACTTACCGTTAATGGCAGTTGTTTGATCTTCCGAACTTAATCCTTTTATTGTTTCATAATTTGGTAAAGACAAATTAATATGTTGAGAATCAAATTCTCCATCCTTAGACATATTTAACATTTTTATTGTTCTTGCACTCATTGTAAATTATTGTGGCAACTTCGGTCTTAAATGAATATTATACGTAATTCTCCGCTTACTAAATGGCAACAACGAGATAGTTATTAAAGAGGGCAGCACTGTCTTGCCACGCCCCCGTTGCCATAAATGGGGGAATGTATAAAATGTACTATAACCAGTATTCTGGCAACTTACACAGATTAAATGTTTTTTTGAAATAAATTGGATTTAAAGAAGAATTTAAAATGCTATATATTTTTGCTTGTTAAGAAAATATATTAAATATCGGATATGGTAATAATAAATTTTCTATATCTGTTCATTTACGAGTTATAATCGAAAAAAATTGTGGCAACGCGTGTATGTTGCCACAATTTATAAAGGTGCCATAACAATGGAAGAAGTACACACACGTAGCCATAAGTATAGTGAAACGTACACACACACACACACACACACACACATACATACACGCTTAATAATAATTGTGGAGACCGTGCATGGAGCGTAATTGTGGTGTCAACTAAAATATTGAAAGATGTAAATAGATATTTGAAAAATAAAAATTTGAATTTGATTCATTTAGTTTTACACTCCAAAATAAAAAAGATATTAAAATTTTTTTATTGTGGCTACCGTCGTCATAAATATCGAAATTCCTTTCTTTTACACTCGATTACCAGTATTATTATTTTACCGACCATTTACCCACGTACTCCATTATTATTAATGCATAATATTTTACACACGTATGCCATTAATATTAAATTATAGTATTTTACACATGTATGCCATTATTATTAATGTATAAATACTTTACCCATGTATGCCTGTATTATCAATTTTTAAATATTTTACACAGTTATGTTTTATTATTATTATTGTATATTTACATATAGTTATTTCTCAGAATATCAGTCAGATTTGATTTTAAATATATATATTTGTAATTGTTTAAAATTATTTTTTTCTTTGAAACTTGAAAGTCAATTAAATTTACTGGCTAAGTTTGATTAATTTTATATGCGGTTAATGCGACTTTCAATGTAATTTAATCAATATCAATTTATAAAAATTTTACACACTTAAGAGTTTTTCAATAAGTACTAATAGGAATTTACGGAAATAAAACACAAATTCATTCATTATTAAATTTTAAAGTTGCGGTTAATTAAAGAGTTACATGATCGCTGATTTTTAGAGAAAAAAATGTAAAATATTCACCAAAAATTACAACTTATACATTTTGAAAATATTTGGTTTTTAAGCAGTATATTCTATTAAAGGTCACAGGAAACGATTTTCCAAATTTCAAGAGTGCACATTTTATAAATAAAATGGCCGATTTCCGGTTCTTCCAAAAATTCTACTAAATTTCATTTTTTAATGGGCAACCCTGTATATTTTGTTTTTTGAATCTCCGGTTCAAATTAAACATGACAACTTGTAGCTATGGACACTTCTACGATGGCGTGACTATTATGAAAGTGGGCTGTGCGAACGAATAAATGGCATAGCGTGGGGTTTGTGAACAAGTTAATGGATCCATCACTTCTTTTGTAAAAAATGTCTTTTGGTCAATTTTTCTTAAATGTTATTATTTTGTCCATCTGAATGTTATGATTAAATGTCTCCATGGACTCAACTCAATCCTGCTACCAGTTTAAGAAATATTGGTGGTCAAAGTTGGATAATTGTTTATATAGGTCATTTTGTTTTAATTTCAATTTCTTGAATTAAAAAAAAAATTATCAGAGTATATTGAATTTGTTTTGTCATAAAATTGGTATTTAAAAAAGTAAGTTAATTGTATACAGGGTGTTGAAAATTTCAATGTACACTATTGGAATTTCGTTAACCGTTAGATACAAAGTTGGTTAAATAGGATAAAAGTTGCACAGTATCAAGGCAAATTGACTGGATTTTGAAAAATTTTAGTATCAGGTTCGGTTTCCGAGATATTTGCTTAAAATGAAAATTGACGATTTTCGTTTTATTTAATTATCACGTTTATTTTGTATCCAACCATACCAAAATCCAATCAAAACCGTTTAAGAACATAGTGCTTTTCACCGAAAGTAAAATAAACGGCACACTGCTTTTTTTAAAGATATGCATTATACTTCCAATATTAATACGACTAAGTACTAATTTTACTAATTTTAAGTAAAACAAAACGCTTTTGTAAACCGTCTCTGATTTTATTAATTTTAAAACGTCACGAAAGTCTTAAAAATATGCGACTTTTAAACGACCTCGTACCTATCTCTTTGTTGTAATTATAGATTTGTGTAGGTATACATTTTTGTGATTAAATTGTGCTTTTTCCTAGATGCTAACTTAAAAAAAAGCTAAGTTATTCAAGACGGCTTAAAAATATTCTAGAATAAAACAGGACCGTACTTACAAAATTTCCCAAAGTACAGTCCATTGCCGAAATTTAATAAAAAAAAATTAAGTGTAATACATGGTTGGGTAGAGAAAAAAATGGATATTTTAATAAAATAAAAAGGACAGGTCCGTATTTAAAAAAAAATTAAACGGTATTTGGTCTTCAACAAAAAAGATTCATAAAGTTTTCTTTCAAATTTAAAAATCAAGGTGATAATTAAATAAAACTAAAATCGTCAATTTTGGATTTTATCTAATATCTCGGAAACCGGACCTGATATTAAAATTTTTCATAATCCAGTAAATTTGTTTTGGTAATATGCAACTTTTTTTCCCATTTAACTTTGTATCTATAACGGTTAACGAAATCCCAATAGTGTATTTCTATAGCCTGAGTTTTGATAAATTCCTAATAACCTTAAAACAAACGGCCAGATTTATTAAAAAAAAGTATACCGGGTCATTCAGGAGGTCGGGCCAAGTTCATATCTTCAGAGCAAATAAACGGATTATTTTAAAATTTTGGTTGGTCAGTTTAGATTTAATTTAGAATTAAGTGACATAAAAATCCAAAATGGCGGACTTCCGGATTCTTTGAAATTGGCGTAAAACTGAATTTTTACATATTTGGATTCTACAAATCGACTTACGTATTATTCATATTGAATTGGAAATTTGGAACGTTTGGTTTTCAACAATGTTGAATAATATCAATACCACTAACCAAAACTAGTTGATCAACTCCTGATGATGCTAACATAGTTAGCGAAACGTACGTAGAGTGTTTTAAAAATATTTGAAACACCCTGTAGACATATAAAAAATAATGCTTCTCAGACACAATATCTTTTACATCAAATTATAATAGTCAATGCGTTACTATTTTTAATTACAAGTTTGTTACAACTACTGTTAAAGCATCGTATTTTAGGCGATTTTGAACAAAAAATAGATTTGGAAAGTCAGTTTTCGGTCTGTCGGTAAGTTTTTAAAACTAACTTAATGCAGTTTTTCTTTGAATAATGACCTGTAAAGCATATAATTTTTTTATAAAATCTGACGGAGAATATAAACTCAGCACTAAATCATTTTATGACATGTAATCTGAGAACCATTTGAAACAGGGATTAATAATCCGACATGTAAACTGAGAACCAAATAAAAACAGGTAAAAATTACGAAATTTCCCAATATTAGAAATTTCTTGAAATTTTAATAACATTTTAATAGTATAAAGGGTTTTTAGGCTTACCTTATGTTTGCAAACATAATGAATTTAGTATATTACGAAAAAATACGAAATTTCCCAATATTTCAAATTTCTTGAAATTATTTTATGTCAATGGGTATAAACAGAGTATTTAGAATATAAAATGAGTGAATTTGAGATTATAACAAGTCAGCGCGGCTGCAAATTATTACTTTTAAATTGGTATACATATTCAAAAAAAAAAAGTTATGAAAAGTGATGAAACATTTTTTACTTGCACAAATAGTAAATGCAGTGCGAAGATTTTAGAAGCACTACCTATACATTTTTTATCATTGTACACGAAATATTTTTTCTTGAATTTTATTATTTAAAAATGAAAAAATAAATAAATGGTCAGTCTTTTTCTTAAATAAATCTGAATTTTGGTCCTCAGATTACATGCACCCAAATCTGACCGTTTGTTTTACAGTTATTCGGAATTTATCAAAACTCAGGTTTAATGGTTATAGTAATTTTAAATATAAATTAACTCCACTGACTTTTTGTTAAACCCTGCATAATTAATATATATTTTTAAATATCTAATTTATGACTAAATTCTTCCATAAATAAATTCAATATACTATACGACGAAGACGAAACTAAATTTTTAGTTTTACACTGACTTAAAGGCAAAAGGTTCAAACCAAAGACAAAGAGCGAATCAGTTTCCTATGGATGAAGCGATGTTGCCGCCTTTAAATTAAAATAAATAGTACAAAAGCTATATGTAATATATGCAGTTTTTCTCACTCGCAATTAATGTACTTTCTTGTAATACTTATTTCAGACACATATTTTTTATTTATTATGGTTTATTTATTTAATAAAGAACACTTTTGTAATATTTTAAATAACTCAGGTCAGACCGACTCTAGGTATCTTCAATTCAATCGTTTACAGGACTGCAGCATATGACAACACTGCTTAAATTACCAAATGCTCGGAAACTATGAATGCCTTACTACTGGTTATAAACCATTTTAAAACCGAGCAATGGGATTTTTAAGTCGAAATGTTTAATTTACCTGCTCCTTTGGGCTTATGGTCAGTCTTCTTCTTAAATAAAACCAGACTTTAAAAAATATATTTTTTTTGCTATAAAACCTTAGATATTTTTAATCACAGGAATAAAAATTTAATATAAGAGAAAATAAATAAAAAAATATGTGACAATCTGTAATTCTATATGCTGTTAATTTTTTTTATCTATAATAAGTTAATTATTCACACAATATGTTGTAATATTCGACCGATAACCCTCTTTAGTTAAGAGTTTTCTTAAGAGGCGCCAATACCATAGGTTATCTTGCCAGAAATCGTTTTTGGACGAGCGCTCCGTTAATATTAAAGATAGGGAGCTGCGGTTTTCACCAATCGATTCTGTAGTCAATTCTTTAGAGCGCGTCTGTGGCAGTTTTTTTAGAATAATTTTAGTAAAAGTGATACGACTATCAACTTTATTCTCTAGACAAATTTAAAAAATGTAGCACAGACGCGCTCTTCTCATAAATATTTTAAATATCATGAAAAACCGCATATTTTTAGTTGCTATATTAGGCGAGTTCTCGTCCAAATATGAATAATTATGTTTTATGGCGCTCTACCCTGTTCTGCGCAGAAAAAGTTGGACTAGAAGGTAGGATTATTTAACATTAACCGGAAAAACCAAAAAAAAATTTGACATCCAATTTATTAGAATACAAGTACATTTTCCTTGGGTAAATTTCTAACCGGCAAATACAAAAGTCACGTAGTGAGTGGGCCTCTTAAATCTATAAAAGTTAATATAGGAACATGAGGCTTACTTTAAAAGGACGCACACCACGTGACTTTTGTGGTTGCCGGTTAGATAATTACCTAAGAAAAATGTGCTTGTATTGTAATAAATTGGGTGTTACAATAACTTTTTTTAGTATTTTCCGGTTAATGTTAAGTAATCCTACCCTCTAGCCCAATTTCTTCTACCCAGAACAGGGTAGAGCGGCACAAAACGTAATTATTCGTTTTTGGAATAGTTCTCGCCTAATATAGCAACTAAAAATATGCGGGTTTTTCTCATGATATTTAAAATGTTTATTAGAAGAGCGCACCTGTGCTACTTTTTTTAATTTATTTAGAGAAAAAAGTTGATAGTCGTATCACTTTTCCTAAAAAAAAATTTAAAAAAGCCACATACGCGCTCTTAACAATTAAATACAGAAATTATTAGTGAAAACCGCAGCTTCCTATCTATAATATTAAGGGACTGCTCGTCCAAAAACCATTACAGGCAAGATAACATTTTATATTGGCGTCTCTTAAGAGAGAAAAAACAACTTTATGAATTATTTTAAGTTGGGTGGATAATTAATTTTTTAAAAGGTAGCATTTTGGCAAAAAGAAAGTTATGAAAACTTCATAAAGGTGCATGCCATTAGAGATGGTACCGACAACATTTACCACTCTAATTTTTTTGACCCATAAAAAAATTAATGGAAGTGCCAAAATGAATGATTTTGCAATTAAATGATTGTTTTCTTAACCATTCGTTAAATTAATTAAAATTTATTTATGGTAACGCTTTTAGTTTAAATCAGAAAACAGTGCAAATATTTAAATAAAATAGTACAATGATTGAAAAACGTCTGAAAATTAATTTTTATCTAATGTAAAAAGTTTAAGAATTCAAGTTTTTAAAAATAAATATGCGCGTTATATGGGGATAAAACATTTGTTTAAAAACTTAGTAGCTCTAGCAATAGAACAGACGTGTACTTAATTTATTTCAATAAATTAAATAAAGAAATAATTGTATTTGACTTATTACAATGGTTAATGTTGGTATTCAAAAATAGTACACCATCCAAAAAAAAATAAAAAATTAAAATACAACAAATCACTATGAAGCTCATTTCCCATTAAATTTATTATTTGTAAGATATTTTTTTCGAAAGAGAAACTAATTTTAATTGATTTTCCAACATTAAAATATTTTTTAAATTTTGAATCTGTAGCGAACTATAATTTCAAATCCCATAAATTATTTTTAATTATTAATTTTGTTTTGCTAAAATATTTCTCCAGATAATTTCCAATTAATTGCACTTTATTGAGAAAAGAGGTTAAGAAAACAAGCAGATAATTTGAATCTAAACAAATTAAAAAAAATTGTAGACTTGTTCAAAGGCAATATCTTCTAACTTGGCTATTAAAGGTATACTTGTTAATATGGTTGGAGAAACAATAATAATAATAATACTCGCCCTACTTTTCACCCCCTTGCGAGTGAACCCCAGAGCCAATGGATTGGACGGGGAAGGGACGGCTAGTATTATTATTTGTCGTGGGGCTCCGGAGCGACTTACTGAGGATTGATGGCGCCATTTAACTATATGTGTAGGAAAACCCGGAAAACCTCACCACCATCATCGGCACAGTGACACAGGGGGAAAGAAAATCTACGCTCCGCATTAGACATTAATTAAATTAATATTCAATGCGGTTTACATATTCGAGCAAAGTAGCTAACACTGTAACTTTTTAAATTAAAATTTCATTATCAGATACGAGGCACGAACCCACTTTGGCTCTAGCAGATAAACAGCCATAATATAACCGAAAGCCAACGATCTGTGTTACCGACACTTTTAAAAAAGGTACCGCACGACATACATTTCCATTAAAAAAATCATCGGTAACGTTATGACGCTTACGTATAAAAAATATCTCACAAATCGCGTGTTTAAATATAAAAATCAACGTGTTTCAGGATTATCCTCCACAGTTATCGATTCACAAAATAAAAAATCTGACATACTGTGATATGCCAATCTAATATTTTTATATAATTTGTTCACATTGTTACCATAATTATTAGTTGTGACACCCTGTAACTATTTATTAACAAGTAATGGGACGCCTATGTGGGACATGCGAACGTGGGCTTTGCGAAAATAACCTGTTACGTGGGGCTTGCGAACACGCGTACCTGCTTTAATCTAAGGGCTGACCATCGGTGGAACTTGTAAACAAGACCAAAATTATAACTATAAAACTATTATTATATGATATTTCTAAATTATTATTTGAAAATGTTAAAAGACCAAATGATAAATATTAATAATTGATTGAATGGCTAAAATGGCAATAAATAAAATGATTTTTTATTTACCTAAATGATTCACAAACTTTACAATAAATGTGATTGAAATAAAATTTTTACAATCTTAACAGCTGTACCCTATAAATATAATTTATCATTGAAATAATAAGAACATAATCAAATTCAAAGAAAGATTAAAATTTCTTCATTATGTTTACATATAAGAAAATTGGAAATAAATGAATATATTCAAATTAATTAACACATGACAGTTAATCTTTGAAATTGTTGCTGCTTTAATAAAATATTAAAATAAAGCGCACATAAACTTATTAAAAAAAAATTACTTGGAGTGTTCTAAATCCCATGGTTCCATAAATTAACCGATGGTATATCAGGTACATGTTAAAACCTTAACTTAACCTCTGAAAAGGTCACCTAGCTCCGCATTTTTCCTCTTTTCCTTTTTTCCGATATTTCCCTATTTTTCCCTAGTTTTCCTTACTTTTTCTATTTTTTAGAGTTTTTCCTGTTTTTTCTCAATTTTCCCTATTTTGTGATTTATTGTTAGGCCTGGTTTAGCTTTCATGATGCGTGACGAATACTCTAGTTAACAGAGGTATTGTATAAGGAGCATAAATCATTGCTTAAAAGCAATAAATAGGTCATAATATCTAATAGTACATAATAAGAATTTAGTTTTGACTTAAATATAACATCAAATTTAAAATGATCTGTTTAATTTTTGCAACGATATCAACTTGGTCCATACAAATGCATCCCAATCCGATAATAATAAAACAGCTTTACCTGAAACCACATACCTCCTACGACAAAAGTATTTCATGCAGCTACGCTGACGACCGAAAACATCCGAAAAATAATAATGTTACCACAGTTACTAACATTCCAGAAAATTTACACAGTTTACCACAAATATTAAGCGCTGAAAATTATACACATATTGTAGAGGGCGCTCAACGCAGCAAAAGTGTAAGTAACCACAAATATACATTTAGAGGTAACATGCTAAAAACAATATTTATGGAGCCTTACACACCAAAAAGTAAAAGTAGGTACCATTCGAATCAGCTCGAAGTGAAGATAACGAAAAACTATGAAAGAAATTGTGGTATACGTGTGTATGTATGCCACAATTCGTAAGCTATCCACAATTACTGTCTGTGCACACACAAGTATCCACAAATATGTACGCTCCTACACACACACACACACACACACACACACACATACACGTTTGGCAATATTTGTGGCACACGTGCATGAAACGTATTTGTGGCTTAATCGTTGAAATTATTAGGATTAGATCGAGAAAAAAAAGATTAACAGAAGGATATAATTTACACTCCGTAACCCTCCAATTTACCCCAAATATTACATGAAACAATTTGTGGCACCGGGATCCACAATTATACAAAAACAAACGGTATACACTTGTATGCCACAATTATACAAAAACAAACGGTATACACTTGTATGCCACAACTATAGTAAAACAATCTGTTTAACACCCGTACTCCACTAATATTAAGATAATAAAACAAAGTGTTTAAACATATATGTCACAATAATAATTCGAAAACTTAAGTGTTACTAATCTTTCTCATATCGATGGAATAACACATTTAACAAAATGGGAAAAATGGGAAACGCGTTCGGTCTTTTTTAAAATCGCAATAAAGCAATGTATCAAAAATTTTACTTTATTATCCTCCTTCGTGTGTCAATATTAATTATATTGCTTTAAATCGCAAATTCACTTTGTATCATATTTTGGGAAATAATAATATGTATTATTTTCTGAATTTCGGTTTTGTAAAAACAATAAATACGAACAAAAAAATATCAATATTAAATACCGTTTTATTGGTATAATTGAGGTGCCTCAGAAGCAAACTATTAAGTCAAAATTTAGCATTTTTTAACAAATAATTTTAAACTACTCTTTAGGCTCTAACATTATTTGTTAAATAAAGTGTAATAATATTTTTGGTAAAATGCTAAATTAACATAGTTTGCTTCCGAGGTACCTTGGTTATAGTTAAAATATATAGAATTTACTCTCAGAATCTAAAGAGCTAAATATTTTCTTTCCAAATAAATATTGAATTAATATACTTTGCTTCTGAGGTACAAAGTAACTAAACTTAAGTTATTATTCGTTAATAAACAAAAATAAATTCTTCAAAATCTAAACGAAACTACAAAAAAATTGTGATTAAAGTAAATTAAACTATGAAATTAAATTGGCCTAGTTTGAAATATCAAATAGGTATTAAATATTGTTTTACCTAATTAAGGTACCTCAGAAGCGTAAGTATGTTAAGTTAAAATTTGGTATTTTGCGAAAACATTAAGTTGTTTTTAACAAATGATATTAAACTACTCTTAGGGTATGGAATTTATTTGTAGAATCTGTAGAGCTGTCAACATTATTTGATAACTAAACTGTAAATATTTTTTTCGGTAAATGTTAAATTAACATATTTTGCTTCGGAGGTACCTTAGTTATAGTTTAATTTAATTTAATCACAATTTTTGGCATAGTTTAACCTGTTATTATTCGTCGTTTCCATAAATAAAAAATAAAATATTGAAAACCCAAAGGAAGCTGCAAAGAATTATGATCAAATTAAGATATTAAGTTAAATTAAACTGCCCTAGTTTGAAAGAAGATTAAACAACTGTTTAAGGCTATATAAAAATATTGAATTTAAATAAATAAAACAACGTTTTAAGATTTCCACAAAAATAATAACAAAAGTTATTAATTTATTAGTGACTAGTTTCGTTACATAGTAACTTCATCAGACTAATATTATTTACAAGAAAATCAAGAACTTTATACTAAAACAACTAAGAATAAAATTACCTCTCTAAAATTATGAGAGCTTAACCAAAAGCTATTAACAAACGTTCAAGCAATTAAAAACTAAAGAGAATTTAAAATAATTTAAAAAATACTTTAAAAGAATATTTGTCGAAAGGATTAAGGTATTAAAAGAGATTTAAAAGTGGCGAATTGTTAAGGTCAAGTTGGTCATTTAATAATAAATCCGTATGTTTGAGTTTATTGATTTCTAATGTTTCTAAGTAATTTAACCGAATGCCTTTACTTTGCGTATGTAAAATTTCAAAATTATCATTAAAAATATGATTTTCATTAATTAAATGATTGGAATAATTTGAATCTAATTTATTATGTTGGAAAGATTTTTTATGTTCATTAACCCTTTTGACAAATGTTCTCCCTGTTTGACCTATATACCTTTTTGGACAAGAACCACAAGTTAATGAATAAACACCCGATTGAAAATTTTTATTTATTTTATCTTTATTATTTTTAATTGCCATGCCTAAAGTATTGATCGTTTTATATGCAACATTCATGTCTAAATTTCTTAAGAAAGAGGATAAATTTTGATTTGGCAAACCTAAATACGTAAAAGATTTAAAATTAGATTTATTCGGTTTAAGTGATGGATAAATTAAATGAATAGCTTGTTTTTGTAACTTCTTATTTAAAATATTATCAATAATAGAGGGGTTGTAACCGTTATTCACCGAGATCTGTTTAATTAAATTTAATTCTTTATTGTAATCCTCGTCACACATAGGTATATTAATTAATCTATATACCATACTATTATAAGCAGCTAATTTATGTTGATAAGGGTGATTAGAAGAGTTATGTATCGTAATGTCCGTGTGCGAGGGTTTGTGAAAAATGGAAAATTCGTGTCTGTTATTAAATTTTTTAATGGTTAAATCCAAAAAATTAATGCAATTATCTATTTCTGACTCCATGGTAAAATTAATATTAGGATGAAGAGTATTAATAAATTGAAGAAAAGTATTAATTTGTCTATTTGTTCCATCAAAACACACCAAAATATCATCAACATACCTATACCAGTAAATACATTTTTTGAATAATGGGTTTTTAGAGATAGTATGTTCTAAGGGATCCATAAATAATTCTGCCAAAAGCGGACTCAGAGGATTACCCATTATTAGCCCTTTATTACACGAATAAATTTTGTTTTGGAATTGAAAGTAATTTTGATTTAAGCAAATAGTAAGAAGGTTAATTATATCATTAATTATTACTGGGTTTGTGTTTGAATCAATAAGTTTTTTCTCTACCAAAGAGATAGTCTCAGTGGGAGGGATACTGGGAAATAAATTATGTACATCAAATGAAACTAATTTTGCATTGCTTGGTATGGTAATGTTTTTGATTTTGTTAATTAATTCATATTAGTCTGATGAAGTTACTATGTAACGAAACTAGTCACTATTAAATTAATAGCTTTTGTTATTATTTTTGTTTTATTTATTTAAATTTAATAATGGACTTTCATCAAGTAAAAGCCGACACAGTTAAACAGTACAAATATTGAATTAACACTGTTCAACATTATTTGTTTCGATTTTTTTTTGAGAAATCATTTTGACTTATAATTTGCTTCTGAGGTACCTAAACTATAACAACAGTTAATATTACTTATCTTTCAAACTGGCCAAATTTAATTTAATTTAATGATAATTTTTGGCATTATTTGCCACTGAGGTACAAACTACTAAATTTTAGGTATTATTTGCCATCTCAATAAATAGAAACTAAATTCTTTGTGATATTACTACAAAAACCGCTGTGCCCTAACTATATCTACATTAATTTTATTAAGAAAATTCACTCTATGATCTAAATTAATTATTTAACAATAAGTTAATTTTCTTTTACTCAAATGTTAACTCTAATTGAAAAACACAAAGTCCCGAATATTTAGTATTTTGTGAAAATTCAGGGTGGACCAGATTTAATTTGCGTATACAAATATATCTCGTACACCACAATAGATACAATATCGGTTAAATGGGAAAAAAGATTTGTCTTTTCCAGAAGAATTTAATGCTTTTCTTTTTCAAAAATCAGATCTGGTTTCTCAGATATTTAGGAAAAACCGAAGTTTGCCGATTTTCGATTTAATTAATTACCACCTTAATTACTATAAAAAAACTTTATATAACTTTTTTATTGAAGGTAAAATATGACTTAACATAGCTTTTCCAATTTTTTAAAACAATGTTTCGTCTTTGAAGGGCCACCCTCATCTATTATTTTTTAAATGGAATTTTCAATGTACAGTCCTGTTCATTTTTATCCTGAAAATATGAGTACAAGAATTATAAAATATCTTGAATAAGAAGGATACTTTGAGCAATTTTTACATAATTATAATAATTCACAATAACCATTTAATAATTATAATTTCTAGCTATTTGTTATCATTCAATAATTGAAATTTAAATAATTTTTTTTTGTTTCTGATTGTAGTTATTTAAGAAAATTTAAATTGAGATAATGCAAATTAAGTTGGAGTATTTAGGGCGTTAAGCTCAAAATAGACGCAATTTTTAATTATTTTATTTAAAAAGATATATAAAACCTAATAAAAAAATTAAATATTTTACATGGTTGGATAAAGGAAAAAATGGAGATTTTAAAAATTAAATAAAAAGTAAATAGTCTAGTCAAACTTTTTTCTTCGCGTCCGAAAAATATGATCGAGGTGTTATTCGATTCGGAATAGCGTGTATAGATGATTTTTGAAAAAATTCCAAGACCCGCTTACAAAAATTGCAAAAGTTATAAACAATTACCTGAAAAATAAAAATGGGGTTCAGTTTTTTGCAAATATATCAAAAACTATTTGACATTTTGCCAAATTCGAAAAAAGATTTAAAAAGAAGAGGAAATTTACCAAATAAAACTATGCCTCCCGGAACTGTAGGACCAATATTTAAAATTTTCACAGAATGTTGAAAATATAGCCGAAAACGGGGACTGTCCACTTTTTACCTATAATGAATAAATATTTTTTAAACTTATTAAATATGAAAATTAAAAATTAAAAAATTCAGGAATCTACTGGATAGATTTATGAACAATAATCCGCAATCAAAAAATTTTTATTTTTATTTATTTTTCTATAAATAGGCTACTTTTGTATAACGAAATCTAATATATATGATAATATGTACTAATGACGTACTATCTGAGATTTGATTTATCTGGCTCTTTATGTATATTTCTATAAGATTGGTACACCTTACTATTAACGTTACTATGAAAACTGGACTGTCTATGAAAAAAAAATTTGTTTACGGCTTTATCTTTATACTATATCGATTGTGATTTTTTATTTGTGATTGTGGGAGTGTTCTGAAAATGGAGAATAAATATATATAAAGCTACATCAAATAATCTACCTAATGTGGATTATTTTATTGTACACGAATATAAAAATCGATGAAATTTAAATTTAGTTAAGCCTGCACTTTAAGTATGTAAGAAGAGTGTTGCTAACGCACAATCACATTAAACCAAATTCTTCTGCTTTTGGATGTTATTTCTTATTAACTATTAACGAAAACCACTAAAAATCGATATACCGATTATTTTAGTTTTACCACCAAATATAATATGTGGTCGAGTAGACACTTTCAAACTAAATCTGCAAAAGGGAAGGAGCTACAGGTAGTACGTCATAGCCCGCGAGATTTGAAAATAAAAGTCAGGAGGGCCCGAAAGCGTTAGGATTTTAAATTATTAATCAGTGTAGATAATACATTTTGACCTTATATATTTAAAAGTAATTTTTACAAAAATCACAAAAATTGCCCATCATGCATTAGTTAATTAACAATTTTTTTCAACTCGAACATGAACATTTTAAGTGCGATAATTGTTAAATAACAAATATGAAACTTTTTCCTTATTTGGATCAATTTTTGAAAGGTCTCAGACGAGGAACCCGTTGGAAAAATTAAAAACTTGTTATTTTTCACTTTGTTATTAACAATTTACTTAGGCTAAAAATTAAAAAATTTAATTAATCATTTTTTCATATTACTATTGATCCCTTTTTTATGATCAGGAGTCACATGAAAATGACTTAAAAAATTTTTAGTTTCTATTGTTTACAAATTGTTATAAATAGATGCGTTGTTTATAAGATAATTAAAATTTTATTTTTGGAATCATATACTTTGATGCAAATTATGATTTAACAAAAAGTCGTTCCTTAAAATTTTTTTATCAATTAAAAGCGTGTGTGTTAATTAACAATTTTTTTTCACCATATAAATAATTTCTCTCAAAAAATAACACATGTTTGTTTTTGTTCCATTATATAGAAAAAAAATTATATAGAAAAGATTTAATTGTTTATAACAAATTGTTTATTAAATAAACAATAAAAATTTAAATAATAAATATTTACAGGTGATAGAAAAAAAATTGTTAATTAACAAATACGTTTTTAAGCAATAAAAAAAATTTTAAGAAACGATTTTTTTGTAAAAAATCTTAATTTGCATCGAAGATTATGTTTCAAAAAAGAAATTCTAAATTATTGTTTATAACAATTTTTGTAAACAATAAGGAATAAAAATTTAAAAATAATTTTCATGTGACTTCTGAAAACGAATAAATAGTAATATTTAAAAAAAAATTTTTTTTTCAATGATTAATCAAGCATTTTAATTTTTAACGTAAGTAAATTGTTAATAACAAAGTGAAAAATAACAATTTTTTAATTTTTCCAACGGCAATCTCTTCTGAGACCTTGCAAAAATAGGTCTAAAAAGAAAAAAAAATTCAGATTAGATATTTAACAATTATCGCACTTACAATGTTCAGGTTCAAGTAGGAAAAATTGTTAATTAATTATTACAAGATTTATAAAAAAATCGCGATAAAAATCTATCCAGTGGATGCCTGAATATCTTCAATTTTTAATTTTCATATTTAATAAGTTTAAATAATATTTATTCATTAAATGTCCAAAGTGGACAGCGCTTACGCAAGCCGAATCCCCGTTTTCGGCTGTATTTTCAACACTCTGGGAAAATTATAAATATTGATCCGACAGTTGCGGAAGGTAGAGATTTTCGTAAATTTCCTCCTCTTTTTGAATCTTTTTTCAAATTTGAAAAATGTCGAACAGTTTTTGAGATATTTGCAAAAAAACAAAATCCATCAGATGACACCTCGTTCATATTTTTCGGAGGAGTAGAAAAAAGTTTGGTCCAAAAGGCACCAGTTGACTATATAGGTTTATATTTAAAAAACAATAGATGAGGGTGGCCATTCAAAGCTGAAACGTTTGTTTTAAAAAATTGGATACGCTATGTTAATCCATATTTGGCTTTCAAAAAAAAAGTTATATAAAGTTTGTTTCTATATTTAATAATTAAGGTGGTAATTAATTGAAACGAAAATCGTTAATATTGTCCCAAATATCTTAGAAAACAGACCTGATATTTTGAAAAAAGCATTAAATTCTTCTTTCTTCTCATTTAACCGATATTGTATCTATTGCGATTTACGATATCTCTGTATACGCACATTAAATCCGCCTGTATACATATTTCAAAATAAACAAACTAGGTACCATATTTTACGACAAATATAAGGGCAAAATATTTAACCATAAAATACAGCGTACGATGTT
This sequence comes from Neocrepidodera transversa, assembly GCA_963243735.1. Lineage (NCBI taxonomy): Eukaryota > Metazoa > Arthropoda > Insecta > Coleoptera > Chrysomelidae > Neocrepidodera > Neocrepidodera transversa. The sequence continues at coordinate 22,723,205 of OY725353.1, forward strand.
ACGTCATAGTTGTCACTAATATTATGATACCTACTGAACGTAAGAGTGCGAGCAATTCAACTTATTTAAAATTAGTGTTTTCTAATATTTCCAAATTCAAGTAAGATGTCATCAATACGAAAGCGACGGATATATTCAGTTGCCACTAATATGAGCAAACCGGAAGAATAACACTCCACCAGAGGGCGCTCAACGCAGCAACTTTTCAGTAGCCACAAATATAGTAAAATCTGAACAAACTCAATGATCACTTGTGGCGACATTTACACAAAAATTACAAAGTAGGTACAGATCGAATCAGCTCGAACTGTAGAATACTAAAATTCTATTTAAAATTGTGGCATACGTGTGCATGTATGCCACAAAAGACACGTATGCCACTAATACTGTCTATGCACACACAAGTTGCCACTAATATAGACACACACACACACACACACACCTATACTGGTCTGATCGCTACTGTGGCATCACCTGCATGGGCATCGATTGTGACCACATGGATGTTTCTAAGCGGAAGAGATAGCGCAAAATATGGGGATTATAAAAATATGAGTGTATCAGAGATACACTCCATAGAAAAGACGTGGGATATGTTTGAATATTATGACATCTTCTGTGCATTATGACCTCTGATGTCACAATAATATTTCTGTTGCCACAATATTTGTGTATACTTGATGCCACAATATTTGTGTATATTTGATGCCACAATAATATTTGTGTGTACTTGATGTCATAGTTAATGTGTGTAGATTTAGAAATGAGTTGTCAGAATTATAGAAATTTTGAATTTGTGTGTTGAATCAAAGATTTTCGTCAATATGGTTGTAGGAACATTATTCTTCAAAGACCAATTTATTCAAAAATCAGTGGCGAATTTTTAGACCTAGCAACATTAGTTATTTTAGTAACGTCAGGGGAACCGGCCTCAGATATTTAGCTTCAGGGACCCAAAAACCACGATTACAAATATAAATTTTAGGAACATTTACAAAAATGAAGCCGATATGAGAGGTAATTTTTATAACGTAAGGAAAGTCAAGAATTGCAAAGGCTATTTTTTATCGTATTTAAAAATATAACAAAAATTATTTATTTGCAGGTACAAATAATAATATTTTTTAATCCTAATGATTAATGGCCCAGTGTATATGAGACGGTGACATTACATAATTCCAGAAAGGTGCCTTTTATAAAAATTTTACAATAGGTTTTTGTTTATTATCAAAAAAATCATAGTATAAAATGGGTTGCACTAATACAGGTCGTGCCGAAGAAAATATATACCGAAGTTTTTTGCATTTTTTAAATGATATATCCCACTTGATTTCTATTATGTATAGTAAAGGATCTACAGCCACTTAAAAATCACATTTTTTTGATTTTAGATGACAACATTAGCTAGGCAGTTGAGAATCGAGAAAGACGACTTACACGTGCCTATCCTAACTTTTTGAGATGAATAGAGTCAAATAAAACAGTATCTTTTATTGCGTTAAGTATATCAAAAAATTTAAATCCCGTTTGATTCTTGATCACTATGTAATAAATAATTTTTTATTCCAATGTAAATAGTAGAATGTATTTTATATTGTCCAAATGATATTGATGTTGCCTGCTTTTGCTAGGACCGAACTTTCCAATACAAACAAAATTGTACTGTTTAATTCAGACGAGAAAAAAATTAAAGATAAAAATAAAATATATTTACCTCGTTTTATTTTCTGTACTTCCTACGATACATATGCATTTATTATTTTAATCTTCCACTTTTTTCTCTTGTCTGAAATATACAGTACAATTTCGTTTGTATTGTAAAGTCCGGCCCTATCAAAAGCAAGTAATATCGAAAGAATTGTGAGGTGTGATACCGATAAATTTCTGTTAGTTCTTTTTACTTTGGTGTTTTTTCATAATGTGGACAACATAAAATACATTCTACTATATATCTCAAAAAGTTAGAATAGAGACATGTTAGCCATTTTTCTCGATAGTCAACCGTTTGGATACTACAGCCATTCAAAATCAGGACAATGTGATTTTCGGATGGCTGTGTTCTATTTCAAAAACAACTTTGATATGTATCTTTTATTTGGAACGGTCTGTATAAGCGGAATTTTAAACTATTATTTTTTAATATACATAAAAAAGTATTGGTAGCATTTTAATAAAAGTCAACGTTCTGGAATTATGTACCGTCTCGTATACCCTGGAAAACCATGAATAAAAACAAAAACAAAAAATTTAAATTCCTTCATTCATTTTCTTTTAGATTTGAAAGCCATAAAAGGAATGAATTTTAATTAAACCTTTTTTAAATATTTTAAATTCGCAACAAATACATTAATATGTTCAGCTAACATTAAAAGTTAATCTCAGAATTGAGATAGACATGAAGGACATCCTATTACATTAACGGAAGGCCTTGAAACAAATAAACTGGAAACAGAAAAAAAACTACAAAAACTAAAATTTAAAGTTAATCTCAGAATGGAGATAGATATGAAAGATATTTCTTCACATTTACAGAAGGCCTTGAAACCAAAAAATCAAAAAAAAATAAAAAGGTATTGATTTCGGCGCCAAGAAGTTCACTGAGGGGTTTTAATCCCCCTTTTATTGCGGGTTATTTGATTTTTGACACAAAATTTTATGTCTGACCATTTTCTTTTCTTTAGCTCAGGATGTTTTTCCATGCATTCTTCGCATTCCTTTATACCTGGAAGAGTTTCCCTTTTGATAAAGTTCTTAAAAAATTCTAATATACTATTTTTAATTCCTCTTTTGACCAAGGGAGTCGCACCTTCATCTTTTTCTTAGTACCTAAAAACGAAAATAACTCTTATATTTCTAGTAAAAACACAAATACCTTAAATTGAAAAAGTATCGCAAATAAATATAATGAATGTTCTGGAAAGTCTGATAGATAAAAACTGATAACACATGAAATATGGCAACCGAGATACGCATAAAATGAATAGATAACAATAATCTGTTTCAGGTGCCACGTTTGAGGTAATATTTAGTATCTTAGTGTGTTGCAATGTACTCCTCCTGAGTTGAACAATTCGTATTCGTAATGAAGACCACTTGCTAGCGGCTCGCAGTATCATTTATTTTCGCGAATAAAACTTCATTTATTTCAGTTAATTTGAAACCAAAATACAAATCATGAGGTATATGCAACGGAATGAAAAAAAATCCTATCAAATACCCTCTATTTAATTCAATCTGATTTTATACCTGATTTATTTCGATTTGGTCTTTCCTTTTCATTTGGTCTCTTCTTTTCATTTATCTCTTCCGGTACTTCACTACTGTTTATATCAATATCTACCCCGTCTTCCTCCTCATCTTCCTCTTCCAGAGGTGGAAATTCTGAAATGTTTTATTATTAATACAGGGTGTTTCATAATAAAGTACCGTAAATTGGGGAATATGTAGATCTTGATAAGCTATTAAAAAATCTAAATAACATTTTTCTGAACCCCCTCCTTTCCGCACTCTACAGAGTGTGATGAAGTGAAAATGATAAATACATCTTTTTTAAAATATTTTCAGTGTCGGTAGAAACATCAACTTCAACATAGGTACATGTTACTTTTTTTACCAATATGAATTAATGCACTTTATTTCGATAAATTAGGATAATCGATCGGCGTAGAATCAGGGAGTTATCAAAATAATTTTGCTCTTAACTTTTTGCACACCCTGTATTTGATAAAAACTGCAACTCATAATTATTACTCATACAATTTTCCACAAAAAAGGTACTCTTTCTTAATCTCTGTAGAACATTGCATTTTCGAAATATTTCAAATTTAGTCCTACTCATACATGAAAGCAATATGAGGGTGTCTTTAGAATAAAGTATCGTAAATTATGGAATATGTAGATCTTGACGAATTATCAAGAAAAGCTAAATAACATTTTTCTGTAAACTTACTCGTTTCCATTCTACAATAATATTAAATTTACACGTCAAGATCTACATATTACCCAAATTACGGAACTGAAACACCGTTTTTGAAATATCTCGAAAATGCAATGTTCTACAGAAATCAACAGAGTCACATTTTTGTGGCAAAATTGTTTGCGTAATCATGTTGAGTTGTAATTTATATGAAATACAGGGTGTGCAAAATGTTAAGATCGAAATTATTTAAGTAGCCCCTGATCCCACGCCAATGGATTATCCACTTTGATATTATTTTTAACTGAAAACCATTTACTAACACTATAATAATACCTTACCATCAATTTGAATGTCTTCCAGTTTTTTTCCTGAATATCTTTCAGCTTCTCCTGATTCAACTGCAATTAACAACCTGCTTACTTTTGTCAACTCCACAGCACTTTCGTGCATTCTGTAGAAATCACGGTGGACTCTTATATCGTGTCCCAAATGTCTGGCAAGCCAGTCGGTCTCATTTTCTGTCAAATTGAATATTTGACACACGGTCGCGATGTACTTCCTTAATTTGGTACTAGTAATATTTTCCGCGTATAACAAACTTGCATTAGTACATGCTTTTCTGAGGCAATCGTGACCTCTTAAGTGTCCTTCAGAATTTTGACTTCTTGCAAATATAAAAATATTCTTTATATTAATCTCTGCTTTTGTACGGTATTTAATCAGTAAATCAATCGATGATTTCATTTCCCCAGTTAAAATTACGGGTACTATTCTCCGGTGTTTACCTATAATTTCAACGACTGTTAATTTATTAGCCAGTTCCGTTTCTAGAGGCGTCAGCGAGTTTTTAAATTCAACTGTTCCCTGCTCGGACCACGATGGGCGATTTTGATAATTATTAATTGTCATCTTCGATGCTTCCCCTGAACGTCTCTTGTTAAAAAGAATGATTCTACATAAAGTAACTGATGCCAAATTTGCCCAAATTTGCGCCGTGCAATTTTTTTCTATTTGGGACTTTAACTCTTTGATTTCATCTTTTAAATGCAAGTTTAATTTCATTAAGTCACTAGTAATTGGGAGAAGCTGAGTAGTATTCATTTTTCTTTTCTGTAAAGTTCTTAATGCTTTAGAAGAAATTCTGACTGACCACTCCAGGTCCATTAATTCTATAAATGCTTTAAGCTCATTATGTTTTGAAACTAAACCCATACGAAGTGCAGATCCGCTTTCTAACGCTACACACTTACGCAGCAAATGCCCAATTTTTAAAGCAAGTAATGGAACTTTAAAATTGTTTATGGCATCAGTATTACTGATTTCATTACCACATATGTTTTTTGTAGCTGCAATAATTTTATCAAAAAATATTGGTGCAATCCATTCACCAAGAGACTTATCTGGATACATATTGTTCAACTCTATTTTAAGTCTTCCTAACTGACGCATTGATTGTCGAATTAGATCGACTTGGGATTTTCCATATTTCTCGTATAAAAAACTACCCAACTTTACTATGAGAAGATCATCTTTACAACTTTCAGAAACTGTATCATATCTAAATGAATGTAAGACTTCCTTTCTAAAATTTTCTTCTACTTTGGGTCCTAAAATTTCAAATAGCAATGCAGCACTTTCATTAAGCGGCCCTCCCTTATTTTCTTTATCTTCTTCAGTTCCTTTTTTCATTTTACACTGCCTTAAATGGTGCCATAAATATTTTTTAGCCATGAAACCCAAGCAATACGAACAAGGTGCAAAATCGTTATAGGAAAATGCTTGGTTTTCTTCAGGTCGCCTAACTAATATTAGCTCTCCTTCTTTAATTGCAAGTATATTACAGTTGTAATAAAAGTCCCCCGCTCTTATTAGTGTTTCAAACTCATCACGTCTGGATTTTGTTTTTTTTTTGGTAAAGCCAAAATTCTAGCAACCTGAATATCATTACCATGCACTAATTCAAAGTGACGTGCCATATTGTTGGTTAATATTTTATTGCAAATATAGCAGCAATGTCTTTTGTCTCGAAGTTTTTTTCCTTCTCTAGTTTTCTTTACGACCGAAAACGTTATTTTTTCTGAATCACTCTCTACATTTTCATCTAAAGTTTCCGCTTTATCTGTCTCTGTTTGTACACCACATATTTGGTAATTTGTGTTTATATCAGGAGATTGTGTAAACACAGTGGCACTATCTGCGCAATCATTTTTTTTTATTGAAATCCCTTTCATTTTTCTGTGTTTTGGTTTAACCTGGGTTTTTTTGTTAGTTACTGATGTTTTTTTAAAAATATTCAATTTATTTTTATCGCTATCAAAATTAGTTTCACTAGAGCTTGTTTCTGGACTTGAGGCAGGAACGTATTCATCACCGCTTTCAGCGAAAGGGTCTTCTTCATCAGAATTTACAATAGACGTAACGTTTTCGTCTTGAAGTTTGCTTGTTTGTTGTAATACATATAGGTTGCGCCTAACTCGTTCAATAGAAACTTTTGTTGCAGGTGTTTTTTTTTTACAGGAACTCGTAATTTTTTCTTCTTGCAGTGGAATCGTTGGAGAAGATTCATTTTTCAGACTGGGAATCGCTAAAATAAAAAAATATGCTCTAAATATACATATGCCTTTAGAAGTTGCATAACAGACGCATTATTCTATATCTGTCTTATATCTGTGACATGAATATTTAATTAAAATTACCTCCATCAATGACGACAATTTTATTTTTGCAAAATTTAAATATAAGGTGTACAAGATGGTAAATAATTCTTCAACGGTGCCGTTTATGAAGATTTTATAAAAATACTTATTTATGTATACGCATAAAAGGCTTAGTTTAAAATTATTTATTTCTACTCATACAGGTCGTTTTAAAGAAAATATACATATTAAAGTTAGGTTTTTTTTATATAAAACAACCTGTATATTTGTGCATTTTTTAAATACTCTCGACGAGCTGATTTCAATGATATATCACACTTGTTGTCTATTATGTATAGTAAAGGATCCACAGCCACTTGAAAATCACATTCTTTTAATTTTAGATGGCTACAATAGCCAAACGTTTAAAATAATCGAGACAAACGACTTAAATTTCCCTAACCTAACGTTTTGAGATGTGTATCTTCCGTTAAATAATTATCAACTAGGTAATCACAAAAATGCAAAACTCTGTCAGTCATCTTCTGGCATAATATTAAAAACATGATCAGAAAAATGCCGAAAAACAATTTTAAATATTTTCCAATAACAGTTTGATTTTTATATTCCGAGGACAAACCTAAATTTTGAATTTTTTTCAACCAATTTTGTGTTAAATGAAATTTGCAACAAAAAATAATAATGTCCACACTAACTTGGCTGTTTAAAACTTAATCCCCAACTTTCTTGCAGATGGGGCAGTTAGTATTGGCCGGAAAATAAATATATATAAATAAATAAAGCTATTGACCGATAAGTGCGCATACACACTTGTTTCGGTAATTGTGATTTTAAATAAAAAATTAAAAAAACTTTTTTTTATTTTTTATAGATTATATCTTTTTGTGTTTTTATTACTTGGAATTAGATAAATTTTATATATTTCAGGGTTTTTTGTATTAAAAATACAAAATTTAAAATCTTTTACAAATCGTATATAAAAATTATGACTTTTTTATTATTTCCCCCTCTCTAATTAATCTCGACTTTCTATTCTTTTTCAAAACCCCAACAAAAATCATTACTTGAATTTTCAATCTTATCCAACATCTTTTATACTGAATGATTTTAATTTTCATATTGAAATCTTTACTATTTTTCCAAATATATTAAAAATTTTATATCTATTAAATTTCATAAGACCTTCTTTTCATATCAAAAAATTGTTGATTATACCAGAATTTGAATTTTTACTTATGTACCCAATAATACAAAACTTATTTATAATAATAATACTAATAATAATAAATTAACTCCTATAACTCATTCAAAATGATTTCATTATACTATATATGCAGATTCATATTTTTTTTCTTCATCGAACACACATGCGCCAAGTTATTTTTCTTTTCACTTCTTTAAATCTTTTTACCAAGCATTTTTGACTTATTAGTAAAATTTTAAAGTCCTTTAATAGTCCAGGATGTAGGGAAATTTCATGACGTAAATTTGCTATAGGATGAAAAGTATACTAAGTATACACGAAAAAAACTTGCATAAACAAATTAGGAAGGTCCAAAGTTAGTGAAAACATGTTTTTCGCTTCTACAAGCAACAATACTAATATTAGCGAAATAAGTATTCAATACTTTTTTTTCGGAATTAACAATACCTTTAATTTGATCCATTCCGAGATTTATTTCGTCAATTAGTTGATTAAAAAATATCGAAAAACTGTCAAAAATGTCGTTTTTTTGCAATGATAATAATTATTATAAAAAAAGCAAGGTTTTTTGATTCTGAATCAAACAAGCCATTGTAAGACTGAATTGGTTAATTTGTTGCTGAGATATTTGATATTGTTTGTCCCAACACCGTAAATGTTTATTGCTCTCACTAAGGAAATATAATGCAAACTTATGTTTTTTTAAATGGGACACTCTATATATATTGACGTTTTCTGTTTCGTTTTTTATATCTCATTCATCTGATATAACATATTACATATTTATTTTCAGTGGTTGGAGCTACAGTGCAAATAAACCATTTATCAATGTTATCAGGTGAAAGACCCTTAAAAAAATTGAACACTTAATAACGAAATTTAACATTTCATTATAAGGATACTGATGTGTGAAAATCTTATTTATCAAAATTATAATTAATAAAAAAAACATTAAAAAAATTAAAACAATAAACCTATGAAATAACAATAAACCTTGTAATAACTATAATCTACCTCTACCCTTTAGTAGAATTTGAAAATTACATTAAATGTTAAAAATGCTCTCCATTTTGTTGTAATAATAATTGGCACCTTTTTCTTGCTGATCTTACAAAATTGAGAATGTGCATTGGCTTTTATTTTTACTATCCTTATAATAAAATGTTAAATTTCATTACTGAGTGTTCAATTTTTTAAGGGTCTTTCACCTGATAACATCGATAAATGGTTTATTTGCACTTTAGCTCCAACCACTGAAAATAAATATATAATATGTCATATCAGGCAAATGAGAAACAAAAAACGTCGAAATATACAGGGTGTCCCATTTAAAAAAATATAAGTTTGCATTATATTTCCCTAGTGAGACCCCTAACAAAAAATTCTTCTGCGCCACTAATCTCTTCAATATTATAAAGTTATTTTATATTTTTCTTAATTAAGCAGTTATAGAACCTTGCAGTTTTCGAATGTTGCCAATAATCGCGCTGTATCTTCCAAATGCAGGGAACTACTAAAGATTTAATTAGGCTATCGTTACATTAACAAAAAAAGAAGTCATAACATCTTAACTGCTTTTTTTCTATCTCTTCTAGTTTACGAGATACCCTGCAAAACACACCAATTTGGGACGCCCTGTACTTATTTTTTGGAAGTGTATATTTAAAATTTAAAAAAATTGTTTTTAATTACTAAAAACATTGTGTAAATTCGTCGATTTTCTCGGGCGGTAGTCAAAAACTGATCTCGAGAATTTAAATCGGCGAAGTGCGGAGAAAATAGCTATATCTCGATCGGATTTTGGTCTTTTTTTAATCTGGGGTAACACGGAAAGTTATCGACAATGGCATTATTTTTTTTAATGATAATAAAAAATATAAAAAATTATTAAGTTTGAAATTTACCATTTTTTATCTCAGCATTTTAATGGAAATTGACAAGAGTGCAAAAAGTCCTATTTTTGGTCTAAAAATAACTGTAAATTTTTTCAAATCGATCGGAAGAAATTTTTTTCATTTTAATTTCCCGACCCACCTCCCAGTAGGGAAAAGTGAACGTGCAAAAAAAAAATTATCGAGATGAAAATGGAAATTTCCATTTTCAGGTCCCCTGAGACGATTAAACCATTTCCAGATGGAAGTCTGTTTGTCTGCCTGTCTGTGTGTATTCTTCCACGATAGAAGCCACACGCTTAATTTAATTCAGCTAAAATATGGGTTTCCTTTATCCATCGGAAAAACCCATTAGGTTTTGTACGACATCTGTCAAACGGAAGTGTTACTGGCAAAAAATGAAAGAAGCAATATGTCACGGAATTTAACTTGCAATATGTCATTCGAAAGCCTTTGAAAAACTATTCAGAACAGTCAAAATTTTTTCTTTAACTGTCACCTGTCAAAAAAAAAAATAGCAAAATTTAAAACTTTATCATTAAATATATGAAAAAGTATTCGTCTCTGGATACTCGTCGGGAAAGTTTTGGGACGACACAACCGATTTTTTTTTGATAATTTTATATGCATTTTGAAATTGCAAGTTATCCAATATACCGCTCTTCAAACGAACGTCGAAATTTATTTTGTTATTGTTCATTAAGCAAAACTGCAGAGAGACAAAAACTGGCCAAAAAATGAACAAAATTTTCTGGATCGATTTGAAAAAATTGAGTTATTTTTGGTCAAGATGCAAGCGCACTAATTCGACAGGAAAAAAATCGCAACGGAGAATATTGGATGACCTGCAATTTCAAAATGCATATAAAATTATAAAATGGTATTTTATAAAAAAAAAAAAAAAATTCTTTCGATCGATTTGAAAAAATCAGTTATTTTTCGATAAAAAATGGAACTTTTTGTACTCCTGCGAATTTCCCTTAAAATGCTTATTTACTGAGATAAAAAATTGTAAAATTCGCACTTAATAATTTTTTTATAATTCTTATGACTTTTAATTATCATTTACAAACATAATACCATTGTTCATAACTTTCCGTGTTACCTCAGATTAAAAAAAGACCAAAATCCGATATAAAAATTTCGAGATATAGCTATTTTCTCCGCACTTCGCCGATTTAAATTCTCGAGATCAGTTTTTGACTACCGCCCGAGAATATCGACGAATTTAAAAAATGTTTTTAGTAATTAAAAACAATTTTTTTAAATTTTAAATATACACTTCCAAAAATATAAGTACTTTACTATCGAATGCCGAAAAATTTATTTCTCAATAGTTATAACCAATGTAACTGTCATTTTTTTTTTAAAAATTGTCAACTCGGTCCCTATTGGTCGTGGGGTATTCTTTTTGTTTTCAAATTTTTCGTTTTGAAATCAGCTTTTGGTATTTATAAGTTAAAAAATGATACGATGTACAGGGCGCGCACCAGCTCTAATTGTTTATAACAAAAAAAGTACCCTCTTTTTAAAGCAATAAACCAAGATTTAAATGTTAATTTTTTTATTTGGTTCAAAAAAATCTTAAAAATATAAGTCTCAATGAAGGGAATGAGCCCTTATAGAAGTTAAAATGTTCATAGAAATAAACATATACGGTGTTGGGACAAACAATATCAAATATCTCAGCAACAAATTAACCAATTCAGTCTTACAATGGCTTGTTTGATTCAGAATCAAAAAACCTTGCTTTTAAAGCAATAATAATATGAAAAAAACTTTTTTTGTAATAATTATTATCATTGCAAAATAACGACATTTTTGACGGTTTTTCGCTATTTTTTAATAAACTAATTGACGAAATAAATCTCGGAATGGATCAAATTAAAGGTATTATTAATGCCGAAAAAAAAGTATTGAATACTTAATTCGCTAAAATCAGTATTGTTGCTTGTAGAAGCGAAAAACATGTTTTCACTAACGTTGGACCTTCCAAATTTGTTTATGCAAGTTTTTTTCGTGTGTAAAAGTATATAGGCATGCTAGTTTTATCTCTGCCTACAACTTAGTATACTTTTCATCCTGTAGCAAATTTACGTCGTAAAAGACCCATTTTTCTCCTTACAGACTGGACTATAAGAATCCTGCCACTGCACAGCTGGAATATATTCTACATTTGGTACGGAACCCTAAATGTGCGAAGTCCGACACGCACTTGACCGATTTATTTATTTAAATATAAAGCTTACTATATCACAGCCAGAAAAAATGAAAATACTTAATAGTAAATTACCCAGATCCATTTGAGTATTTAAAGACTTATCCGTAGAAAAATCTTATATGATGTGGTGCATTGGTATATATGTGTCAAATTTATGAAACCATATTTCCTGGATATATAACCTAGTAATGAAGTAGAGGGACAATACAAATTTGTCAGTATCAGTCGCTTCTACTATTATTTGATGGTACTGTAGGTTTGACAAGTATTGGATAATCGCAAATATTATAGTGTAGGCTTCATTGTGGTGAGAAAAGTGTAGTTCTGGTATTTTAGTAGATTCGGCAGAAGATAGAGTGGTAGCGTAATAATTTAAATATACCTTTTCCGCTACTATGTGACCGCTTCATTGTTTATTTTAGCAAAATATATTAATAATAGAGAATCAACAGTTCTTTTATGGCCAAATAGGTTTTAATGTGTACCACATCATATAAGAATTTTCTACGGATAAGTTTTTAAATACTCAAATGGATTGGGGTAATTTACTATTAAGTATTTTCATTTTTTCTGCATTTGTTTATAACAATAGTCAACAATAGGAAATAAAATTTTTAAAAATTATTTTCATGTGACTTCTGATCATAAAAAAACGGATCAATAGTAATATGAAAAATTTTTTTTTAATGATTAATCAAGCTTTTTAATTTTTAACCTAAGTAAATTGTTAATATCAAAGTGAAAAATAACAATTTTTTAATTTTTACAACTGGAATCTCTTCTAAGACCCTTCAAAAATGGGTTATAAAAAGGAAAAAAATTTCAGATTTGTTATTTAACAATTATCGCACTTACAATGTTCATGTTCAAGTAAGAAAAAATTGTTAATTAACTAATGCATAATTTTTAGAAACATCGCGATAAAAATTTTTTGACCGCGGATTATTATTCATAAATCTATCCAGTAGATGCCTGAATTTTTTCAATTAATAATTTTCATATTTAATAAGTTTAAATAATATTTATTCATTAAAGGTCCAAAGTGGACAGCGCTTACGCATGCCTAAGTCCCCGTTTTCGGCTGTATTTTGTATTATAAATATTGGTCCTACAGTTTCGGGAGGTGTATTTTTTTTTGGTAAATTTCCTCCTTTTTTTGAATTTTTTTTCTAATTTAAAAAATACTAAATACTTTTTGAAATATTTGTAAAAAACTAAACACCATTTTTATTTTTCAGTTAATTGTTTATAACTTTTGCAATTTTTGCAAGCGGCTCTTGAATTTTTCCAAAAATCATGGACAGGGTGTCCCAAATTGGTGTGTTTTGTAGGGTATCTCGTAAACTAGAAGAGATAGAAAAAAAGTAGTTGAGATGTTATGACTTCCTTTTTTGTGAAAGTAACGATAGCCTAATTAAATCTTTAGTATCTCCTTGCATTTGGAAGATACAGGGCGATTATTGGAAACTGTCAAAAACTGCAAGGTTCTATAACTTCTTAATTAAGAAAAATATAAAATAACTTTATAAAAACTTTTGATAGATATATTATTAAAGAGTTCACTGGGGCACAAGAATTTTTTTTAGGGGGTCTCACTAAGGAAATATAATGCAAACTTATATTTTTTTAAATGGGACACCCTATATATTTTGACGTTTTTTGTTTCGTTTTTTATTTCACATTCACCTGATATGACATATTGCATATTTATTTCAGTGGTTGGAGCTACAGTGCAAATAAACCATATATCAATGTTATCAGGTGAAAGATCCTTAAAAAATTGAACACTCAGTAACGAAATTTAACATTTCAGGATACTGATGTGTGAAAATTTTATTTATCAAAATTATAATTAATAAAAAAAACAGATTAAAAAAATTTAAACAATAAACTTACAAAATTCACGAAATAACAATAAACCTTGTAATAACTATAATATACCTCTACCCTTTAGTAGAATTTGAAAATTACATTAAATGTTAAAAATGCTCTCCATTTTGTTGTAATAATAATTGGCACCTTTTTCTTGCTGATCTTACAAAATTGAGAATGTGCATTGGGTTTAATTTTCACTAGCCTTATAATAAAATGTTAAATTTCGTTACTGAGTGTTCAATTTTTTAAGGGTCTTTCACCTGATAACATTGATAAATGGTTTATTTGCACTGTAGCTCCAACCACTGAAAATAAATATATAATATGTTATATCAGGCGAATGAGAATTAAAACAAAAACAAAAAACGTCGAAATATACAGGGTGTCCCATTTAAAAAAATATAAGTTTGCATTATATTTCCTTAGTGAGACCCCCTAAAAAAAATTATTGTGCGCCAGTGAACTCTTTAATAATATATCTATCAAAAGTTTTTATAAAGTTATTTTACATTTTTCTTAATTACGAAGTTATAGAATCTTGCAGTTTTCGACAGTTTCCAATAATCGCCCTGTATCTTCCAAATGCAGGGAGATACTAAAGATTTAATTAGGCTGTCGTTACTTTCACAAAAAAAGAAGTCATGACATCTTAACTGCTTTTTTTCTAGCTCTTCTAGTTTACGAGATACCCTGCAAAACACACCAATTTGGGACACCCTGTATACGCTATTCTGAATCGAATGACACCTCGTTCATATTTTTTGAAGGCAGAGAAAAAAGTTTGGTCCAAAAAGGACTTGTTGACTTGACTATCTGTCAAGTGAAAGTAAACACTCGCTCCGGTACGCTTCGCTCGTGATTAGTAAAATTCGTGACTAAAATGACGTTCAAAAAACTTGTTACATAATATACTATTATAGTTTTTAGCTTATGCTTTTGACCACAGCACAAAATATTATTACTGCTTAAGAAAGCACCATTACAAATGTATAGAAAATAAGTATGAGCTTATCTTTAATTCATTATTTTTTGTTAATTTCAGTGAAGTATTTTTATTTTTCTAATTAAAAATGAAGAACTAGGGTTTTATATACATATAATAACAAAAAAAAAAATTTAATAAAATTATATATTTTTACTTACCATCCAGGAATTGTTGCCTTTCATAGGCCGTGGTCCCTTTTGTTGACTCATAACTTGGAATGTTCAAATAATTCATTACATCAGATTCTCTCCTCTCTCTTAGCATTACAAAAATTTTTTTTTTTTTTTTTTAATTCAACATAAATAGACCCGCATCAACCACAGTGGGTTATTAGCAGGTGGAACATGCACAATTTACAGTATTTGGTGTTATATAAGATTATATACGTAAATGTCTTTTAGGTATTTCATCACTCTTTCTGTGTTCTTTGTGAGTATAGTCTGTATGTTGGTATTACTGATTTCGTTCGATTTTCTTTCTTCATTGAAATGAGGGCAGTCTGTGATAATATGTTTCACTGTCATCGGGATAGAGCAGTAGGAACATAACGGGTTTGGTTCTTTTTTCATGAGATAGAGGTGTGTCAGTAAGGTGTGTCCAATTCTAAGTCGGTTGATGATTACTTGTTCTCTTCTATTTCTTGGAAGTGGTAGAGGAGTGTCAACTTGAGGTTTAATTTCTCTCAGTTTTGACGTTGTTTTTTCCCAAGATGCTTGCCACTTGCTGTTTATGTACTTCGTTATACTGTGTTTGTGATCATTATATGGATATGTATTTTTAAGCACGATATTGTTGTCATTGGTTGCTTTATTTGCTAAACAGTCGACTTTCTCGTTTCCCACAATTCCCATGTGTGAAGGCACCCACATAAATGTGATTTCTTTTCCTAGCGATTGCATGTGGTTTAATTCTTTTTTGATGCCTTGAAGTATTGCATGAGATGTATAGATATGTTTAATGCCATGTAGAGCACTTAAAGAGTCTGTAATAATTAGTCCCTTGTTAAATGGTGTTGTGTTGTACATTTTTAGAGCTTCTAGTATGGCAGTTATTTCTCCCGTATATATGCTGCATTCCTCAGGTAGTCGAATTTGATATTTCGCAGTTTCACAAAGGAAAGCTGCGGCATGTCCATTTGTTGTTTTTGAGGCGTCAGTAAATATTTGGAGATGGTGAGGGTATTTTGATATAGTTTCTCTATATATATTTTGGATTAGGTGGGGATTTGTGGATTTTTTTGGGAGCTGGATAAGTGACAGGTTAATTTTTGGTATGTTGATTCTCCAAGGAGGAAGGTCCAGGGTTGTAGGTAGTGATTGACTGAATTGCTGTAGATCGTAGCCACTGCGTTTAGCCCTTTCTGTGAAGGGAATTATTTTTGGTGATTTGTTGGCGTATATATCTGAAGGTAGTGAATTGAAAATCAAGGAAAAGTTCGGATTCTCTTTGTTGGCTGAGATTCTTGCAACGTAGTTTAGTGTTAGTAACATTCGTCTTTGTTTTAAAGGACTTTCTCCTGCTAAAACTTGAAGGCTGCTTACTGGACTTGTTTTGAAGGCACCTAAAGTCAGTCTTAGAGCTGATGATTGAATAGTATCTAGTTTTTTTAATGATGTTTTATTTGCTCGTAACAAATAGCACCATAGTCAAGTTTGCTTCGTATGATGGATTTGTACAGGTTAAGTAGATTGTTGGTATCTGCTCCCCATGTATTATTGGATAATATTTTTAGCAAATTGAGTCTGGGTTGACACGAACGTTGTAGGTTTTCAATATGTTTTTTCCAGTTTAAGGTCTGATCGAAGGTTAAACCTAGAAAATTTGTTTCTTCCGAGTGTTTTAATAAAGATCCATGTAATGTTGTTAGTACACTTTTTCTTTTATTGAAAATGGTATATTTTGTTTTTTGATTTGAGAACATAAAACCTGTTTTTAGAGACCAGCTTTCAATTTGGTTTAGAAAATTTTGTATAATTTCAGTGGCTAAGAATAAATTTTTGCTTTTGATATATATGGCTAAGTCGTCTGCATATAAGTTAGCTTTAATCGGAGCTTTAATTTGGTTTACCACGCTGTTAAATGCGATTAAAAAAAGTGTGGGGCTAAGTATGGATCCTTGTGGTGTGCCGTTTTCCAATATTCTTGTGGTTGATATATATCCGTTAGCTCTTACTTGAATCAATCGTCCATTAAGAAAGTTCTTAATGAAGGCAAGCATATGTCCTTGAATTCCCCAGTTGTCCAATGTTCTCAGGATATGATATCTCCATGTTGTGTCGAAGGCTTTGCTTATGTCAAAAAATACTGCTATTAGTTTTTGATCATGTACAAAAGCATCGTGTATAGCTGATTCAAGTGACACGAGGTTATCTGTGGTGGATCTTCCTCTTCGAAAACCACTTTGGAGGGGGGTTAGGAGTTTTTTATTTTCTAAATACCAAGTTAGACGGTAGTTTAAAATTTTTTCTAATATTTTACACATACTGCATGTGAGAGATATAGGACGATATGATATAGGATTGTCTTTTGGTTTGCCAGGTTTAATAATGGGTATAATTGTTGCTGTGGACCATATGTTAGGAAAGTTTTGCTTTAAAAATATATTATTTAAAAGATTTAAAAGAATTGATTTGCCTTTTTGTGGAAGATTTTTCAAAAAAGTAGGGTGTATATTATCTGGTCCCGGGGAGGTATTTTTCAGGAGTCCGAGAGAAAATTCTAGTTCCTGTAAGGTGATAGAATCATTAAATGAACAATTGGTTTCGCGAATTAAGATATCAGAGGCCTCGGTGAAGTTCTTGTGTTCTAAAAAAGTGGGATTTAAATTGTTATTGCTCGAGTTTTGCTGGTAGACATCGGCTAGGACTTCGCTGATAGTTTCTTTACGTGAAATAAGGTTATTTTTATATAATAGAGTATTTATATTGTGAAAGGTATTTGAGCCCCTAATTTTGCGAATTTTATTCCAGATTAATTCTATGGGGGTAGATGGGTTTATGGAAGAAACATAGTTAGTCCAAGTCTCTTTCTTGTATTTTTTTATAAGGTAGCGTGTTTTTGCTCTGAGGGATTTGAATTCTAAAAGGTTATCATTGGTATTGTGTCTTTTCAGGACATTTAGAGCGTGTTTGCTTGCTTTTAAGGCTCGTGCAATCTCGTCATTCCACCACGGCATTGGTTGTCTTTTACACATTTTTGTTTTTCCAATCGTAGAATGTGCAGCTGATAATATGATGTTATTAAAGGAGTTTATGTCTGAGTTTGTATCATTTTGTAATCTGAAATTTTCTAATCTGTTATCAATATCCTTTTGATAGGATTCCCATTTCGCTGTTTTTATTTTCCAGGTTTGGTAAATTGGGGTGTCAGGAGTTAACTGGTCTTCAAGCATAATAAAGATAGGGAAGTGATCACTGTCGTATAGGTATTTAATTGTTTCCCAGCTTATCAGGGTTCCAAGCGATGGGCTACATAAGGAGAGGTCGATAGCTGAGAATGTCCCGTTATATGCATTAAATCTTGTGTAGGTCCCTGTATTTAGTAATATTAAATTTGTATTATTGATTGTGTTTAACAGCATGCTGCCATATTTGTCTGTTTTATTGCTCCCCCATGTAGTGTTATGGGAGTTCATATCTCCTAAGATAATTTTGGGGTGTGGTATTTGGTCTATAAGATTGTTTAGTGCTTCTATGTCGAATTCTTTTGGGTGCGGTAAGTATACATTGCAAATATTAATCTTTTTCTTGTAAGTAATTGATACAGCAACGGCTTCGAGATTTGTTTGTAGAGGAATTTCTTTTGATTCTATGTCGTTTCTTGTGAATATAGCAACTCCTCCGCTGGCTTGATGGGCAGGTCTGTTTTTAAGGTATGATTGGTAGTTTCTAAGATTTATATTGTGTTGTTTGAAGTGGGTTTCCTGTAGACATATTATTTTGGGGGAATGTTCGTTTATGAGTAGTTTTAGTTGGTCGATGTGAGTAAAATAACCATTAAGGTTCCATTGTAAGATGAGTTTTATTGACATTTTGATTTTATTGTTGAGAAAGTGATGATTCAATATCTGTCTCTTCTGCAGAGGATAAGTTACCGGGGTTTAGTTTTTTTCTTAATCGTGTAATTTTATTTTTTAAGCTTGGGCTTTGTATGTTTGAGTGAATAAATACTAGAATGTCAGTTAGTTCGGATATTTAGTTTGTGTAGTCTCGGGATATTATTTCAGGATGTTTAGCATTCACTGTGTTTTCTATGAAATCACAAATTTCAGTAAAGTTAAGGGCAAAAGGTGGATCTCGTTTTTCGATTTTGTCCTTAATAAGGTGTAGGGAGCTAGAGATGTCTGCTGAAATGTTTTTGGGTTTTTTCTTTGATGGAGGTTTTTTAGGCATAGGAAAAGTGCAAGTGTCTGTTCTTTCAGGAGATGTTGAGATTTGTCTTTTTGTTTTATTGGTTAAAGTGGAATCAATAGAGATTGTTGCTGGTGTGGTTAATATTGTGTTTGAAGCGATAGATGGTATAATTGGTGTAGTCAACTTTGTATTTTTGGAAGTGGAAGGTGCAGTTAATGTTGGTTGAGAGGTTATGTTAGAAGTATCTGATTGAGGGTCTTCATCTGTTTGATTTGGCTTAGTAGACGTTTCTATTTCTGATTCAATTTCTTCTGTTGGCTGAGGGGGTAACATTCCAAAAGTGCAGTTTAATTCATTATGACCTATTGTCTTGCATTTTGGGCAATTCAGTCCATCAATGGAAAGGTATATACGATAGGAAGTATTTTCATGGGATATGTTAAACGAATCTGGGATAGACGCGTTATCTACTGGAGTAATGTAGATTTGTCTTCGGAAACTTAGGATATGACTGTATTCGGATTCCTGCATTCCCACTCTGAGAAAAGTCATTTTGGATACTGCTTTTATGCCGGTTTTATTTATTTCATCTTCTAATTTAATATTCGGAATTGTAGGGCATACGTTCGAGATAACTAGTCTTTGGGCTGGACTAATCAATCTTCTTATTTCAATTTTAGATCCATTAATATTTACATATTTGTGAGAATCAACGAGAATGTCAACTGTTTTTTTTGGAAGACAGGTATATGCATATTCTGTTGTTTGATATTCTTGAAGCGAAAAGTATATTTTTAGGTTGGATTTTTGATAGCTATTAAGTAATCATGAATTTTGACATCTTCTAGACTGGAGAGAACAATGGCTTGGTCTGTCGATGGGTGCTTGTAGGTGGTGACAATATTTGAGTAGGTCTGGGAGGTATTTTGAGAAGAGATGTTACTCTTGTTTGCATTCATTTCGGTCATTTTTCATTACTGGTATGAAACGTATACCAAGCCGACCCTGGGCCTGCTGGATTTCGGCAGTGTGTTGGAAGGTCAGCTTGACCTCCAAGCTGTTTACCGTGGCCGTCGATTCTTTGGTTTATTATTTGTATATTAAATGTGTATACTCACAGTGGTTGTTTATGATGTATAACACTGTCACATCTAGGTTACACTTCTGTTTAGAAAAATTTTGATATTTAAATTTGTTTTATGTAAAAACAATGATTAATTCTGGACTGACTAAAAAGCGTGTTGTGCTATTTAAAATCAGGACCGGACTCACAAAAATTTTGTCTTTTCTAGAACTCATCTAAAAACATTAAAAGGTATTGCGACCACTTTAATAAATTCTAAATAGAATAAATATTGCAATAAATAAGATTTTATAATTTAAGGGACGATCTTAAAGAAATATGTACTAGGTAAGCTACATACATATTCACATAATTGACGTCATAACTAATGTGATGTGAAACTATCATACTTTGTTATATAGGGTGTCCCAGGAGTTCGTAGCAAAAAAGTGGGAAATGATAGAGGGGCATAATTTAGTAACAGTACTTCATATAAATTTTATCTCTTAGGCCCTTCGTTAACCAACAATAGGTCTCTAAAGTTACAAATTAAAAATTGTTTTTTTTATTATTATTTTTTAACTACTTATTATAAATAAAAAAATAAATTTTATCAACACCATAAATGCGCACTTCCTGGCGTTATAAATAAATCTGCACTGAGCTCGTGAATTCACGTAAAGACTAAGTTCAATGTTTAATTAGGCAATTTTTTTTCATCTCATTTTTTTAACTTCTAAGCATGACACCAAAATTCCTCAAATATTTCTAAAAGAAAAGCGCCCTTTTTAGATAAAGTTAGCATACTCTATCTTAAAAAGCGTTATATTTAATTACTTTTCTTTTAAGAAGATGGTGCTAATTATGTGTTAATTTTGTGCGAATCTTAAAAATTTTGTGCTCAATTTATTTTTAAAAATATTAAAGATTATGCTAACTTAAGATGAAATTAGCATAATCTATATTAATAAAGCATTATATTTAATTCGTTTTCATTTAAGAATATTCTGATAATTGTGTATTAATTTTATGTGAAACTTAAAAATTGTTTCTCTTTTTTATATTTAGGATTATGCTAACTTAAGATAAAATTATTATAAAAATTTTCATAAAAAACGTTATATTTAATTCGTTGTCGTTTAAGAATATTGTGTTAATTATATGTTAATTTTGTGTAAAACTTAAAAAAATTGTTCTCATTTTTTCTCTCCATAAATTAAAACCGCATGAGTTGATATGTGGGAAATAAGCCGTCCATAGAAATGGCCCACCCCTTCCTATCCACCTATTTGTCAAAATATTATCTAGATGGGGCGTGAGAGGCTAGCCTGACGTGCAAAATCCACATATGTAGGCGCGTTTGATAAATTACATCATCTAATAAATTTTGCAAATTATCCTGCAAAAATTGTAAATACTGATATCTTTTTTAGTGTTTTTAATCTTTTCTTATTTTTACTTTTGTTCAATTAAAATGTATTCGTTTTCAAAGAATTTTTCTTACATCACTGTTGAAAATAATAAAACTAGAAAATACAGATTATAAAAATTTATAGAAACTGTAGGAGATTATTATTCTAAATGTAGACTATTCTGTTTCATTCATTATTAAATAGTAGGTAATACAAAATGTTTCCTTTATTTGTGTTGAAAAAAATGGTGAATGGGCCATTGATGTGCAGAGCGACATAAAATTGGTTGGTTTTCTTTTAGAAATGAGAAATATTTGAGAAATTTGGGTGTCATGTTTAGAAGTGAAAAAAATGGGAGATGAAAAAAAAATTTCTCATTAACCATTGAACTTAGTCCGTACCTGACCTCGCAAGGGCAGTGCAGATTTATTTATAACGCCAGTAAGTGCGCATTTATGGTGTTTATAAATGGTTCATTTTTTATTTATCTAAAATAAGTAGTTTCATGATTATAAATAAAAAATAATTTTTAATTTCTAACTTTAGAGCCCTATTGATCGTTAACGAATGCCATAAGGGATGAATTTTATATGAAATACTATCTCTAAATTTAGCTCCTTTATGATTTCCGAAGTTTTTGCTGCGAAAACGAATTTTTTATTTAATTATTTAGGAAAAAGAAAAGTGAAAAAATTTCATTAAAACTGACTAATAAATTAAAAACTTATACGGGTGATTCACACCTCTGGTATCACCTGGTATAATAATAAGCAATTTATAATTGGACCTTTTACCGCCTAAAAAAATCATGTATTTATTTTAATAATTTATATAATTTATAATTGGGCCTTCTCCCACTTAAGCAACTCGTACAAATTATGAATTGGGCCCTCTCCCCCTTGAACCAATCCTGATATTTATATTCTTGCCTGCTTCTTTGGGTACTTTATATATTATAATAATTTCACCCTTTCCCGCTTAAACAATTCATGTACTTTAATAATTAGGCCCCCTCCCCCTTGAACCAACCCTGAAATCCATTTTCATGTTCTGTTTTCCCTACATCCTTGAAAAATTTATATAATTTATAATTGGGCCTTCTCCCGCTTAAGCAACTCGTACAAATTACGAATTGGGCCCTCTCCCCCTTGAACCAATCCTGATATTTATATTCTTGCCTGCTTCTTTGGGTACTTTATATATTATAATAATTTCACCCATTCCCGCTTAAACAACTCATGTACTTTAATAATTAGGCCCCCTCCCCCTTGAACCAACCCTGAAATCCATTTTCATGTTCTGTTTGCCCTACATCCTTGAAAAATTTATATAATTTATAATTGGGCCTTCTCCCGCTTAAGCAACTCGTACAATTTACGAATAGGGCCCTCTCCCCCTTGAACCAATCCTGATATTTATATTCTTGCCTACTTCTTTCTGTAATATATATTATAATAATTTCACCCTTTCCCGCTTAAACAACTCTTGTACTTTAATAATTGGGCCCCCTCCCCCTTAAACCAATCCTTATATACATTTTTATATTATTTTTGCCCTACCTACTTGTACCATTTATTCAATTTAATGAACTTGCTTCAAACAAATAAATTTTGGGTTAAATACAAAATTAGCGCGAAACTATTATTCCAGACAATTTTTTTTATTTTTATGAGAGAAAATTACGAGATTACGCATACAAATTAAGATACTTAGTTTTTCTAGGTAAAAATATAGAAATCTTCTTAAATAACTATTTATAAAACCTCACGAATAAAAATATTATCAAACTTCTACTATTTCAATGATGTTTTCATAAAACAATAACAACTTACCTTAACCAAATTATCACTGGCACATGTGACGTCCAAAACAAACAAACCTTTAATAATTAATTTCGCTCGAATCTGCTTACAAATAGAGCTTTGTGTATCTCAGTACAAAGTGTATACGGTAGCGGCGCCACTTCACGGATGCACCTGTGATGCCACAACTTATGGAGTTTCTGAATTGTGCGAAACTGTGACTGTCCATCGATTATGACCTCAAATTAGTTAATTTTTGAAAAACAAATTTCTGGGCATAAAACGACGTGAAGAGCACGAAAAAGCTATAAAATATTACGACATCATGTGTAAGAGGTCACAATATTTGGAGAGGTCAGAGTACACGCCTATTCACACACAAGAGGTCACAATCAATACAAGACCAACACACACACACACACACACACACACACACACACACACACACACACACACACACACACACACACACACACACACACACACACACACACACACACACACACACACACACACACACACACACACACACACACACACACACACACACACACACACACACACACACACACACACACACACACACACACACACACACACACACACACACACACACACACACACACACACACACACACACACACACACACACACACACACACACACACACACACACACACACACACACACACACACACACACACACACACACACACACACACACACACACACACACACACACACACACACACACACACACACACACACACACACACACACACACACACACACACACACACACACACACACACACACACACACACACACACACACACACACACACACACACACACACACACACACACACACACACACACACACACACACACACACACACACACACACACACACACACACACACACACACACACACACACACACACACACACACACACACACACACACACACACACACACACACACACACACACACACACACACACACACACACACACACACACACACACACACACACACACACACACACACACACACACACACACACACACACACACACACACACACACACACACACACACACACACACACACACACACACACACACACACACACACACACACACACACACACACACACACACACACACACACACACACACACACACACACACACACACACACACACACACACACACACACACACACACACACACACACACACACACACACACACACACACACACACACACACACACACACACACACACACACACACACACACACACACACACACACACACACACACACACACACACACACACACACACACACACACACACACACACACACACACACACACACACACACACACACACACACACACACACACACACACACACACACACACACACACACACACACACACACACACACACACACACACACACACACACACACACACACACACACACACACACACACACACACACACACACACACACACACACACACACACACACACACACACACACACACACACACACACACACACACACACACACACACACACACACACACACACACACACACACACACACACACACACACACACACACACACACACACACACACACACACACACACACACACACACACACACACACACACACACACACATTCCTGTATGGCAATAATTACGTGGCCGCATGCAATAGACCAACTTTTGTGGCCAGTGAAGATATTATATACATCGGAAAGAGCTTTTTTTGAGGATTCGAATGGTATTTACGGTTTTACTATGCACTCCTTGGTTCTTATCGATTTTTGTTTAACATACTTAGGCGGTCTGTCCACAAATGTCGCTCTTAGGTTGGATGAAGTAATTCGCGTACTAATGTGGACAATCTCTGTGAAACGCTCAAGGACGAAACTCATGTAACGTTGAATGTTTCTGGGCATATAAGTCGGTATTTTTTCATAAACATAAATAGAAAGAGTTTCTTATTATATAAATCATAAGTATGTCTTTAGTTTGAACTAATTTTAATATGATGATATATAATAATGATTATAAATTAAATTTACGGATACTTTATATATGGCAATTAAAAATAATAAGGATAAAATAAGTAAAAAATTTCAATCGGGAGTCTATTCACTATCTTGTGGGTCTTGTCCAAAAAGGTCCATGTAGGTCAAACAGGGAGAACTTTTGTCAAAAGGGTTAATGAACATAAAAGATCTTGTCAACATAATAAAATAGATTTAAATTATTCTAATCATTTAATTAGTGAAAATCATATTTTTAATGAAAATTTTGAAATATTACATATGCAAAGTAAAGGTATTCGGTTAAATTACGTGGAAACATTAGAAATTAATAAAATTAAACATTCGGATTTAACAATTCGCAACTTTTAAATCTCTTTTAATACTTAAGCCTTTTGAAAAATTTTCTGTTAAATTATTTTTTAATTTATTTTAGCATCTTTTAATTTTTAAATATGTTAATTAACTGCTCAAAAGCAGTTGAATAATTAATGTATAACTTAATAGGAGTAGATAATAGTATATTATTCAACGAGCGGTAATGTAGGTCATAACTCACGCAGATGAAGATTGCAGCACGAGCAACAGGCGTGTGCTGTAATTCATCAAGTGAGTTATGACCATTACCGCCAGTTGAATACTATACTTTATCTACGACTATAACAATGAATACTAAGCTGCAAGTACTGAGAAAGAACTTTACTCACAAATCTTTTGACATATTTTAACAAATCTTAACAAAATTTAACAAATCTTATCTCTGTATTGTAGCATTAGTTATTTGTCTTATTTCTGGAGGTGTACCTACCTAATAATTCATCTTCACTTTCAGAATTCATCTTATTACCTTTTGATTTATAAATTATAAACGTCAAAATTAATTAAATTAAATAAAAATATCAAGTGACATTTCTCCCCTCAATGACAGTAATTTACTATTCTACTTCGGCGAATCGACTTGTACAAAACTAGATACCTTTGTATAGTAAATATACTCACTGTAGTGAGTTATGAAAAGTCAGAACTCACGCTATTTGTTTATAGATACTATTAATTGCTCAAAAGCAGTTGAATAATTAATGTATAACTTAATAGGAGTAGATAATAGTATATTACATAACGAGTGAGGAAAGTGGCATTTTTTGCGCGAGTGGTAGTTCAGCACGAGCCGCGTAGCGGCGAGTGCGGAACGTAACGAGTGCATGAAATCCACTTTCCCACGAGTTTTGTACACTATTTTTCCTACGACCAACAATATTTTAAGAATAGCATATTTGGTTTTCTCATATGACACGATTATTTCTGGTGATGTACATTCACTTTCGCTATAACTATCAACTTTCGTTTTTTATGTAAGAAATCGAAATTTAAATTTTTTGTTTATTTGCTATAAAGTAGAATAATTTAAACTTTAAAAATATCTATTATAAAAGTACCTAATTATTCTGTTCAGAATTCACAAAACATAGAAACAGTAATTTCTTTAAAATTTTGACATAAGCCTACTTTATTATATTTCACTTTTATAAAAAAAATAACCTTAGCACCAAGCCAATTAAAAAAAACATTTTAAATAATTTGTATACATTTTTTACTTTAATAACTTATAAAATTTGCAATTTTAAACCTAAAATTAATTTTGAATTACAAACTATTAATAAATTTAAGAATCGGGTATGCAATACACAATACCCAAACGTCTTATGTGTTGCATACATTCGTTTACACTGAAGTTGTTTCATAATTCATATGGACAGTTATAACCTTAAAATAATATTTCAAAACATTTTAGTTATTAGGTGGTCGTAGGAAAATATCAAGCAACTATTAGATCAGTTTTAAAATGGTGAGTAAAATTTATTATGTATGTACATAAATAGCATATTTCGTCCTGTTTTTGATAGTTCATTCAAGCGTGCGTTATAATAACACGCAGCGCGGTATTATAACACACGGCTGTTATGCGTGTATGTTGATATGAGACATTTTCCAAATATCAAAACAGTTGTGCTATTTGTAGTTTTCATAGGTGGTCGTAGGAAAAATAATTTACTTCAGTTTAAAACATATAATACTTTAAAGTAAATTATACATGCATATTAAAAAAAATCGGCTGTGTCACCCCAGAACTTTCCCGGCTCGACCGTAGAGAATTTGTTATTTATTATTATTATTTTAATTACAAAACACTAAGCATTACATTAATTTATGGAACATATTAAAAACAGCGAACCGATGGTAAATACGTCTACCAAATTGATATTTGAATGTGGATAACGACATAAGCTGCGCATGCGCACAATGTATATCACACTGCTACAATTAGGATCTCCTAAAGTCATGTGTGAAAACTATTGGGAATTCGGAAAAAATTTTCATACAATAGTTGTAGGGAATTTTATGCTTTACATTTTGCAGAAACATTTTGCACTAAAGAGCATAGTTTACCTCCAATTTAAAAAAAATGGAAACTCCTAAATATGTATCTTTCTCGCCATCTAGCGGCGAAACTATGAGGAATTCGATAAAAAGTTAAATATAAAAGTGAAAGAAAATTTGATGCTTTACAACTTTGTACAAGAAAATTTTGCACTAAAATGCATTGTTTATCCCCAAAATCAAGAAAAACTAGAGAAAACCTACATGCAGATTTTTTACGCGCCCTCTAGTGGCGCAACTATTGGAAATTCTAGAAAAAGTTTAAGACAAAAGTTATAGGGAATTTTATGCTCTAAAACTTTGTACTACAACATTTTGCACTAAAGTGTATTATTTGTCCTCAAAATCAAGAAAAACTAGAGAAAGACCATACGCTGGAAATGGTTTCAATCTTCTTGGGGGACCTCAAAATGGATATTTCCATCGATATCTCAATTTTTTTTTTTGCTCGTTCACCTTACTTTCCCTTTGATGGGTCCGGGAAAGTAAAATGAAGGAAGAACTAAAACTATTATATACAGATTCCGATAACAGGCGTGTATATCCATTAAATGCACAATATAAAAATAGTAAAATTTATTAAACGACTGTTACTGTCAAACCTTTTTCGAATTTTAAATTTTAAATTTAAACTGAAAAAAAGAGCAAGTGAAATTTTCAAAAATAATGTTTTTGGTTGTTCGTTAATTTAATTTAAATTATTAAATATTTTTGTCTCATAACTGGTCATTTACTTATAATATGGAAAATTAAATTTAAACAAATACCCAATCTTTTTTCAAATATACAGTGTTTTATAAAAAAACGTAATCTGTAACAATTTAATAAAGTGATTAAAGTGCGTTGTATAATTATGATTACATTAATTATATTTAAAGTAGATTTTTTCAAACTCTAGTAATTTATCATGTTATTAGAATATTTATTTAAATTTTTCGACAAAAACTTTCTTTTTGTTTAGATGTTTTATACTTTGACTTTAACGTTCCATTCAAAACTGACCTATTTTTAGCATATACTTCAATTTGAATATCCAGTAGTTTTTGATAAAAAAATAATAACATTTGGATGAGAATGAGATGAAAAAAATTCAGAATTAAATTTTGAGTGGAATGATTCTCATGCGTTTGTACTCCTGTATAATCTATCAGTCTTACAAGCTCAAATATTGGATGAAACTGAGAAATATATGTTTTATATAAATAATCGCGTAACTTTACAAACCTATTATCATACCCTGGCACCAAATGAAATAATTCATGGTTAAAAAAAGGTTCAACTTCTTCTGGTTTTACGTATGATATGCCAAATAAAGTTTTTAAATATATTCACCCTTTGGAGAGGTTTCATTTTTATATTCAATGGTCAAACCGAATTTTTGAATTTTTCGAAACCAAGATTGAGATAATTATTTTAGCACATGATCAAATGGTTGCACAAGCATGATGTATTGTTTATTCACACATCGCCACTGTTAGAAATATTGTTTAAAAAATTAAATACGTCAAATAATAAAGGAATTATTGCAAAAAAACGAAAAGTAAACTTTAATTTCAACACCCTGTATCTCAGTAGTAGATAACATTTGACCCAAAGTTATTTAGTAAAATATTAATATTTGGAGGTCCTGAACCTATGATTAAAATATTGACCATTCCTTATGAAACACCCTGTATAATATTCATTTAAAAATATTCTAATAAATATGGAAACGGTAATGTACCTGAAAGACGGCTGGACGAAACCACACATTTTCAAGATTTTAAATTTTGCCCATTAGACGAAACGATATACCTTATTTACCTATTAAGCGGATTATAGACGAAACGACAATCACCCAAATTTAATCCAAGTACCTCAAAAACCGGCACATACCAATCTGATGGTAAGAGTTAAATTATAATACAGTATGTCACTTTTCTTGCCCTTTTTACTTTTTCATTATTATCAAAAAGATGTGCGTTATGCATACGTCAAATAACCAATTTTTTTTCACTTCGGTATTTATCCTTATTTACATTTACTTACACATTTATTTTTATTCACACCTTATTTGCGCGGAAAAAATATTGTAAAGAAGTACCTACTTTTCAACTAAATAAAATGGATGTAATGAGGTATTCGAAGTTTAAGTGTAATAGTGTAAAAGTATATAATATATTTTTTAAAGTATGTTAAGAGCATTCTTAAGTAATTTTTAATTGGTTACTAAAAATAAAAAAACAGTTAAAAAATGTATTTAGAAGATAAATGTATTTAAACATTATTTTAAATAATATCAAATACCACATCGCCTATACTCCGATACTTAAATATATTTTTTTCCCATTCTGGGCGCATAAGTCCTATCGTAGTATAAGACAATAAACACACTCATCACGGATTTCAAAATTACTACCAAATGAATAAAGCTAATCATGTGTCCTTGACTTTAAAAATAGAATGACAGCATAAGTTGGTGTAACAAGAAAGTGCCAAACATACGAAGTAACTGTAGCATTCACCGCTGAGGGCGCCATTATCCAGGTCCACATTATTCTGCGTGTGGTTTGTTTTCCGCACACACGACTCGGGAGTGGACAAGGGGGTCCCACAAACTTTTTTTTTTAAAGTAGGTACCATTCGAATCAGGAGATCACGTAGATGACGAAAAACATGGTTTTAACTTGTGTGGACGCGAGTTCGGCCACATAATTTCGACAGACCCCAGTAGTCGGTGAATTTTCAGACGAAAGGCCACACTATTATAGTCATACAAACACACACACACACACACACACACACACACACACACACACACACACACACACACACACGCTTAATAATAATTGTGGAGACCGTGCATGGAACGTAATTGTGGTGTCAACTACAATATTGAAAGATGTAAATAGATATTTGAAAAATAAAAATTTGAATTTGATTCATTTAGTTTTACACTCCAAAATAAAAAAGATATTAAAATTTTTTTATTGTGGCTACCGTCGTCATAAATATAGAAATTCCTTTCTTTTACACTCGATTACCAGTATTATTATTTTACCGACCATTTACCCACGTACTCCATTATTATTAATGTATAATATTTTACACACGTATGCCATTATTATTAATGTATAAATACTTTACCCATATGTATGCCTGTATTATCAATTTTTAAATATTTTACACAGTTATGTTATTATTATTATTATTGTATATTTACATATAGTTATTTCAAGAGTGCACATTTTAAAAATAAAATGGCCGATTTCCGGTTCTACCAAAAATTCTACTAAATTTCATTTTTTAATGGGCCACCCTGTATATTTTGTTTTTTGAATCTCCGGTTCAAATTAAACATGACTAGTATCTATGGACACTTCTACGATGGCGTGAGTATTATGAAAGTGGGCTATGCGAACATATAAATGGCATAGCGTGGGGTTTGTGAACAAGTTAATGGATCCATCACTTCTTTTGTAAAAAATGACTTTTGGTCAATTTTTCTTAAATTTTATTATTTTGTCCATCTGAACGTTATGATTAAATGTCTCCATGGACTCAACTCAATCCTGCTACCAGTTTAAGAGATATTGGTGGTCAAAGTTGGATAATTGTGTATATAGGTCATTTTGTTTTAATTTCAATTTCTTGAATTTTAAAGAAAATTTATCAGAGTATTATTATCAATGAGAAAATGTTATTATCTGAGTGTTCACATATACAGGGCGTTTGAAAGTTAGTCATTGATAATATTTTGTCCCGTAGAAATTTGTTCGATGCGAAATTCTTTTTTCTCTAAAAATACTTCTATTTTTATTTTTTTAGCTGTAGAAAGATAAACATTTATTACAATTTTACAAAAAAATGAATGCTGCATATTGTTTAATGAGTATTATATTAAAATGTGCCACCAAATTTGGTTGGAAAGAAAGACAATTTGACGCTATGATATGTAATTTGAACTGTAGATTCGAAATAACCATATACAGTGTGTTCCATTAAAAAATTAAACTTCATGATATTTTCGGTAAGACCGAATGTCAGCCATTTTCTGTAAGTACAAGTGTCCATTCTAAATTATACCTTTTATGTTTGTCTTAAATTTAAACTAAGGAGATATAAACATGACCGTACTCTGCAAATAAGTAATGAAGGTTTTTGACAAAATTTTTGTATTTTGTTTTTTTTTGTACTATATTCATGTGACAATTCCTTTTCGATAAGATATTACCTAGAGCAACAAAAATGATGAGATACCTAGTATCGTTTTACATGTATTATGTTAAGCCGTGTACAGACAGAACAAAACATCGTATCGTAACACGTTCGCTTAACAAAGATGGTATATTATTACGATGTACCGTCCATACGTATGCGAACGTGTTAAGAAACGATGTTTTTTCATATCTGTACGCGGCTTTAGGTTAGCAATTACATAAAATAAATTAAATTCACCCAAATCTCAAAATAATTTTTATTCAAAATGAAAACTTGTTAATATAATAAAATTATTAAAAACTACTTTTCATTTTTTTAATTTTTGTTAGGTAGTTCTTCACACAATACTTAACATCTTTCCATGTTCTTTTTTGAATCGCGGGATTTTGTTCTATGCACTTTTCACACATATTTTTGCCTGGCAAACAACTTCTTCTTATCGAAGATTTAAAAAATTTTAAAACAATATTTTTTTCTTCGTCGCTCCATGGCCTTTTAATATTTGTAGTAGGCATTTTTCTTTTTGTGGCGGTATTTTCTCTTTCCACAGAAATATTTGGTAACTTCTTATCTTCCATTTCCATTACTTCTTCATCCTGTTGCAGGTCAGGAAGATCTAAAATACAAAATGATTTTCATGTTTGGATAATTCAAGGAGTTTTGATAATTATGCTAATCTTTTTACATATATTGCCAAAATTAATTTAATTAACCTGCATGAAGAAATAAATATTTTTTTCGTGCATTCCTAAGCGAAGTGAGTATTTCGAGTTCTCCATAGCAACGACCGATAAACCAAACGTCACTTTCCAATTTACATTTCTACAATGCGAAAATAACAAGATTCTTATTTTTTATTAAACATTTAAGTTTTAAATTAACAAATACATACTTATATTATTCGGTGTTTGTGGTTATATTAATACCACATTGAGATTGGCATTTGCCATCAGAATCATAAATTGTCTTCACAAAATTATACCTTTTATTAACTTAATAAATATATGACATTCATTCTACAAAAGTCAATAATAACAAAAATCATGCCAGAGCCGTAACTAATAACAAACTCATGTTAATATATCAAACATGCTCCCCCCCTTTTTTGGAATGTAATATGATTTTCAGTCACAAAAAAACTAACTAACAAACATATCGCTATACAGAATTTAACAGTTATTAGGTAATATGCACAATTTCACAATAGCACGTTTCAAGATGCCTTTAGAAGTTTTTACTGAAACAACGCGCACTTTACCATCTGCTCCTGGGTGAGTCTCTAGCACTCGTCCTAGCAACCACTTTAATGGAGGTAAGCCATCATCTTTTATGAGCACCAGCATCCCTGGTTGGATTTTCGGCGTAGCGCTATGCCATTTTCCTCGCTGCTGCAACGTCGAAAGGTATTCCTTCGACCACCGTTGCCAAAAATGTTGTAGAAGTTGGGTAAGCTGCTGAAACCTTTTCAGCTTATTAAAATTATTGAAAATCAGATTTTCCTGCGGTAACGATAACAATGAGGATCCAATTAAAAAATGGCCTGGAGTGAGAACTTCTAAATCGCTGGGATCTTCAGACATTGGTGTAAGAGGCCGTGAGTTGAGGATAGATTCCACTTGCGCTAATATGGTATTCATTTCATCATAAGTTAAAACCATTTCCCCGATTACCCTTTTAAGATGATATTTAGATGATTTGACTGCACTTTCCCACAAACCCCCAAAATGAGGGGCATATGCCGGAATAAAATGCCAATTAATGAAATGTTCGCTAAAATGTTTTAAAAATGTTGTTTGAGTTTCATTCCTTTGCAAAAATTTATGTAAATCGTGTAAATGATTATGTGCACCTACAAAATTTTTACCATTGTCAGAAAATACATTTGCACATAGCCCACGTCTGGCAATGAAACGTTTGAAACAATTCAAAAATGCTTCAGTGCTTAGATCTATTGCTAGTTCTAAATGAACAGCTTTAGTAGCAAAACAGATAAATATGCACAAATATGATTTAATTTTTATTACACCCCGAAATTTGCAAACGCGTATTTCAAAAGGACCTGCATAATCCACCCCTACATTTATGAAAGGTTTACTAGGTGTCACCCTAGCTTCAGGTCAGTGTCCCATTATCTGCTTAGTATTATGAGGTTTATGTCTAAAACATACTAAACATTTATTAAGAATGTTTCGTATTGTACTTCTTCCTGATAAAATCCAAAATTTTAATCTAATGATATTAAGCAAAGTTTGATGGCCTGCATGAAGATTTTTGTAATGTTCGTAAAGAACTAATAATCTGGTTAAATAATGATTTCTTGGAAGAATAATTTCATGCCTTTGATCATAGTTGATTTTTGCATTATTTAAGCGCCCCCCTACTCGTATTAATCCTTCGGAATCCATAAA
The DNA here is from genome assembly GCA_963243735.1 of Neocrepidodera transversa. Taxonomy (NCBI): domain Eukaryota; kingdom Metazoa; phylum Arthropoda; class Insecta; order Coleoptera; family Chrysomelidae; genus Neocrepidodera; species Neocrepidodera transversa. The sequence goes on from OY725353.1 coordinate 22,757,703, forward strand.
AACGTTAAGAGAAAGTAATTTGCTCGATGTTGGTAGAGCCCGCGATGCTTTCAACGCCTTAAATTCCTCTGAAAAAGATGACCTTTGAACAATTTTTATAAGACAACTTAAAGAGTTATGCAACTCATTAGCTGTCAAATGTCCATTTAATCTAGACATTTTGTCTAGCTTACAATTTTTATAAAACCTTAAACAGTAAGCCGCGACCCTAATTAATTTTAAAAAACTAGAATACTTTTCAAAAATATTCTCATCAATAGTAACTGAAAATGACTGTTTGACCTTTCTTTCTGAATTATCTGAGCTTATAATTGGACTAGATATTGGCCATTGGTCTTCAGATAATATCAACCATTTTGGCCCATGCCACCAAAGATCACATCCCTCTAATCTGTCTGGGTCGATTCCTCTTGAAATAATATCCGCCGGATTATATTGTGACGAGATATGTCTCCATTCGTTAATGTTGGTTAATTTATGGATTTCCGAAGTACGATTTGCAATAAAAGATTTCCATTGATGCGGTTCCCCCTTTATCCAGCATAAAGTAATAGTAGAGTCTGTCCAATAGATAATCTCGTCAACGGTAACGTCAATACTTAATGTTACTTCTCTAGCCAATCGTGCACATAGAAGAGCTGCACACAACTCAAGCCTAGGTAATGATACCGTCTTTAGAGGAGCTACACGAGATTTGGCACAAAGTATTTTTATGGAAATTGTCCCGTCTTTATCCATAGACCTTACGTAAATGACCGTACCATAAGCCTTTTCGGAAGCATCGGAAAAACATATTAATTGTATTTTGTACGGATTATCACAAACTGCCTTTCTAGAAATGGTTAAATTTTGCAAAGATTGAATTTGTTCCCTAAACTTAATCCACAATGTGTGAAGATCTTGTGGCAAACCTTCATCCCATTTTGCATCTATTTGCCAAAGATACTGCATTATTAACTTTGCCCTAATAACTGCTGGACCCACTAATCCTAAAGGACCAAAAATCTGACCAATTATCGATAAAACTGATCTTTTAGTAACCCGCTGAGATGTGTCTACATTTATTTTGAATGTGAATGAATCTACTTTCGAGTTCCACAAAATCCCTAATGCCTTTGTTAAATCATTGTCATTTAAAAGATAATGCTCAATATTTCCTTGTGTATCTTCCTCATCTATTAGAACCTCTTTGTAGTTTGAAATCCATTTCCTGAGAATGAAACCATATTTTCCTAAAATTTGAGTAACCTCTTTCTTTAATTTCCTTGCCTCACCAATAGTTGAAGCTCCTAGCCAAAGATCATCAACATAAAAATTATTAAGTATAGCCTTACTAGCCTGAGGATATGATTTTTCGTGCTCAATCCCTATTTGCTTTAAACAACGAATCGATAAAAAAGCTGCCGAAGAAGTCCCATAAGTCACCGTATTAAGCGTACAAATACCGAGTTTCTCGTTTGGTGAAAAACGCCATAAAATTCTTTGAAAATCCCTATGCTTTGGAGTAACGAGTATTTGGCGGTACATTTTTGCCACATCAGCCCCTATAACAACTGGATATTGTCGAAACCGGAGTAAAATGCTAAATATTGTATCTTGTAAGTTTTGACCTACTAACAAAACATCGTTAAGTGAAAGACCAGTATCCGTTGCTGCTGATCCATCAAAAACAACTCTGCATTTTGTTGTTAAAGAAGTTTCCTTAAAAACTGGATGGTGTGGCAAATAATATTCTTGGCTTAATCTATTGCACACATCCTTTTCATTGACTATACTCATATGCCCCAAATCTATATATTCTGCCATAAAATCATTATATTCCTTTCTAATATCTTTCCTCTTTTCTAACCTTTTTTCCAATTTTAAAAATCTATTTAATGCCATTTCGTATGAATTCCCTAAATATTCCACATTACCTCTTAAGGGTAAATTAACTATAAACCTACCGTCTTTGTCTCTAACTGTTGTATTTTGAAATAAATCTTCACAATATTCTTCTTCCCTTGAAATATGATTCCTATTTTGAAATTCTTCGATTTCCCAAAATTGTGCTATTTGTCTTTGTAAGTCACCTATAGTACTAATGTTACACGACTGAAGAGACCTCCGCTGTATATTTGCCAAAACTGGCCCGGAAATGATCCAACCCAGCTTGGTTTTTTGCAAAATCGGCTTATTTCACCCTAACCTTAATTGACCCGTGCATATTAAATCCCAGAATAGTGAAGCGCCTAGCAACAAATCAATCTTTCTTGAATGATAAAATTTAGAATCTGCTAAGACGATGTTTGTTGGTAATTTCAAATTATGTTTTTCTATGTTTATAGATGGAAGGTTTCCCGAGATTTTACTTATTACATAATAAGTTTCCTCAAACGCAAATTTACTTACTTGAGCATGAATTTTGACTTTAGCTGACTTAGTGACCGTAGTACTACCCTGTCCTACACCAACAATAGGAATGTTAACTCGCTTTATTGGCAGTTGTAATTTTTCCACCAACTCTTCAGTGATAAAGTTACACTGAGAACCTGAATCCAATAAAATCCTACACTCATGAAAATTGCCCTTAGAATCTGCAACATTTACAATAGCCGTTGAAAGCAAAATCTCTTTTTGAGAATATGTAGAAGAAAAATAAGACTGTTCCTTTGCATTTTGTTCATTTGTAATCTGATTGTATGATGCACTTTGTTCCTCAGTATCATCTAGACCTTCAAAACCCTGATATATTTGACATTGATTCACCGATTTTTTAAAATGAGACCTTCCCGTATTATTGTAATTATTATTACTAGCTTGCCCCGATGCTACATCATTTATACTTCCCTGATTATCCGAAATATTTCTCCTATTCATATGACCTGTATACCCACCCTCCCAAATAAGAATGACCTTGATCACCTTGAATAAAGTCCCTGCGACCTTCAAAACCCTTATTACCTTTAATATCCCTGTTGCATTGTCCCAAATTGCTTGGATTGGAGTCCCTATGACCTTCAAATCCCCTTAAAACCTGAGCATCTTTTCCTTGATTATTGTAAATACCTTGAAAATTCCTTTGCCCTTTATTATTCTTATTACCTTGATCTCTAAAATGCTTAGAATCTATTTGATTATCAGCAGAATTTTGATGTAAAAGAGAGTTGTGTTTCCTTCCACAAAACCTACATCCGCCTAGTGTACAACTTTCCACTGCATGACCTGGCCTTAAACAATTCCAGCATCCATTATCCTGTTTTACCTGATTCCTTTTTTCTCCTAACGAAAAAATCTTAAATTTGTAACAATCATATAGAAAGTGTGGCTCATTGCAGAGAGAACACCTCGGAGTTCCTGTTACATGCGACCTTTGAACAAATTTACTCCTTCCAAGCAACCTTGATTCCTGGAATATACCTGAATCATCATTTTCCAGTTTTTGGCATCTTTCATCCAAAAAATCCAAAAATTCCTTTAATTTTGGAAATGAGTTCGTAATTATACTATCACGCCATTTAATCCTTGTTTTACTGTCCAACTTGTTTTCTAATAAATGAATAACAAAATATCCCTTGAATCTGCCTCTGGACCAAGAGCCTTTAGAGACCTTAGATCAGTAATGACTGTGTCAAGAAATTTACGCAGTTGAGAAAAGGATTCTTTGGTTAACATAGGTAAATTAAACAGATTTTCAATGTGACTATTTGCTAACTTTTTTTTATTTTCATATCTATGATTTAAAACCGACCATGCCTCTTGATAATTATTTTCACTAACGTCTAATGCCCTAATTACCTCAATCGCATCCCCTTTTAGTGCTTTCTTTAAATAATAAAATTTCTGAATGTTTGAGATATTATCGTTATTGTGTATAAGTGAAATAAATGCATCCCTAAATTCCGCCCAATCCCTATAATGTCCTGAGAAAGATGGTATTTCCATAGCAGGAAGTTTAACCCATCTATCATTACTAGCGCTGTTATGCCCCATATCTGAAACAGGATTTTGCTTACCCAAAGCTTCCCTTTCAGCTATAGCCATAACTATATAGTAATTTTCCTCAAAATCAACCCTTTCTTTTGTTTGTTTATCTGACGGATCTAACATTTCTATTTCAGTTTGAACTAAATCAAATTTGTCATATAAATCTTTGCATTTTTCTATCCTTGAAGCCAATTGAGGAAAATTTTGATCGTCCAAGTTATCTATAAATGACCTAAACCTAGTTAATGAAGCCTTTACCATTCCTCTTTTTTTTACCCAATTATCTAATTCTGTAGGTGCCATTATACCTTAAATATACCCTATCAGACTGAAAGCATTAATTAATTTTAATTTACGGTAAAAAAAAATCAAATACTTTTTTTTACTCTGAATACCATAATAACACAAGCAGAAATAAATCCCAATGATAAAATAAATATATTGCTTACTCACTCCGTACCCCAACCAATGCACGAATAAATCCTCTGAATTCCAATACCACTGGTGTTTGCTCGAAGGACCATATGTTTGTGGTTATATTAATACCACATTGAGATTGGCATTTGCCATCAGAATCATAAATTGTCTTCACAAAATTATACCTTTTATTAACTTAATAAATATATGACATTCATTCTACAAAAGTCAATAATAACAAAAATCATGCCAGAGCCGTAACTAGTAACAAACTCATGTTAATATATCAAACATTCGGGAAAAATATTAATATTATTTGTACAGTTTACAATATTACTTATTTTTACCCCAGAAGTTGAAGCAATAAAATACTGAAATATCGATATCAATGTCAGAAATTTATCAATATATTTTGTATATATTCAAACACGGTCATTTCCATAGCAGCTGTGATTTTCTTAATTAAATTGAACTGCTGTTGATTTTAAAGTAACAGTATATTTACTTGCAATGATCTTATTTCATAATTTTAACGATTGCATGAAAAATAGTATGTATACTAGGACCATGAAGATTATTCTGCCACGGCAGAAAGCGGCCGAGGCGGTAATTTTTCTTTCGATACGAAATAAGGGTATTTCGCGAACTAGGTATACAATAGTATATCATATAACTACGCGGGTGTAATATGAGCGGAACACAAATAACGGAGCCTTCTTTTCTGAGTAATATATACTGTTTTTTCTTCAAACGTAAAGATAATTCAAGTTATATGTATCAAAGAAAATTATTTAAATTTTCAAAACTGGCAAACGTTAAATTAAATGTTGAAGAATATCGTCACCACCAACCAAAATTACACTTTTTTATCACTCTACGTACGTTTCGCTAACTATGTTAGCAATAAGGAGTTAATGATAAACTTAGTTTTAAAAATATAGTAACAATATTCTTCAACATTGTTGAAAACCGAAGGTTAGAAATTCCCAATTCAAGTTGAAATTAAATAAATATTAAAATGACAGTTCCTACCTACTCGATTACAACGCCCTACTTATTTTTCATTTTTCAGGAACTTTATAAACAAAAAATCCCGAATTCTAAAACTCAAAAACGAGCAAAATAGAAAAAATTAGGCGATTATATAATAAATATGTTTATTGCAATTTGTAAAATTGAGATCCCATTATTATAGATTTAATTTAGTTTTTTATATCTATATCTAATTTTGTACTTGTGTTTTATTTAATATAATTTAAATTTTATTAAAAATATTTAGTGAATTAGTATTTTCTATAATATTAATTGTTAATTATGCTTCTTTGATTATCATATTAAATAAGTGAAATAAAATAACATTAATTAATCAAAACCATTATATAAAATTCCTTTAAAAATATTCTAATACATATGGAAAAGGTAATCTACCTGAAAGACGAATAGACGAAACGATATATTTTCAATATTTCAAATTTTGCTCATCGGATGAAACGATATACCTTAATTACCTATTACGCGGATAAAGGACGAAACGACAATCGCCCGTTTTAACGTGTTACTTTTAAATGTTTAAAAGACATAACTCATTGTGCAATGAATTATAATTTAAAAGCTAAAAGTTAATAAGACATACACCGTGTCCCAATGTCGATTGGCTATCTTAGTTATTATATAAGACTATAAAATAAAAATATTTTGGGAGAATTTTATAAGCAATTCAGTGTTGCTTTTAGTTTTTAACAAAACGCTAAAACTTATTAATCCATATTTCTAATTTAAAGAATGCGGTTATTTTGACTTGCATATTGTTCGGAGGTACTTCTTTTTTCACACTTGAACCAAATTAGTGTGTTTTTCGAGATATTTAGACAAACTTTTTTTTTACTTGGGCAGAAATGCGAAAAGAGCTAAAGATTAACAATGTAAAAGTTATTTAAAGAGATCACAATTTGAGACAAGCTTTTTGTAAATAAATTACGAATTTTAAGAAACTATTTTTTAATAATTTTCTAGCAGATTAAACTTTATTAACTTTCTGTAAAGTCCTTTATTAAGGTTCTGTAAGTAATGACAATGACGTGTAGATTGTGAAAATTGTACAACAAATGAACTTGTAAAGTTTTATTCTAAACGTCATTGCCTTTACTTACTAAGGTCTGGTACTTTGTGCTCTTGTTAAATTTTTGATTAGTTAATCATATTGTTAAACTAATCATGATCAAATTAACAGAAAAGTAGTAAATGGGTACCTTATAAGTAACTTTAACAACGATTAGTTAATCAATATTTGATTTAAAATTTGAGTAGAGGTAACACTATCTCTTCTTCTTTTTTTATATTCAATTGTATTTATTCAAATTTGATGTAAAATGTTAAACGTACGTTTTAAGATAGGTGTCATGTATTAGAAAGAAAAACTTTTAGACATCGTGTCGAATTTTAAACATATGTCAGTTACCAGTTTTAGGAAATTTTGAGTTTTTTTTAATGTTCGCTTGACTTGGTGTATATTATTGTGATTTTTATTTTATTCTAATTAATTTACATGAAATATACGATATTTTTGATGATGATGATGAACTTATTGATTATATTCGTAATCAACGAACTTATACAGTGAACGAACGTGTAGACCCCATGAATAAGTGGGATGATATAGAATTTTATAAAAGGTTTCGATTTTCAAAAGAATCAGTTCGATTTATTCTTAACGAAATAAAAATAAATTGTCAAAAGGTATGTCGTCGAATGTCAAATTAAATTTATGCACAGAATAAGCCAAATCAGAATTCTAAACCATGAAATTATAAAGTTCAGAGCCAATAATTCTGATTAAAGCTTAAATTCAAGAAAAAAGATGATGTTAAAATTAACAGAGATACGCCCACATTAAATCATGATTAAGGTATAATCATAGCATAAAGTACCGAAATTCTCTTTTAAAATTTAATTTTCTGTTAAATTAATTTAATCAGCTTGCAAAGTACCGGACCTAAGGCTAATGAACGTTGTACCTACTGACAGTAAATCTAATAATATTAATAAAGTTTTGTTCGGTTTTTTGCCTACGCGATGTCAAGAACGTCTCGAAGATTTTCTTGAAATTGGGCCCATTGGGTTCCTAAAGTAATAGTAGATTACATACCGAGGCGGGAAATGCATTATTACTGTCGAGGGCCAATGTAGATCACTGAGTCGCTCGCGCCGAGGTGATCTATTGCCAGAGACAGGAATGATAATTTCCGCCATGGTTTGTATACTATTTTATTCACAATCATTTTATTTTAATCCACAATTTGAAAAGAATATATAGTTATTAATTTTAAAAGTAACTATGTGACATGTTTATTAAAATACTCTATAGTCAAGTTTTCTTTGAAATCAAAATACTTTGGCATTTAGATATTACAAGACATTTTATTTTTGTCTACCAATTTAAAAAAAAAATAAAAAATTATAGTCACAAAACATTACGACTAACATTAAAACAAATAAAATAGGTTTTGGAAATATGTCTAGTTTATTAAACTCTGTTACTTTATTGTTGTAACTAATAATACTTATGTATCGCTTTCTGCTGATCTGATAGCTATAGAGAAATCTATCCGGATCACGGGCGGGAAGTGACAGATATCACTTCCCGCCCGTGGGCAGGAAGTAAAGTTTGTAATACCTTTAAAAAGTCTGTAATTGAGCTATTACATATACGATTGTGAATAAAATAAGATATCGTACATGTCTGGAAAAATTCTGTTACCCGACATATGGAAAGGGGGCGCGAATGCCTTAATAATTTAACAAAAAATCATAACCCACTAATTAAAAATGATAATTTTAACGTTTTATTCATAAGTTTGTGTAAATATCTCGAATACGGAACAGTATTGTTTTTATTTTAGTTTAACTGAATGTGTAAGTCAATGTTAAGACGTTTTTTAATAAACCAAGTAGGGATATACGATTTTTAAAGAGGCTTTATTTCAGTTTTAATGTTTTTTTTTTAATATCAATATGGTTACTGTGAGTTAAAAATACAAATAACATGCTTTTAAAATGTTTCAAACCTTTTCCCATTTAAATATATTTATATCTTTTAACCATAACAAAGGTACATTTTTATCGAAGTTTTCACGTTTTGTTTTTGAATATAACTTAAAGTACTATCTCATATGATTTAGAGTTTAATTGATACTATTAAATTTTTATTTTTCTATTTTTTTTTATTATCAAGATAAAGAAAGCTATTGCTAAGGCTCCGTGGGATATGCGAACGTGGGCTTTGCGAACAGAACCTTTTTCGTGGGGTTTGTGAACACGCATACCTGGCTTTAATCTAAGCGCTGGCCATCGGTGGGATTTGCTAACATGCCCAAGATTAGAACTGTAAAACTATTAATATATTATATTATAAATTATTATTTTGAAAATGTTGAATGTCCAAAAGATAAATATTATTAATAATTAACGATTGAATGCCTAAAATGGTAATAAATAAAATAATTTGATTTACCTAAATGATCAATAAACTTTATAATAAATGTTATTCAAATAAAATTTTATAATCCTAACAGCTGTACCATATAAATACAATTTACCATAAAAAATAAGAACATATATTCTCAAATTCAAAGACATTAAAATTTCCTCATATTTACATTTAAGAAAATAAGAAATAAGTTTATATGCATGGGTATATTTAAGTTGATTAATCAATAATAGATAGTCTTTCAAATTGTTTATTTTATTTTCGCTAGTTGAAAAATTAAAAATTAGTCACTTTACCCACATCTTCAGATTTGGTATTAAAAGTTATTTTCGTTAAATTGGTCCATAAAATATTAAATAAAAATCCAATTTCAGGATGAAAGACAGGATTACTGGAAAAATGTTACTGCCGTGGCTAGCATTTCATTGCCGAGGCAAAGCCGAGACAATAAAACTAGCCAAGGCAGTAAATTTGATTCTCTGCCGTGTGAAACATAGAATTTTTTCTCCGATTGTTTGTACAGGGTGATTAAAAAAAGTAAAAGGAATAATCTCTGCGCGATTTTTCAAGACTACGGCTCGTTTCCGTCAGCGGAAGAAAGCCCGATTCAAAAAATCGGAATTCCTTTTTTTTTTTTTTTTTTTTTTTTTTTTTTTTTTTTTTTTTTTTTTTTTTTTTTTTTTTTCAACATCCACACAGTCAGACTTATTTTTCGCAGAAAATCAATTTTTTCCACGTTTCATGACATTTTAAGTCATTTGGAGCAAAAAAATTTTTGAGATTTTTGCACGATTTTTCTAATCGTATGTTATACATAATAATATCTACCGAAAAATAAGACCACTGTTACATCCAATTTGCTTCAATTTTCTTTATCAATTGATTGTCCATGAGATAGAGGTTAATGGATTAATTGTTTAGTTGAAAATCGCCATTTTTTATCCGTTTATCTTAAGATTATATTGTTTGGAGAAGAGATTAATTTGTGTTTAGAGATAAAAAAATTATTTTTTAATGCCTAGGCAATAAAAATCATTTTTATTGCCTAGGCAGTAAAAGTGTTACTTCTATGATCGATAAATGTCACTAAAACTGACGTTTAATGTCAATCGGAGAAAAAAAAATTTGCGCCAGATTTTTCTAAAATGTAAATATCTCTGTAAATATACAAAAGTTCTGTGTGAAAAAATAACTGAAATATTTCAGAATTATTTATATAATTTTAACACTCTTTCTGTCAGTATTGAGAACGTCCATTAAATTTAAAGATTCAGTAAGTAAAGGCAATGACGTTTAGAATAAAACTTTACAATTTGATTTCTTGTACAATTGTCACAATCTAAACGTCATTGTCATTAGTTACAGAACCGTTAAAATTAATGAACGTTCTATCTACTGACAGTTTATCTATTACTACTATATAATTAATCTTTAATATTTCGCTTCTTTATTAAAATATAAAAATAAAGCCCACACAAATATAACTTAAAAAAATTACCTGCGTTGGTCGCAAGCCCCACGGCCACATACGGTATGCTAGATATATGTTCAAAAACCACACGGTTCGCAAAGGCCACGCCATCGTTGCTACAGACTTATCCTCAATATTCAATTTTATAACTATTTAACAACAATTAAACTTTTTTCAATTAATGCAATCTTGCATAACTTGATCCAGACTCACTTTTGGTTTCTTTTACCACTTACAACATAAGTATTTATAAGAAAATTATATAGACAATATACAATAAATTGAAATATGCTTAAATACCTATTATAATCTACACACAAAATAAAAACACTTACCTGAAAGTTGAATATCATTGAGTTTCTTTCCTTGATATTTATTTACATCTCCTGAATCTACGGCTAATAAAAGTCGACTTATTTTTGTCAATTCTACTGCACCTTCATGAAGACGGTAAAACTCACGATGCACTCTTACGTCATGTCCTAAATGTCTTGCCAACCAGTCAGTTTCATTTTCGGTTAAATTAAGTATTTGCGTAACAGTGGTCACATATTTTCTAAGTTTGGTGCCAGTAATATTTTCCGGTTGTTTTAAATCAATTTCTGATAAACATGTTCTTAAGGAGTCGTGACCTCTCATGTACTCCAAATTTTCTCCTGGCCTGGCAAAAACATATGGGTTTTCCTGGCTAATACCAGCTAATTTTCTTGTTTTAATAATTAAATCAATGCCAATTTTGGTAGTCGGTGTTAATAACACAGGTACCTTTTTTGACCTTTTACCCGGTATTTCTAACACACACAAATTTTTGGCCAATTGTTGTTCAAAAGTAGTCAAAGAATTTTTTAATTCATCTGTGCATTGTTCGGACCACATTGGCCGTTCCATATACTGCTTTATAGTCATTTTTGCAGTTTCGCCCGAACGACGTTTATTAAACATAACTATTCTACTTAGTAACAATGCACTGAACTTTAGCCAAGTGCATTTAGATGGTTGTAAATTTCTTTGTATTTCTTTTGTGTATTTAATTATTTCATTTTCCAAATACTTTTACTTTTACAAGATCACTTGTGACTGGTAATAGCTGTGTTGCATTAAATTTTCTTACATACAGGGTATTTAATGCACTAGCAGAAATTCTTGTATTCCATTCCATATCCAAAAGTGACAAAAAAGCCTCTAGTTCACGATTAAGTATTATATTTCCAGTCCGAAGTGCATGTCCTCGCTCTATATTTATACATTTTCTCAATGAATGCCCGATTTTTAAAGCCAGCGAGGGAATAGAAAACTGTGGCCTATCAACTTCAGATGAAACTGTTGCAATACATAATGATTTTATTGCCTCTATAACTGCGTCAAAATTTACTGGTTTTAGACATTCACGTAGAGATTTGATGCCATTTAATTTATCGATTTCTATTAATAATCTTCCAAGTTGCCGCATAGTCTGCCTTATTAGTTCAGCTTGCGTTTTTTCATATTTTTCAAACATCATTGCTCCCATTTTTATAATTGTGTCGCCCTCCTTACATACTTTACTTATAACATCGTTCCTCATTTTATTTAAAATATGTTTCGAAAACTTAGCACTTGATCCAGACGATGTTAAACCCAGCATTGCATTGCTCTCTGTAATGGGATATCTTTTTTGGTTACTTTTGGCTTTGGCTGTACAATTATTCTTTAAATGAAGTCTTAAATTTTTTTTCAGTAAAAATCCTAGGCAGTCAGGACAAGGCCCATAATGTAAATAAGTATATTTTTCTTTTTCAATGTTTGTAGGGCGTCTTAACAGAATTAGTTCCCCTTGTTTGCGCTCTAATACTTCGCAATTGTGATAAAAGTTGCCTTCTTTTGTAATTTTTGCAAATTAGTTTCTACGTTCCTTACAGTTCTTTGGCAGAGCCAGAATTTTTGCTACAGTTGTATCATTAAAATGCACCGTAATTAAATGCCTTGACAAATTACTCACAATTTTTTGATAGATAATACAAGAATATTTTTTATTTCTAATTCTTTTATTGGAGGCATTTCGTCGAGCAGCATTTATTTCAATCCCATTGTCGTAATCAGATGCCTTGATGTCGTTAACAGTTCGAATTTTCTTTTTTTTTAGCTTTTTGTTTCGCGTATTTTTACATTCTTTTAAGTTTATTAATATGTCTTGTTTTGAACTGAAGACATTTGAAGCGCTAAATAAAGATGTGCTGGTTTCTCCTTCGTATCTCTGTGTCGTTTCTGTTTGTTTTTTATTTACATTTAAAGCACTTGCTATTTCTTCTCTTGGACCGGCTTTACTTAACTCATTTTCAATTTTCCTACTTGTTGAGGTATTAGCAGATGAATTGGAGGGTATATAATCACTTCCTGATGGATCAAAAGGATCCAAACTAGAATCTGGTGACATCAACTTTGATGAATGCAGCATTAGAGGTTCAAAGGAAATATCAGAGATATTATTTTTGAATGTGGTGTTTCCAAGTTCAAATGATCCATTCAATTGAATAGAGTTGGCCATTTGAAGAATTTTTTTACTTCGGGTTTTCATGTTGAGGTAACTGCAATAAATAAGCCTTCTAAAATAATCTAGAGAGTGCTGGTTAAAAATAAGTTCTAATATTAAACATTTTTTAATATGGGAATTTAAAAATAGTTTTTTAATGGTAAAATATAGGGTGTTCCATTTGAAATTCTCTAATTAAATGTTTTTGAAATGGTTGAAAGACAAACAAACCGCTCTGTATACGTAAAATGAATATCATTTTACAGGATAACTTATTTGATCATTAATTTATACATATGCGAGTCATTGCAATTTTTTAAAATATTAAAATTATGAAAAATAGATTCTTTAAACCCTGTATCTTAGAAACTTATGATTATTATTTGTTGGTGCCATGGAAGCTTTTACTTAAGTCATCGACATCTTCAACATATGCAAAATTCAGCAAATTTGACAGAAAGTCATTTGCCATTTAAAAAGTGCGGGGACCTTTAATTTTTTTGGTATTTATTTTTTATTTCCAAAGCATATGCTTGATAAACATCAAAATGTATCCGTGAATAAATGCAAACTAAATTATTCTAAAAATGTGAAACTACATTGGTTATACGCTATTTTTTCTTAGTATCTCCGAAATTTCAAAAGTGAAATTTTATTGTTTTTTTTTTTCAAATTTGAAAATGTCCTTGCTCGAATATCATCGCGTCAAAATGATTATTCCTGTTAGACTTTGAAACTTTTTCGATATTCAATGGAGGACATTTTCAAAGTAACAAAAAAACAATGCTTGCTCACTTTTAAAACGGCGGATGTAACAAGAAAAAATTTGGTAGAATTAGAAAATAACATTAGTTTTTTTAGATAATATGAGGAAATAATCGAAAATCGTCAAAATATGAACTTCGAATATTTCCTCAGATCGATTAAAAAACTGTTATTTTCTGATTATACAGTATTTTTCCTAGTATCTCCGAAGTTTCGAGAGTGAGAATTTATTGTTTTTTTTTTCAACTTTGAAAATGTCCTCGCTCGAAAGTTGTCGGGTCGAAAGAATTTCGATATTTTACCCTTTTCAAAATCTAAATTTTTTCCTCACATACTTGCAAGATTATCTGAAAAAATGGGCGGCATAAAATATTTAAACACTTAAAATGTAGAAAGAAACAATTTCGATACTCTTAATCGGATAATAGTATATTATTCAACAAGCATATAATGATGGCTATTATTCACAAGGGTGTGGTTTACGACACGAGCCGCAGGCGAGTTTCGTAAATCACCCGTGTGAATAATAGCCATTATATGCGAGTAGAATACTGTACTTTGTCCGCGACTGTTAGGAATTTATTAACAAACTTTTATTGATTCAAACATTGATGGAACATTATTATTAATGTTTATAACATAACTAGATAGAATACTAATATTATATAACTACAATTTAACATGAATTATTTATGTTAATAGTTACATTTGAAAAAATTGTTAAGTTAATTGCAGGAATAAAATTAACGTCAACATTAATATTCTGATTATTTGTTGAAATTTTTGATTGCTGGTATAAGAATTAGAATCATTTACTTGTATGGAGCTTGATATTTCTGGCGGTGAAGGTGTTAAGCACATTTCATTTTCACTTTTTCAATTCACTTATTACAATTTAGTAAAAATTTTAATAAAATATTCTGTAGTCAAAAGTTTGACATTTCAATTTAAATTATTAATTTGACTTTTAAATGACAGTCACGGCTTACTAATAAAATGGATAAAACAATTTTATCTACATTATTTGCATTCGAATTTGGAGGTAGCATTCTATTTATATATCAGTAAGTAATCTTAGTTATATAATAAACATTGGTGTCAACCACATTGACCCTATTCCAAAATGCTAACTGTACTTTATCATCTGAAACATAATTCGAAATTATGATAATGGGATATAGCCACTGATCACATGTTTCTGGTTTATTTTTACTTCCATCTAAAAGTGTTTTTTCAATTTTTCAATATTTTTTGAAAAATTTTTATATAAAATTCTTCAACAAATTATAATTTTGTGGAATTTCTTATGAAACCTTTCTAAAAAAAAAATGGATCCCGACTAGGATAAACCCTTCTTAGTAATTTTTTATTTAATAATTATAATTTAAAGAAAGAACTTTTTCCCCTAGACGTACCGTAAAGATATAATTGTTTTCTTTTATAAACTGCCTTTTTAGATACAAAATCATTGAACCACAAGGTAACTGAAAACGTCCAACCAGTAAAAATAATTAAATAATAAGATTTAGGCTAAAAACATAAAAAAATGTTTTTTGCGTAGGAAGCTGTAATTTTATATCTGAGCGTAATTTTTAATTCGAAACAACTTTCCTAAATAGTTTTTTTTGATATTGTCAAAAATAAGGGTACTTTACTCTTGATTAAAATTCCTATTTTTTACCCGCCTCTGTATACCATTTTGACTTTTTGAGTCTGCACTGTGTCTGTAAAAATTTATAATGTATTTTATTTTCCAAAACAAATGGTTCAGTAATATCGAAATTGCTTCTTTTCATGAGTCACTCATGTAATTGATAATTGAAATGAAGACATTCTTTAGAAATGTTATACAAGGTGTTTCATAGTTAAACCGACATACGTTAACTGCAATTAGAGGGCACTTAGGCGATTCTAAAAAACTAATATTTGATGGGTCTAACCCGCCTCATAAGTGAGTTACAGGGTGTTTTGTCAAAATGGATTATTTCTTTTAACCCTCGTTTCTTCAGAACCACCCTGTATATTTATTTCATATTCAGCAAGCTTGTTTGAGTCTATTATTACATTAAACTGACATAGTAAGCAAAATAAAAATCCAGTTCCGGCTTCAAAAAAAATTACCAAAATTATTTTCACGATGGACAACACTCTGTATATCAGAATTTGAAAAATTGGATAGTATATTCGAAAAGAGCGGAAAAAGTTAAGTAAGAATTCATGTTTTTTGAGACTGCACCTCTCATTTTGCTACTAAAACTTTTAACTCAAACTAAAAAATTGTTCATTTTCGTCGAATTAGTGCGATTTTGCTTAATAAGGGAAATTCGTTTAGTGATGGTGTTCCTAGTTTTGAAGGGAAATAAATAATATTTTATTGATATTTTTCGAAGGCAAATACATACAGTACGTAAAGTTCGCACCATATGGAAAAAAAATATTTATTTTTTTTTTATATGGAAAAAAAAATATTTATTTTTTTTTTCATTAAATTTTTATTATGACTTAACAATACTTAATGGCTACATACCAATTAATATTTACGACTAAAACAAGCGAAAATTTTAAAACTCTAAAAACATTGTTTTAGTCGTAAATATTAATAAGCATGTAGCCATTAAGTAGTGCTAAGCCATAATAATAATTTAATAAAAAAATAAATATTTTTTTCTATATGGAGCGGACTTTATTTACTGTATGTATTTATTTTCCTTCGAAAAATACCAATAAGTTTATAATATTACTATTATTGAAACAACCTGTTCTTTTTTAAGTAAAACCATAAATGTTACATCAAAAAATATTATTTATTTCTCTTCAAAACTAGGAGCACCATTACTAAACTAATTTCCCATATTAAGCAAAATCGCACGAACTCGACGAAAATGAACAATTTTTTAGTTTGAGTTAAAAGTTTTAGTAGCAAAATGAGAGGTGCAGTCTCAAAAAACATGAATTCCTACTTTTTCCGCTCTTTTTGAATATACTATCCAATTTTTAAAATTCTGATATACAGAGTGTTGTCCATCGTAAAAATAATTTTGGTAATTTTTTTTGAAGCCGGACCTGGTTTTTTTTAGCTTACTATGTCAGTTTAATGTACTAGACTCAAACAAGCTTGCTAAATATGAAATAAATATACAGGGTGGTTCCGAAGAAACGAGGGTTAGAAGAATGAAGCAATTTTGATAAAACACCCTATAACTCACTTATGAGGCTGGTTAGACCCATCAAATTATAGTTTTTTGGAATCACCCAAGTGCCCTCTATTTGCAGTTAACGTATGTCGGTTTAACTATGAAACACCCTGTATAAAGTATTATCTTCTTTCGTTATATTCTCAAAATATTGTATTTTCTCTTGCACATCTAAACCCCGATTTTTTTATATTCTTTAAACAAATATTGTCTTACTTCATTAACGAAATAATCTGATTATTGTATTTTAGGTTTTAGACCATGCACAACTTTGTATGAAGAATATTTTGTTTTCATAAAACTAATAATAAACAATTTCCCGTATGGTTCCGACGTATGGAATATTTATATGAGGAAATTATAGAAACATTTAAAGCATAGACTTCAAAGTTATTTGCGTTAGCTAGGTTTTCCGTATTAAAAATCAAAAATGAAAAATAAAAACAATAAAAAATCAAGAAAATGTACTGTTATTAGCACAACAGATTAACAAGAAAACGTGACAACTCAAATATATAATAAAGAAAATTGTTGCTAAAAAACTAATTAAAAATATTTAGTTTATCATAAATTTATGTTAAAATTTATTTAGTATTTAATTTAGAGTATTATGAAATATTTATATAGGTACATTATAGAAACATTAATAATTGTATTATTTTTAAAATAATTAAAGTATTACTTAAAATCAAAGAAAATAAAAAATAAAATATCTTACCAAACTCAGTCAGCACACGAGCACAAGAACTAAAACAACTAGCTTAACAAACAACAGAAAATCGGAAAAACCAGCTAGACAAACAGAACAGAAATAATATTTTTTCAAAATTTCCAAAATATAAAAAGCTTCAAAAATACCACTACTTACATTCCCCACGAGCAAAAGTAACACCCCCTAGAAGTCTCATTGGCAAGAACAACAAATCAAATTGAAAACACCCGAGCACAATGCCAAAAATCCCAATTCAGGTCATAAATTCGGATTATTCAAATTTCCCCAAACTATTTTGGGTAAACCCGATTCTTGAATTCCTCAATTAAATTAAAAATACCAAAAATTCAATTGTGTTAGGTATTAAAAGTATAAAACTTTATTAGGCTTATATTAAGAGAAAGATTATAATCCTCTATAATACCCCATTATTTGGACATTTAGGTAATAATCATAAAATCTGTATAAACAAACAACTTAGTACCGAGAAACATAGAAATAATCTCAAATTTTTCATTTAGCAAAAATGAATAATTTTTATTTTGATAATAACCAATTTGAGGAAATAATTGGGTAAAAAAAGTTGGATAAAAAATGTAATAAAAATTATCATGGAATAAAAAAATATCTAGTTTTTTTTATAAAATCTGAGGAAATAGTCCAAAAATGTCAAAATTTTAAGTCAATACCAGGAAACATGTAAATTTTGAATCTCAAATTTTTCATTTTTCAAAAGGGTATAGATTTATTTTTTTATCATTTTTCAATTGTGAATTATTTGAGGAAAAAAAAATTTGTTAAAATATAAAATATCGAAAATTCGACAACGATATCAATTAAAGGGAAGATATTTTCAAAATTGGATAAAAAACAAAAAAATTTTAATTATTACATTTTATTTATAAGAAATTTTAAATTTTTGTATTTGTTTGCCAGTTTCTTTTATGTTCGTCCATTATTTGAACATATCTTAAGTTTCTGATTCTAATTAAAACATTGCATTTCATAAAATATTTTAACAGACAAAATTAATTGTGATCACCTAATTATTATGAATGTTAAAAATATATTTCTTAAATTTTCAAATCATACCTAGTAGGGCTATAAGAACAAAAAATATTAGGTATGCAAAATTTATCATTATTCGAAAAATTAAGACAGGGGAGCAAATTTATCGAGGGATTGAATGTACGAGGGAGCATCTGTCCCTGATTAAATAATTCAATATGGATAATACGAACAAAAGTAATTTAGTCTTATTTAAATAAATAAAACAACGTTTTCGTGATACGAGAAGTGAGTACTTCGCGTTCTCCACAGCGGCCGCGAAATTCAATTTCGCAGCCGTTGCCCATGACAACGGCCGAAAAAGCAATGGTCACTTTCAAATTTCACATTTCTACAATATGAAACTAACAATGTTATTATTTTTTATTAAACACAGTACCTATTGATTTTTAAATTAACAAATACATTCTTATATTATTGAAGATAAATATTAACATTAATTGTACAGTTTGTATTAGTACTTATATTTACTCTAAAAGTTGAAGCAACAAGAAATATCACTAAAAATATCAGACTTATTTGAGTTTTGTCAAGAACTGTCTAAAATATGTCTAAAATGAATTTAAATGAATTTTTGTCAGAACCGGAACGGATAGATCAAGAGCGGGGTAAAACGAGTGAAAAGAGTAACGAAGCCGATCTCAGCTGTTATATTAGTTATTCGTCACCTGTCACAAAAATTTTTGCCCTTCCAACATCAAAGAAATTTCGCCGGCCCTCGCTTCTTGGTATATGTGTATTCTTTGATTTTAACGTAATAATATATTTATTTGCAATGATCTAATTTCATAATTTTAACGATTGCACGAAAAATAGTGTGTTTACCACTGCCGTGAAACTTTTTGGCGATTTCAAGCTTACTTTGCCTCGGCCGCAAGCGGCCTCGGCGATAATTTTTCTTTCGGTCCACCACCTAGGCACACAAATAACTATTTATGATTTTCACACAAAAATAAAAAAAGTCATTAATTACGAATAAATTAATAATTTTTGTGTGAAAATCATTAAACGTTGTTTGATTTCATTAAATATAATAATGGATTTTCATTAAGTAAAAGCCGCCACAGTTAAACAGTTAATTTTGTCTTATAAAATAATTTATAAATTGAAATATTTTAATTAAAATCAGAAACTTAAGATGTGTTCAACTAATTGAAAAAAATAGTGGGTTAGATTTAAGAAAAATCAATACGGCCTTAGTAAAAAATTGCTATTCAGTTTCAGTCGAAAATGTAATATTTTGTTCATAAAGACAAAAACTTTAATCTACCTATCTTAACCTACATAATGAATGAAAAAATAAAATTTTTATAAATAAATAACAAATATTACAGGCTTACAAAATGCATTAATTTGTAGTGAGCCACACTCAGGATTTGCTTAAATGTATTCTTTGCCATTTATTTAATTTATTAGATTTACATCTAGTATTTCTTATCCCTATTTATTAGTGGAAATTTTGAACAATAAAAAGAATTATTATTAATAAATAGTAATAGCTATAAAATATACTTACCTACAAAAGTTTGTATTCCAACTTGTTTTAACCTCTAACTCACACACTGTAATAGTATATTTTATTTTTAACACTATTCCAAATACTACTTTTCTCCATTTTCAAAAATAACGGTGTAACAAATGGTATTTTTATTTTTAAAATGAAATTAGATGTTGAATAAAGAACATTTTTTTTATGTTTTTTAGATTTTATTTTAGATATAACAAGATTTATTGGGACTACAATAATTATTGTCTTATTATAAATATAAAGAACAAATCCCAAAGGATATCCATATCTCAAATGTGGTCCAAAGTTTAAGGTAATAAAGCACAAAGTCAGGTACCACAAAATTTAATTGACCAAAAGTACTAGCAGGCAACTAGTTTCGGTCACTGACCATCATCAGGTCTAAAGATACAAACGTTAGTAATTAGATATAAAAATGTAATAACATACAAAACCAAGACTTACCATTATTATAAAGAACGTTTAATTTTAATAAATTAACTGCCAGTAGATAGAACGTTCATTAACTTTAAAGGTTCTCTTAGTAATGACAATGAGGTTTAGATTATGACAATTATACAAAAAATGAACTTGTAAAGTTTTATTCTAAACGTCATTGATATTAGTGTAATTAAAAATTGTTATCACTGATGATGTTAGGTATTTCAGATAAAACGTCGTTAAAATGACAAGTATGATATATCACTAAATTTCGATTTAAAAGGTTTATTAAGAGGCGCCAATAAAATATGGTATCTTGCTTGAAATGGTTTTTGGGTGGGCGCTCAGTTAATATTACAAATAGGAAGCTCTGATTTTCACCATACGATTCTGTAGTTTATTTTTTAGTGCGTGTCTGTGGCACTTTTTTTACATTATTTTTAGTAAAAGTGATACGACTATCAACTTTTTTCTCTAGATTAATTTGAAAAAAGTAGCACCGACGCTCTTTTTTGATAAATATTTTAAATATCATGAAAAAACCCGCATATTTTTAGTTGCTATATTAGGCGAGTTCTCGTCCAAAAACGAATAATTATGTTTCATGACGCTCTTCCCTGTTCTGCGCAGAAAAAAATAGACTAGAGGGTAGGATTACTTAACATTAACCGGAAAATACTAAAAGAAATTATTGTAACACCCAATTTATTACAATACAAGCACATTTTCCTTAGGTAATTATCTAAGCGGCATCCACAAAAATCTCTCGTCCAAATACCAATAATTTTGTTTTATGGCGCTCTACCCTGTTCTGCGCAGAAAAAGTTGGACTAGAAGGTAGGATTATTTAACATTAACCGGAAAATACAAAAAAAATTTGACATCCAATTTATTAGAATACAAGTACATTTTCCTTGGGTAAATTTCTAACCGGCAAACACAAAAGTCACGTAGTGTGTGGGCCTCTTAAATCTATATAAGTTAATATAGGGACATGAGGCTTACTTTAAGAGGACGCACACCACGTGACTTTTGTGGTTGTCGGTTAGATAATTACCCATGGAAAATGTGCTTTTATTGTAATACATTGGGTGTTATACAATAAATTTTTTTAGTATTTTCCGGTTAATGTTAAGTAATCCTACCCTCTAGCCCAATTTCTTCTACCCAGAACAGGGTAGAGCGGCACAAAACGTAATTATTCGTTTTTGGAATAGTTCTCGTCTAATATAGCAACTAAAAATATGCGGTTTTTGTCATGATATTTAAAATGTTTATTAGAAGAGAGCACCTGTGCTACTTTTTTAAATTTATTTAGAGAAAAAAGTTGATAGTCGTATCACTTTCCTAAAAATAATTTTAAAAAAAGCCACATACGCGCTCTTAACAATTAAATATAGAAATTATTAGTGAAACCCGCAGCTTCCTATCTATAATATTAATGGACCGTTCGTCAAAAAACCATTACAGGCAAGATAACATTTGATATTCCTCTTAAGAGAGGAAAAACAACTTTATGAATTTTTTTAAGTTGGGTGTATAATTAATTTTTTAAAAGGTAGCATTTTGGCAAAAAGAAAGTTATGAAAACTTCATAAAGGTGCATGCCATTAGAGATGGTACCGACAACGTTTACTACTCTAATTTTTTTGACCCATAAAAAATAATTTTTTTAATTTAATTCTCAAATATTTTCTAATGAAAATAACAAATTAATGGAAGTGCCAAAATGAATGATTTTCCAATTAAATTATTGTTTTCTTAACCATTGGTTAAATTAATTAAAATTTATTTATGCTAACGCTTTTAGTTTAAATCGGAAAAAAGTGCAAATATTTAAAAATAATTGGCAAATAAAATAGTACAATGATTGAAAAACGTCTAAAAATTAATTTTTCTCTAATGTGAAAAGTTTAAGAATCTAAGTTTTTAAAGATAAATATGCGCGTTATATGGGGATACAACATATACTCTCTATAACATTTATTTAAAAACTTAGCAGCTCTAGCAACAGAACAGATGTGTACTTAATTTATTTCAATAAATTAAATAAAGAAAGAATTGTATTTGACTTATTACAATGGTTAATGTTGGTATTCAAAAATAAAAAATAAAAATACAGCAAATCACTATGAAGCTGATATTTCCCATTAAATTTAGTATTTGTAAGATCTTTTTATCGAAAGAGAAACTAATTTTAATTGGTTTTCCAACATTAAAATATTTTTTAAATTTGGAATCTGTAGCGCCCTATAATTTCAAATCCCATAAATTATTTTTAATTATTAATTTTTTTTTAAAATATTTGTCCAGATAATTTCCAATTAATTGCACTTAATTGAGCAAAACGTTAAGAAAACAAGCAGCTAATTTGAATATAAACCAATTAAAAAAAAATTTGTAGACTTGTTCAAAGGCAATATCTTTTAACTTGGCTATTAAAGGTATACTTGTTAATATGGTTGGAGAAACAATAATAATAATAATAATACTCGCCCTACTTTTCACCCCCTTGCGAGTGAACCCCAGAACCAATGGCTTGTGCGGGGAAGGGACGGCTATTATTATTATTTGTCGTGGCGCTCCGGAGCGGCTTACTGAGGAATAATGGCGCCATTTGACTATAGGTGTAGGAAAACCTGGAAAACCTCACCACCATCATCGGCACAGTGACACAGGGGGAAAGAAAATCTACGCTCCGCATTAGACATTAATTAAATTAATATTCAATGCGGTTTACCTATTCGAGCGAAGTAGCTAACACTGAAACTTTTTAAGTTAAAATATTTCACTGTCAGATACGAGGCACGAACCCACTTTGGCACTAGCAGATAAATAGACATAATATAACCGAAAGCCAACGATCTGTGTTACCGACACAATCATCGGTAACGTTATGACGCTTACGTATAAAAAATATCTCACAAACCGCGTGTTTAAATATAAAAATCAACGTGTTTCAGGATTATCCTCCACAGTTATCGATTCAAAAAATCTGACATACTTTGATATGCCTATCTAATATTTTTATATAATTTGTTCACATTTTGTTACCATAATTATTAGTTGTGACACCCTGTATATACTTATTACTGTAACCATTTATTAACAAGGAATGGGACGCCTCCGTGGGACATGCAAACGTGGGCTTTGCGAAAAGAACCTGTTATGTGGGGCTTGCGAACACGCATACCTGCTTTAATCTAAGGGCTGACCATCGGCGGAACTTGTAAACAAGACCATGATTATAACTATAAAACTATTATTATATGATATTTCTAAATTATTATTTGAAAATGTTAAAATAAAAAATGATAAATATTAATAATTGATTGTATGGCTAAAAGCACAATAAATAAAATGATTTTTAATTTACCTAAATGATTAACAAACTTTACAACAAATGTTATTGAAATAAAATTTTTACAATCTTAACAGCTGTACCCTATAAATATAATTTATCATTGAAATAATAAGAACATAATCAAATTGAAAGAAAGATTAAAATTTCTTCATTATGTTTACATACCTATAAGAAAATAGGAAATAAATGGATATATTCAAATTAATTAACACTTGATAGTTAATCTTTGAAATTGTTGCTGCTTTAATAAAATATTAAAATTAAGCGCACAGAAAATTATTAAAAAAAATTGCAAAAGTTGTCACCCGCTATACAAATGCATTCCAATCCGAAAATAATAAAACAGCTTTACCTGAAACCACATACCTCCTACGACAAAAGCTACCCTGACGACGTTACAGCCGAAAACATCCGAAAAATAATAATGTTTATGAGATCCACAATTATTAACATTCCAGCAAATTTACACAGTTTACCACAAATATTAAGCGCTGAAAATTATACACACATTGTAGAGGGCGCTCAACGCAGCAAAAGTGTAAGTAACCACAAATATACATTTAGAGGTAACATGCTAAAAACAATATTTATGGAGCCTTACACACCAAAAAGTAAAAGTAGGTACCATTCGAATCAGCTCGAAGTGAAGATAACGAAAAACTATGAAATAAATTGTGGTATACGTGTGTATGTATGCCACAATTCGTAAGCTATCCACAATTACTGTCTGTGCACACACAAGTATCCACAAATATGTACGCTCCTACACACACACACACACACACACACACACACACACACACACACACACACACACACACACACACACACACACACACACACACACACACACACACACACACACACACACACACACACACACACACACACACACACACACACACACACACACACACACACACACACACACACACACACACACACACACACACACACACACACACACACACACACACACACACACACACACACACACACACACACACACACACACACACACACACACACACACACACACACACACACACACACACACACACACACACACACACACACACACACACACACACACACACACACACACACACACACACACACACACACACACACACACACACACACACACACACACACACACACACACACACACACACACACACACACACACACACACACACACACACACACACACACACACACACACACACACACACACACACACACACACACACACACACACACACACACACACACACACACACACACACACACACACACACACACACACACACACACACACACACACACACACACACACACACACACACACACACACACACACACACACACACACACACACACACACACACACACACACACACACACACACACACACACACACACACACACACACACACACACACACACACACACACACACACACACACACACACACACACACACACACACACACACACACACACACACACACACACACACACACACACACACACACACACACACACACACACACACACACACACACACACACACACACACACACACACACACACACACACACACACACACACACACACACACACACACACACACACACACACACACACACACACACACACACACACACACACACACACACACACACACACACACACACACACACACACACACACACACACACACACACACACACACACACACACACACACACACACACACACACACACACACACACACACACACACACACACACACACACACACACACACACACACACACACACACACACACACACACACACACACACACACACACACACACACACACACACACACACACACACACACACACACACACACACACACACACACGCACACACACACACACACCCACACACACACACACACACACACACACACACACACACACACACACACAAATAAGTTTTCACTCACTCAAAGTACGTTTTAAAAAATGTTTTTATTTACTGTTTACAAATATGGTTTATTGACGTTACTATTACAAATTATGGACTTTAACAAATGAACTGATTGAATAACAAATTAATCGTTCAATACCTATAGGTATTTACAAGTAATATTTAATTATGAATGTTTACTGTCTGAAGAATGGAAATGATGTGAACCCTGTTGATACGTTGCTTCTCGTATTTATGTCATCGGTGTTTGGGTGTAACGGCGTCGTCATCAAGTCGTTGCACTGTTAATTGTCTATTGTTCTTAAGGGCTTATGGTAACATTTCTCCTCCCTCCTTGGGATGAAACTTCGTCCTCGAAGATTCCAATAACTCCTGCAAGGCAAGGGCTTGTTGGGGTTGAATTCTTTGTCCAAACAACAATTTTCGGATGCGGTTTCTTTTCCTAATTATAACGTAGGAAATGAAAACTAAAAGTAAAAATATTAGTAACGTAGAAAATACGCTAAGTCCAGTTGAAATTTGCGAATGTAAATTTAGTGCTTCTATGGGTTGAATCTGACCATGGCTTTTCGGAATTTCCAATTTTTCTAATTTTAATGTATGTTGCGGTTCCAATTTAATTTTAACAATATTCGGAATTTGCAATTCTCGAAATGTCTTGGGTGAAAATCTGTATCCTAAGATTTCTAAAGTTTCATTTGAAATTATGGCACTTGACTGAGAAACAGTATTGTCTTTTAATTTAATCGGCTCGACGATCCCTAAGAGTAAAGCTTCTTCGGTTTCTTGAATAAAATTTTCATTGACTTGGGCTGTGGCACAAGATTTAACATTTGGGATTTGACATCTTGAATTTATTTTCTTTTGGCATATAACAAAATCAATTTTTCGTGTGCAATCTTCATACCATACATTGTTTGCATAATATCTGGCAGGTGGGATTATCATCACATGATCTTGATTAGGTATCGGGTAAATTTTAAAGGCTGGGTAAGAACGTATTTTTAGGATAGGTATTTTAAGGATTATGAGCAATTTCTTTTGGGTAACGCACACAACAGTGTGTGAAAATTCGACTAGTTCATAAGGGTGCTCGTTGTCTAAGACTAGAGCATTTCGCGAATATAGAGATATTAATTTTGCTTGAAGAGCTTTTAATTCACTAAGTGTGAATAGTTCAATATTAGTTAAATCTAATTGAGAAAGGGTTATAGTCCTAATTAATTTTTTAATATATTCGTTAATACTCTGTATTTCGAATATTTCGTTAACTATAGCTAATTGTTGGGATATATGGTCAACAATGTTCCTAAGAATTAAATTATTATCGTTTAACTTATCTAATAAATTGTCAAATCTAGAATTAAAGGTTTCACTGAATGATATTTGATTATTGTATTGTTTTATAATTTCGTTTTCTTTAAGTTCTATGTCGGTAATGTGAGTCCTTAAGAAATCAAAGTCATTTGCATCAGGATTTCCTGTAATGTATTTGATAGCTGTCCCGAGGAAGTTAAACAAACCTCGTTTGTGTTGTCTACGTGTAATTTTATGTAAATTGTCTTTTGTTTCCAAATATAAATGGTCATATTGGTTTTTTAATAATGAGACTCCTGTCACGTTGGGTGTGAATCTCTCAAAATTATGTAAACTGTCTGTTATTGTCGCTTCTAGCTTTGAAAGGTTAATTTGTAGTATGTGTCTATGATAATGAGATATTTCTTTCGAATTTCCCATCGGTTCTGGGTAATAACCATTATTAGGGATGCTATGAATTTTGATCAGGGCCTCTAGAGGTAGAAGGCATTTCCTGTAAAGAAGGTTTATTGTAAATTTTTCGGATTCTCTTTGCATATTTAAGATGTGTGGAAGTCGGATTACGTTTGTCTGTAAGTCCCGATATTTTTGTTTTATTTTGTTTTGTCGGTGTCATTACGTGATATGGTGCATCTAATTTAGGCTTGATTTTTTTTTTTCTTAACATAAATTGTTTGTTTTTTAACTTGGGGAATCTTTTCAGCGAATTCGTTTATTTTCTCTAGTGCTTTTGTCCGTTTATCTTTTTGTTTTTTATATAAAAATTCTATGAATGGTTGAAGTTCATCTTTATGTTTTTGATTGTATGTATCATAAACCGGTAAATCGAAATCAAAATGAATTTCTTCTGCGTACGGTCCATATAATATGGCAAAGGGCGAATAATTAGTTGAACTATGTATAGATTGATTATAAATTAAAATTGCGTGCGTAATAATTTCGTCTAAAGAATCTGTGGGATTTTGTGATTTTAGGGTTCTAATTTTTTCTAATAAAGTTGAATGAAAACGTTCTATGGGGGAATTAGAAGAGGAATTATTTACTGTCGTAAAATGAACATCTATTTTATGCAAATTCATAAATTCTTTTAGTAATGCGGAATTAAATTCTTTGCCGCTGTCAAAAACTATTTTTTTCGGATAATTGTGATGTGAGAAATAATGTCGTAATTTACTTAGAACAGAAACGGAAGCTTTGTCAGGTAATTTATAGCATTGGGCGTATTTAGAAAAAGAATCAATTACTGTTAAATAGTAATTTTTATTACATTGTAAAATGTCTGCATGTAAAATATCAAAGGGTTTTTGACCAAGTAACGGTCCTAATTGGGGCAATTGATAGGGTTGTCTTTCATATTTATTTTTTAAACAAATTTCACATTTGTTAATAAAATTTGCAATAGTATTTTGCATTGAGGGCCAATAAAATTTGTGTCTGAGATGTTTGTAGGTTTCTACTATACCGTTGTGGTTAGAAGTGTGATATGTTTTTACACATTCAATTTGTTTATTTTCTTCTATAATGTCTTGTAAAAGTGTATTACAGAAATTTGCTTTAACTGTACTGTCTATTGTAGTTCTAAAATGATTGCAAATAAAAGGCCTAAAATCATGTGGGACTTTTATTCCGAATTTTTGTTTTGGTCTTAATATTGTTCTAAAAGCGTCCATGATACAGTCTTGCCAATTGTCAGTTACGTTTATTGTATATCTGTGTTTGTTAAATATTTTTTTATAATCAATGTTAAATTCTTTTGAGTTTGGTACTATAATAATTTGATTTGTTGATAAATTTAACGCTTCTTCGGAAATAGGGATTCCGTTAATTGGGTTTTCTATCGACGTATGTTGAGTTTGTGAGTCGTCCGTTGGGCTCTCTCGTATTTCGTCGAAATTGTTTAAAAATTCGTCAAGATCGAAATCTGTCGTGTCAGGGGCGTTCGCGCATATTGAATCACTAGTAAGGGCGTTTAATTGTATTCTAGAAAGGGCATCGGCTACCTGATTTTCTTTACCTTTTTTATATTTAACTTCAAAATTATAGTCATCTAATTTTAATCGCCATCTAGCTAGGCGGGAAGTGGGATCTTTTATTTTATAAATCCAAACTAAAGGATTGTGATCGGTTTCGATTAAGAATTTTTGTCCATAGAGATATGGTCTAAAATGTTTACAAGAATCAATTATGGCTAATAGTTCTTTTTCGGTCGTTGAATAATTTTGTTCGGCCGAATTTAAGGTTCGAGAATAATACGCAATGGGATGATTTGATTGTGTTAATACAGAGCCTATAGCGATATTAGAGGCGTCTGTTGTTAACGTAAAAGTTTGAGAAAAATCGGGATATTGTAGTACAGGGGTATTAGAAAGTAGAGTTTTACATTTTTCGAAACATTCTAAATATGTTGGGTTTGTAGGATCTATAACTGCATTTTTTCGCGTGCATCGCGTAAAAGGAGAGGTTATTTTTGCGAAATTTGGTATAAAGCGTCTGTAATAGCCAATTAATCCTAAAAATGATTTAATTTCTTTAATTGTCTTGGGAAGTGGATATTTTTTAATAGCTTCTAGTTTTGCAGGATTTGGTTTGATTCCTTCTGGAGTCACAACGTGACCTAAAAATGCGACTTCTTTTGTCAGAAATTCGGATTTGTCAAGTTGTACTTTAAGATTTGCGTTTTGAAATGTTTTAAAAATAGTCGTAATGTGTGAGATATGTTCTTGAAGAGATTTTGAAAATATAATTACATCGTCCATGTAAACGAAGCAGAATTTGTACAAAAATGGCCTTAGGAGATTATCCATTAATTTTTGAAAAGTGGCCGGGGCATTTTTTAAACCAAAGGGCATTCTAAGGAATTCAAAGTGTCCGTGAGGGACGGTAAAAGCGGTTTTCTCGATTGACTTGGGATCTAGTTCTATCTGGTGAAAACCTTGTGCTAAATCAAGGGTAGTGAAATATGTGGCTTTTCCTAAATTGTCCAAAATTTCGTCTATTTTGGGAAGGGGATACTTGTCTTCTACCGTGATTTCATTGAGTTTTCTATAGTCGATAACCATCCTATGTTTCCGCTTACCGGAAAAATCAATTTTCTTGGGGACCACCCATACAGGAAAACTGTACGGGGAAATGGAAGGTCTAATGATTTTATCATCTAATAATTTGTTAATTTGTTTAGTAATTTCTTCTTGCATACTTTTGGGGTGTCTAAAACTACGAGCGTATATGGGGTTTTCATCTCTTGTTCTGATTTCATGTTTAACAGCTGAGGTGAAAGATAAGTCTTTTTTTTCATCATAAAATATGTCTTTAAAGTTATAACAAAGTTGTAAGATTTTATCTTTTTCCTCTGGATTTAAATGTTGTGTTCGTATAATTTTTGGATCAAAATTTGAAGGTGTTTTGTCAGTATCGTAATCGTCTAATGATTCTACTTGTATTGGATCTAATTGCATTGGTTCATCTAAAATAATGTCGTCTATGTAACCGTCAGTTACGTTGTGAATTGATTCAGGAAAAATGATATTATTTATTTTTGTTTCAGGTAATAATATTTCTCCGTTTTTAATATTGACTGGAATTTTATTAAAAAGGTTTTGAAAAGGAATATCTAAATTAAATCTTTGTAAAGTTAAAATTTTTGTCTTGTAATTTAATATTGCAGAGAATTTTTCTAAATCATGATTTCCTAACAAAATATCAAAATCTTTATTCCAATTTGCAATTCGTGAATCTATTATTTCG
Source organism: Neocrepidodera transversa (assembly GCA_963243735.1). NCBI lineage: Eukaryota > Metazoa > Arthropoda > Insecta > Coleoptera > Chrysomelidae > Neocrepidodera > Neocrepidodera transversa. Next base: position 22,788,645 of record OY725353.1, read on the forward strand.
TGAATACCAATTTCTTTAAATAAAGTGGTTTTTAAATTGTGAGAGTGTTTAGTCGTTTTATTCATTGACGTTAAAGTGAAATCTTTTTCGTAAACATGAGAGGGATTAAAATATTTTGATGCGTGGGGCGTTATAATAGTGTCTGATCCTCCTGAGTCTATTAATACTTTTAATTTACTTCGAGGTAGGATAAAATAGGGTAGACGGGGGTAACTTTTAATATTATTTAACATTATTGAGGGGGTGGAAATTCCTCTAGCGAAGGGTTGTGAAAATTTGTTTCTCTGGGGTAATTTTCCACGTAACTAGTGCTGGGATAATCATTTAGACATTCGTTATTTTCTTCAGAATTATTCTGAACGTTAAAATTATGTGTACGTCTTGTTGACATACTCATGGGCTGAGAAGTGCGTATTGTTTGTACGCCGCTCATGGGTTTAGGGGTAGAATTAAATTGTGGTGGATTATAATTATTTCGCATCATTGGGCTTCTAAATTGGTTTTGTTGGTTATTTTGATAATTTGGTTTATTATAAGAAAAGTTCGTATTAGGGAAATTACTTTGTCTAAAATTATTTTGTGGTCTAAAATTATTTTGAGGATTTCTAAACGTTGAATTATTATTTTTATTTTCATATTTTGGTTTTTCTAATTTTGGTTTTGTCGTCTGGTTTCTTAGATAATTTTTATAAGAAATTTGCGCTTCACGGTTATCGTAAGCAATACAATGTTGTAACGCGCTTTCCAAAGAATCAAGCTTAAAATTCGAGAGATGTTTGTTATATGGATAACTTACTCCCGTGGAGAATGAATCTAAAGCTAACTCTCTAAAATAAGGTGCCTTAAATTGGGCAGTTCCTTCGTTGCAGTTTAGCGAAATATTTTGTAATAAATCATTTAAATTGTTAGTTATTCTTTGATGAAAATCGTCATAATTTTCTGACGTTTTCTGTACCGCATTTGTTAATTGTGTGACCAAGATTCCTTCGGATCTCCTATCACCGTATTTTTCAAGTAAAGCTGGACGAACTTCGTTCCAGGAAGTTTTATCAGAGAAATTCAAAAAATCGCGAGGTTCACCTTTAATTCGCGATATGATATTTGAATTTAAAATAAAAATTTGCGGAGCAGTTAGATTCTGTCCTTCTAAAAACTTTAATAGGTTATCTACCGATCTTATAAAAGTGGATAAATTTAAACCCGTAGAATATTCGGGGAGTGTGGAACAAAGGCTTGAAATATCACCGTTGCTAACCATTTTTTCCGGAATAAGATTCAAATTATTTCTTTTTTCAATCGGGGACCTATTAAGAGGGCTTCTATCACGAAAATTATAATTTTGCGATAATATTAAATTAATTTCTTCTTCAGTAGAATTTAAAAACGTGCTCATTTAATGAAAAGTGAAAGGAATAAGGAAAAAATTACTTACAGGAAAATTATCAGTGTGATTGACTTCTTCTGTAGCATTCTCTCCGGTTCGTAATGTGGACTTCTACCAAACAACTGAAGTTGACCAGGAATGTAGATTATTCTGTGTAGATGATCCTGTTCGCAGCGCCAAATAAGTTTTCACTCACTCAAAGTACGTTTTAAAAAATGTTTTTATTTACTGTTTACAAATATGGTTTATTGACGTTACTATTACAAATTATGGACTTTAACAAATGAACTGATTGAATAACAAATTAATCGTTCAATACCTATAGGTATTTACAAGTAATATTTAATTATGAATGTTTACTGTCTGAAGAATGGAAATGATGTGAACCCTGTTGATACGTTGCTTCTCGTATTTATGTCATCGGTGTTTGGGTGTAACGGCGTCGTCATCAAGTCGTTGCACTGTTAATTGTCTATTGTTCTTAAGGGCTTATGGTAACATTTCTCTCTCAGAATCTAAAGAAAAAAAAATATTGAATTAATATAGTTTGATTCTGAGGTATAAAGTAACTAAACTTAAGTTATTATTCGTTAATAAACAAAAATAAATTCTTCAAAATCTAAACGAAACTACAAAAAAATTGTGATTAAATTAAATTAAACTATTAAATTAAATTGGGCTAGTTTGAAATATCAAATAGGTTTTACCTAATTAAGGTACCTCAGAAGCTAAGAATGTTTAAAATTTGGTATTTTGCAAAAAAATTAAGTTGTTGAGAATAACTAGAACAATCTAGTTCAACAGAAAGAACTTCGAAAAAAAAAATGGGGGGCTAGCTATAAATGGTTTTAATTGATTTTGAGCTTGAATTAATTTTTTTTAAGAAATGATAATTTGGAACAATGTTAAGAATAACTAGAACAATCTAGCACAAGCGAAAAAACTTCGAAAAAAAAATAATGGGGGGCTAGCTATAAATGGTTTTAATTGATTTTGAGCTTGAAATATTTTTTTTTAAGAAATGATAATTTGGAACAATGTTAAGAATAACTAGAACAATCTAGTATAAGAGAAAAAACTTTGAAACACCTCTAAAAAGAACGATGGCTGACATAACCCTGGTAGAGGCATTTAACCTGGATACCAAGCCAGCAAAACCGCAGATCATTTCACCACCAACCTTCAACCCCTGTACGGGCCATGCGCATTCCTTTCTTAATTCCTACTTTGGAGGGAGCAGCGAATATATGGTTCCGCATTTATCGAGGTGTCGCGGCGAATGAGACGAAAACTTGGGATCAGGTGAAGGAAGACTTCAACAAAGAATTCGAAGAAGGGGATGTGAAAAGGAACCTAGAAATTAAGCTCCTGCAGAGAGAACAGAAGTTCGGAGAATCCATTAAGTCCTACTATTACGATCTGAAAACGATATACTATGAATATGATCAAAGTATGTACGCAGAAGAATTTAGAAAATTCTTCGAAAAATGACAATGGAATCATTCAAGATATTCAAAAATAGCGACATTGGGTCATACGAACCTAAATCTTCAAATGGGAGATTGGATTACCATATGCGAGGCGGTAGTTGTCAAACAGCTACCAGTCTCAGTAATATTAGGTATCTTAACAAAATTCAAGGCGATCATAAACATAAAATCAAGTGAATTAAACCTGAACAGTGGAAGGCAGCAAATTCCGATAAAAGTAAATTCGGAGCGTCGAAACCTTGGAAGGGATCTGGTAGGTTTTAGCACAACTCTACAAAAGGATATGCCATACAAGAAGCTATATCTAGAAGAGTGCATCCGAAGCATAGAAAACGCTATGAAAATTCAAAATACACAGAAAAAGATGTCGACACAGGGAAGCCCAAAACCAAGTCTAACAAAGGAAACGACTACGCAAACACCCACTATATGCTCTATTAAGGGAAAGATTCGAACCAATACAAACACGAGCACACAAACTCTAGACAGAACGGGCGAGTCAAACATGACATCTATCTGCGCCACTATCATATCCGAAGTAGAGGAAAGGAAAAAGGACGATGACGACCAACCAATACCCTCAAGCTAGGGAAGAAGCAAAAGCAGACAAATTACAATTAACAGAAGACGTTATCTTCAGCTCTCTGGAGGAAAAAACAATCTATATACCGTACTTGAAGGAAAATGAACAGGTCATACCAAACGAAGAAATTTTAATAAAGAAAAATCTAATTTTAACACAATTCCAAGTGAACGAAAAACAAATCCAAATGAGGCTAAGAAGCTTGAACAGTTGCAAGGTAAAATTATTCCAAGGAACGTCGATGGGTCGGATTACTCCCAGGAACGAATATCCAACTAAGGCACTCGTGCTATTTACAACAGGCGAAAGCGATAAAATATCATTAGAAGACCATGATCTTCAACAGACCAAAATTTTAAGAAAAAACTCGAAAAATTGCTCATAACTTACAGTGACGTATTTTCAAAGTCGACAAGGACGATGGGCTTAACAGACCTGACAGAGCATAAAATTGAAATCGAGGGAGAAACAAAACCTATTCAGTCTCGGCCCTATAGAGTATCACAAAAAGAGCGAGAAGCGATAAACGGACAAATCAAGGAAATGCTACAAGATGAAATCATCAGCCCTTGCCACTCACCCTGGGCCAGCCCTGTGGGTTTGGTGAAAAAGAAAGACGGCACAACTAGATTCTGCGTGGATTACAGAAAACTAAATACAGTGACAAAAAATCCAAATATCCAATAGAAGACATCTTAACATATTTAGGAGGTGCAAGATACTTCACCACATTGGATATGTTCAGTGGATATTGGCAAGTAAAAATAGCAGAAGACTCAAAACAATATACGGCATTCGCCGCACAGAGACACGGACTGTACGAATTTAACGTACTAAGTTTCGGGCTATGCAATGCCCCAGCTACATTCCAAGAACTAGCAGATAGGGTGTTCCAGGGAATGAAGTGGAAGGATGTGGTTATATATTTAGATGACATTATAATATTCTCTGAAACCTTAGATGAACATTTAGGGAAATTGGAAAGGGTTTTCCAGCGTCTAAGGGAAGCAGGACTTACTCTCAAGCCCAGCAAATGCGTATATGCAAAAGAAGAAGTAAGGATTCTAGGATTCAAGGTCAGCAGTAATGGAATCTTACCAGATGAGGATAAACTAAAGGCCATTAAAGAATTTCCGGACCCAAAATCTGTAAAAGATATCCAAAGTTTCGTAAGACTCTGCAACTTTTACCGCAAATTTATAAAAAACTTTTCAATAATAGCACGACCAGTCCACGAGGCAACTAAGACAGACAGAAGGTTTGCGTGGGATAAATCACAGCAGGACTCATTCGAAACTCTAACGAAGAAACTAACTATGGCACCAGTCCTACAGCCCAAAAAAGGGCTGCGAATTACGAGTGGATGCCAGCACATCAGGAATAGGGGCAGTTTGCCTCCAAGAAGATGAAGATGGAAACCTTCACCCCATTGCATATATCGGTAGAAGTCTATCAAAGGCAGAAAAGAACTACACCATAACAGAGTTAGAAGGGCTAAGCGCCATATAGGCACTAGGCTATCTTAGACATCTAATATATGGCAATCCCATTCGCATCGTAAGCGATCATCATGCATTGTGTTGGTTAAAATCCCTAAAGGACCCGACGGGAAGACTCGCAAGATGGGCCCTAAAATTAGCAGAATATAACCACGTAATCGTGCATAAAAGTGGAAGCAAACATGGTCACGCAGATTGTTCATCACGAAATCCAGTCCTAAACCCAACCAAGCAAGATACAGAAGAACCAGATTACATACCGTCATTCTTATGTGTACCCGAAGATCTGGAACAGGAACAAAACAAGGATCACCAACTAAACATGTTACGCAAAGCAATAGAAGACCCCAAAAATGCCTCAATAGGAATTGCGAAACGGAGTAAGAACTTACGAATAATAAACAACACCCCATACAGATCCAACACTTCATCAGAGGGATTCGTTAATCTACTCGTAATCCCAAGTCACTTGGTTCTAGAAATTTTATTTTTAAATCATAAGGAACCTCTAGCAGGACACCTTGGGATATAGAGGAAAAAATTGGAGAAGTTAATTATGAGATCCGTAAAGGACCATCAAAAAACTGTAAAAAAGAAATTGTCCATGTTAGTAGGATACTTCCATACAATGATCCCTGGACACCGGAAGTTGTACCGATTATAGACGATCCGCCAACTTCTGGAGGTACGTAGAATTGGGGAGAAAGTGGAAATGTCTTATTTATGACAAATATTAGCTCTAACAATTTTTAAGTATTATTTTTAAATTTTTTTCTTCGCTTAGAAACACTTTTTTATATATATATATATATATATATATATATATATATATATTAGGTCTAAATATGAGAATAAGTTAATAATAAGTAGGACATAGAATAGTAGATTCTGTAACAAGGTTAGAATGAAAAATTCGACACGAGTGGAAAATTCCCAACGCGAGCGTCAGCGACTGTGAGGAACCACGAGTGTCGAATTTTTTCATTCTAACCGAGTAACAGACTATATTTTCTCCACGATCAAAAAGTATGAATCAAAATTAAATTAAATCTGAGCACAAGTTATTTCGTGACAAATCTGTATTACATTGTAGTAATATTTATAGTGTTATGGTACACTTACCCAGAAAATGCAACAACTATGCCTGCACAAAAAGCACTTTCAATCAACAACTTTCCAAAAGTTATAATTAAAAGAAATTTGGACTTTGGCAATACTAACGAAAATTTAATCAGCAAAACAAAAGAAATAAAAGAAAAAACATCACCTAATAGCACGTTTAAAAATAGAAATAAATACTCTTCCTCATCTGAAGATGATGAAGGATACATACATCCTAGAAAAACTTACCGAAAAAATAGAAACAAAAAAAGGACCAACACCACAGCCACAAGTAATAAATACCAATCGCTTTCAGAAAGCGAAGAAGTAGAAGAAGGAGAAAAATTCACTACCGCAGATGAAGAAACTAGACCTCCCATACAAGTAACAAACACACAACAAAAAACAACAGCAAACATCTCACAAAATATACAAAGAAAAAATAAAAAACAATTCTGTCCACCCATTATTATAGATGGGACATTACAAGACGAAGCAAAATTCACGCAAAATATTAGAGCCTTCCTGGAAGGAGATTTCAATCAAAAAGTCACCCAAAATTCTACCATAATATTCTGTGAAAAACCAAACGATCATAAAAATTTAGTAAACCAATTAAAAACCAACAAAATAGACCACCATACATATACCAATAAAACGGAAAAAAGCCATGCGTTCGTTCTAAGAGGTCTGGGCACAGGACACACATTAGAGGAAATAAAAAGCGAACTTAAAGATAAAAACCAACTAGAAGTCAGGGAAATATTCAAGATGACTACTAATTTCCCAAGCAGACCTCTATATATGATCACCACTCCACCAAACATTACTTTAGACTATCTAAACAACAATATAAAAAACTTACTCCATATCAGAATAAATTGGGAATTAAGGAGATCAACACGCATCATGATCCAATGTCACAATTGTCAGATGTGGGGACACGCAACTGCCAATTGTGGCAGACAAGCCAAGTGTCTCAAATGCGCAAATAACCATCACACACATACCTGCCAAAAATCAAGAGACCTTCCTGCAAAATGTGCAAACTGCGGGGAAGACCATCCAGCCAATTCAATTAACTGTAGAGAATACTTAAACAGGAAACAAAACCTAGAAAATAGGAAAAACGATCGAAAGCTCCCTATATACAAAGATGCCCCAATTCCCACCACAAACGCATGGAATAAAACAAGCAGAGAAGAATTCCCTCCACTTAGAAACACACAAGCACAAAGGCAAGAACAACCACAACAATATAGACACAATCAACAAAACCAAAACAGACAACAACAACAACAACAGCCCCAACAACAAACCTCACCCAACAACGAATTCAACAAATTCAATGACATCACAGAAGCATTCAAAGAACTACACAGCCTGGTCAACATGGATGGAATGTACCAGGCTGTAACTGACCTCACTCTGGCGATGAGAACAGCAAAAAATTCTATGGATAAATTCAAAATTTTTGAAAGATTTGCACTAAATATCGAAAACTACAACTTGTGAGGATTCCGGAACTTGGGGTAAATAAAACCAAAATCATAATCTCTACCTTTAATATTTACAGTTTAAACAAAAAATATCACATGATAGTGGACTTCATTCACAAACATAAAATAGACATACTTATACTTACAGAGACATGGCTCAAAACACCGACAAAATTCACTATTAAAGGCTTCACCATCCACAGATTCGACAGACAAAACGAAAGAGGTGGGGGAATAGCAATCATCATTAAAAATACTATACCACACGAAACTATAAACAATACCGGGTCCAACATTGAACACGGTATTGTAAAAATGGAAAATCTTACCATCATAGGAGTATACAACAGACCAGACCACAACTTTACAATACAGGATCTATTTCTTCTCACTTCGGCTGGCAATAAAACCCTTATCATGGGAGACCTAAATAGTAAAAATCCACTTTGGGACCCCCGAAATCACGAACCTAACACAAACGGACGCACTATAGAAAAATTCCTAGACAATAATCAAGACATATACCTTCACCACACAGACGAACCCACCCACTTCCCATACACTGGACAAACCCCGAGTGTTATTGACATAGTACTGGCCAAAAACGTTAATAACATACAAAACATTAAACTATACAAACAACACACTCAGACCACGACCCAGTAATCATGGAACTTAACACACATTACACCTTAAATAGTGTCTCAAAATACTTTAATTACAAACAAACAGACTGGAATAAATACAGACAAGAATTAGACAAACAATTTACAATCGACAATGACATCAACTCACCAGAAAAAATAGAAGAAAAACTGGAAAAACTTACAAACATCATCAAAATAGCCAGACAAAATATTACAAAAATACAAAAAATAAACACAAAACACGAAATACTTCCCACGGACATACTAGAATTAATAAAAGACAAAAACAAAACAAGAATAAAATGGCAAAAAACCAGACAGAGACAAGACAAAAATAGAATGATGGCACTTGGAAAAATCATAAATAAAAAAATACAAAAATATAAAAACGACAAGTGGCAACAAATTCTAATTGAAGCGACACCACAAGACAATACGCTTTGGAGACTGGCCAAAGCCAAAAAACAACAACGTACAAACATCCCACCCATACACACAAATAACAAAACATTATACAAAGAACAAGAAATTGGACAAGCATTCGGGGAATTCCTACAAACAATTTTTCACAACCCTGCTCCCAATACCCCAGAACAACAACAAATTGAAAACAACGTACAGACAAATATAATAAATACACCACATCACAATAGCCCGGACGAATTCTTAACATCTCCATCAGAAATATTAGAAATCATAAAAAATCTAAACATTAAAAAAGCACCCGGAGTAGATGAAATAGATCCAATAGTCATCAAAAACCTTTCCAAAAAATCCCTTGTCCAACTTCACTACATTATTAACGCCATACTAAAACTTCAACATTACCCACAATCCCAAAAAATTGCAAATATCATCCCCATTCCCAAACCCAATAAAAACCACAAAAACATCGAAAGCTATCGCCCCATCTCCTTACTCAACACAATTACAAAAGTTATAGACAAATTAATTCTAAAACGACTAATCAAAATCGAAGACAACCTAAAGCTCATACCCAATGAGCAATATGGCTTCAGAGAGGGACATAGTACTGTATCACAACTAATAAACATGGTCTATAACATCAGAAACAATTTTAGGAAAATGCAACATACAGTACTAGTGTCCCTTGATATGCATAGAGCTTTCGACAAGGTATGGGCCGAAGGACTACTACACAAACTTCTAGTGAATGGAGTACCACTTCATGTGATTAAACTTCTCAATTCTTATTTAAAAAATCGTAAATTCAATATAAAAATTAATAATAAAATTATCGGACCCTTTGATATAAGGGCGGGAGTCCCGCAAGGATCAGCGCTGGCTCCCCACCTTTATAATTGGGTAACTCACGACATCCCACTAACTAAAGACATACACACGACGCTATACGCCGATGACACCGGTTTTTACAAAGGTGCTGACATGGCAGAAATAGCCAACAGAAAACTTGATATACATATTAACAGAACTATAATACCATACCTTAATAAAAATAAAATTACTTTAAATCAGACAAAGACGGAAACAATTACCTTCAGTAGAAAAAGACACAAAAAAGTAATCTCAAAACCACTTAAAATAGACAACTATAACACAACACACAAATCACCACTCACATACTTAGGTTTTCAACTCGATACAGGACTTACATTCTTACAACATACTAAACATTTGAAAAACAAGACATACAAAATCACAAAAATACTTCAACAACTACTAAATAAACACAGCAAAATGACAACAAAAAATAAAATACTTCTATACAAGCAAATTATCAGACCGACGCTCACGTACGGACATCAAGTTTTCTGTTCGGCACCAAAACCACTATTAAACCTCTCGAAGTAGCACAGAACCGATGTATTCGGCTCATACTAAACAAAAAATCTGGTACGCCGATTAGAGAGCTCCTCGAGGAGGCGTCTGTCCCTACTATCGGAGAATACATAATTAAACAATCAAATAACTTTTACTTAAACAAACTTCCACAAAACTTACTAGACAAATTTACAGAAACAAGACAAAGACATAATCCCGATAGAAGGTACGGACTACTTCACGAGAAGCTCCCTTTCTTTCTCGAATAAAGATAAAAAATATAAAAATTAAAAAAGCATAATCTATCGTAGTGCGAGGTTTTTGCAAAAATGGTGAAAGCATCGAGCGATGTAAACCCAACCGCAGACCTCGCACTGCGATGAGTTACTGAGGATATGGTAGGGAGTCGTTTCCCAAGCGGCCGGCGCTGCGAGATCGATCGAAAATCGCAAACCGCTCAAACTTGGGGGGGGGGCTCTCTGCCATGTCCACGGTTAATAATAAAAATTTAAATAAGAATTAATAATATAATAAAAAACCATAATTTAAAAAATCAAAACCCTGTTTTTTACCCCATTTTTCAGGATATCATCACAAGTTGTAGAACACCAAAAAATTAAACCATTAAGTATTGCAAAATTAAAAATAAACCAAAACCGCCTAATAACACTCGCCAGAGTGAGGAGTAGGGGAACAACATACAGTTAAATGAAGTGCGAATATATGGACAACGCGAAAAACAGTGCGGGTATTAATCAGTGACAGTGATATATAACCTGTACTATGTTTTTTACAGCAAATGCTGTCCAAATGTTCACACAAAAATGATTATTATAATTTATAAATAAACTTATATTGAATTGAATTGAAATTAAAATCTGGTGCATTGATGTTTTTTCATAATTTGCAAATTTAGATATTATTAAATTCTATATCTACTTCATTTGATTTTTCACTCATTATTTTGTTTAAATTAAAACTTGTTTGAAAATAATTATTATCGTCGCCATTTTGTATCTGACAGTGACACTTTTGAAATCCATGGCAATCCCATATCGTTTATGTCGATTACAGAAAATCCATTCTTTACCTTGATAAAGAATGAAAATACATGCAACATACATAAGAAGCAAGTATTTTAGAATAAATATTCAGACTCTAGAGGGTGAATGTTTACATTCTATTATTAAAAATGATTTCGGAATTCATACATTCAATAATGGTCGTGGAGAATAATACTTTCTTTGTGCAGATCAGTGACCACCCTAGATGTGACGACATGTTACACCCATAAACTAGATGTAACGTCAGGAATATTCTTGAAACCACTTCCAGAAACCATTACCTATGAAGCAACCATACCACTGGTATACGAATCGGCATGGAACGATGAAAATAAGGGCGTAAAAGAACGCCTCGGTCCTGGATGTACTTAGGATAATAGCAGAACAAAGACAAAGGAATGTTCCTTAATGCAAAATATAACAAAATTACATGGCATACACGGAAGAAATCATTATTAGAGAAAAGTTGAAACATAAGTAGACGAAGAAAATGAATCCATGTAAGAAATCCAACAGTCCAGGCTAATACGAGAATTAGATACCCAAAAGACAAATTCACTTACGGCCGGACAGAGCATAGAATATATTTTACGAGCCGTGTAGAAGGAAAAAATATATAAAAGGCAAGTAAAACGAACGTATGTAGTATGTTTGATGAATGTATGGGGTTGAGATACCTTAATTAAAATAAATATATAATAGATAAATTCAAAGTTTTTGGTGAATTTCAACTTGCTTATGAACAATAAAAAGTAAAATATTGCTGATAAGATGTACTAGGGAGAATTGGAAGAAGACCTAAGGGTTGAAATTCGCCATGGTGCAAAATAAAGTATAATATATTAATAGATTAGAAAAATAGGAAATAAAACCTTATTTAAATTAATTCGAGAAAGTGTCGAATGAATGATGGGTAATTAGTTTTGTTATGATTGCGATGACCATGTATAAACAATAACATAAGTTCATATTGCATTATATTTTGTTTCTTTTTTATAATGAACTTATCAAATAATATATGATAGATTTATGGGTACATAAACAGACAAAATAAAACCTTTACTATCAGAAATAAGTCACTAAAAATATAGGAAGTTATGTTCACTGTCCTGATTATTGTTGTTTAAAAATTGTATTTTATAAATTATAGAGAATATTTTTTTTTCTTTTCTATTTTTAAAAATCATTGTATAAATATACTACTGATTTTTTTTTCTCTTGATTACATGTATGATGTTGCGCACCCACCACACACAACAAGAAGAGGAAACGATGGACCATACCCTAAAGCGAGTATTGTGATAGACAAGAACACTGACCTGATCCAATATTATTATTATTGTTTACGGACCCAAATGAGAGATAGTAGAAATGATGACATTGACCGAAGAAAAAGTGCGATATTGCAATTTATGGTTGAAGTAAACAAACTGCAGTGTCAGGTGTCGATGATCTATGTAATTGGAATACCCAAATGAATCTCCAGTGTCGTCGCAACAGTTTAGTACTTTTGAAAATAGTTCAGTAAATACATCCACAGAAAAGCATTTCAAACGATTTGGGATTCACGTTTCCAGAAGTAACACTTATGGCTTCCAGACAGCACTTGGGTCCCCCAAATGGCATTCATGAGTCCCGAAATGGTAGTTTCGATTCCGAAATGGTAGTTCCGTTTCCGAGAGGGCACGTAGGCTTTCCCGAAATGGTTTTTAGGAAGGAGGGAATTCCTGTACAAATTTCGTAACATGGCCCTATGATGGAGGAATATAGATGCTCAAGAGGCCAGTACGCTTGGAGAACCCCCCCCCCCCCCCCAATATGGTCCATCTGAACAAAAGACTGATGTGTTGTGTGGTGCGGATATATTATAGAATTGTTTAAATCTAGTTATATTAGATATATTTTTAATAACAGAAACTAGGAAGTCTAAACTTGAACTTGAAATTAAAATAATTATTGTTTGATATACTTATTTACAAAATAAATAAAAACAATTTTAGATTTCCTAGTACTGACTATTTTACTTTAAGCACTAGAGGCCAGTACTTGAAGGGAGGGGGCATGTCACATAGGAAAAGTGTAAGACACTTTTCCAAGTAATAAATTATATTATTTTCCTAAATTAAATTAATTAAATAGATCAAATAAATTATATAAATTAAATAATTCGATCTCGTATTGTTTATAGTTATTGTTCGTACATTCAATAACGCTAAACTATACGAGGTCATTCACGCATCTTATAAAAACAAGATCGAGTATAAATAACGGTCGATATTGTTTCTACGGCGAGACGTGTTCTACAGCGGTCCTGCGATAATTGTGATGTGCTCCTACGCCCTTACAGAATTGTGGTAAGAAACTATTCTTTAAATTATATTGTACCCTTTATATTGAAACATTGTATAATTAATACCTTTTTATTATCCCCATTGTTATTGTTGGAAATAAACCCAACTGTCTTTGTTGATGCCTGAGTTTTATTAACTTTCCCCAAGGAAGATCAGCCCTTATACTGATGAGGGCGTGACAATATTTTTGTAATTTTAATAAAAATAAAAAACTAGATTTTAAAATACGTTTTATACCAAGCCAAAGGTGACCATGGTTTTAGAATTTTGAGAAACGGCGTAGATTTCGAGATCGAGTCAAAATGTTGACATTTTTGTATCAGAACTTTGCAACTATAGTTAATGCGAAAGATCAAATACACCCAGTTGGCGGCAACTGGGTGCAATTAATACAATGTAATATACCAACAAATAACTTTTGTTCAGATTTTATTTAATTTTGATTCATACTTTCTGATCGTGGAGAAAATATAGTCTGTTACTCGATTAAAATGAAAAAAATCGATACTTAGTGCTCACGCACACTCTCATTCTGAATTTTGCACTCGTATCAATTTTTTCATTCTAACCTTGTTACAGAATATGAAAAACGACAATATTTTTGCCGTAATTTCGAGTTTTCAAAGATTTAAAGTTACGAAAATAAATTTCTATATCTTACATATACCATATATACTACAGTATATATGGTATAAGTAGCGGGAAAGTAAAAATAGGTCAAATATTAAAATATCATTTTTGAGGTTTTAGCGATGCTGAATGGATTGCCGTTGTCCGTTTGTCTCTATCTCTAAAAATGTTGTGGCGCGTATTAGAATCATTTCACTAAAGAACTGATATCGATTTTGGGTAAAAATAAAAATTCATCTACTTCAATTTAGCAACATAAATACGATTTTCAGTAATAGAGCTAGGACAGAACGACAATCAAAACCCTCATTTTTACATGTAAATCTCCATAAGAAAATCTAAGGTCCATATTAGCAAAATTTGTCCATATCAAGGTCATTCGTCATCGCTTAGAGATAACGTCGGCTCGCGGTGTAGATAACGTGAAGTCGCGGTTGGAATTTTAATTGGAATAAATTTTACATGGGCGGGCCTAAGGGGTAATGGGCTCAAATATTTTTTTTACATGAGGGGGTAATGGACCGTATTTTTATATGTGCAGAGGGGAACTGAAATATTATTAACATAACCTAACATTTCAACAACTGTTCACAGTGTTGCCAACAGTATCCCTCCATTTCACACATTTAGACGTTGTTAATTTCAGTTAAGTTTTTACTTTTCCGCTATCAACATAGCTATTAAATTCAAGTAACCATTTTTAATTGGAATAAATTTTACATGGGCCGGCCTAAGGGGTAATGGGCTCAGATATATCAACCCCAACTACCCCGTGTTTACATGTAATTCTCCATACGCTCTTAATTATATAATCTGTATATTTTATTTTTTAAATTTGAGTAAAATCAAGTTTTTATTAATAATTTTTATTTATTATTTAATTTTAACATTCTTCCACGCCACCCGATATTTATAATATAATTTAATTAAATTAAAAAATCTCGTCCTTTCTGAGTCTTGAACCGCTGATCTCATGTTCCAAAGTATGCGCATTAACCTACACCGCTATCGTCAAACTTGATAAAAATTGTAAATAATTAATATAATTGTTGCATTCGGCTATATACTCATTGTGAAAGAGAGAGGACGCTGTCACGTCACCAACGCTCGCTGGTCACCACCATGCGCTGTTTGGTTAAAATATTTGTTTTGTAATTGCTTCAAGGTAACCTTGAGTATTGAAATTACATCATTTGCGGCGTCTATTTGACGGCTTGTACAGACTTGTCGATACTTGTTTATATCAAAATTGTAAGAGAAGTTCCAACGGCATAAATTTTATCGGAAGGGGGGATTATTAAGTGGATAGTATTTCCAGCGTTCAACAGACTATAAATAGGCAAGAACAACATTAAAAAATTTAGTTTGTGACTTGTGCATGTGCTGTGTTATTTTGAAAAAATCAAAAAGGTAAGTTTTTTTTATTTATTTATTTTTTTTATTAAAAATGTTGATATTTAGTTTTGAGTTGGAGTGAGTGAAAGTAGTAACGGTATATAAAAAAAACCAATAAATCGTTTTTTTGTTTTTAAGTAATTTATATGAAATATGTGTTGGGGGTATTTATTTTCTTAATAAATAATAAAATTAAAGTTAATTTAGTTTTCTAACCCTGATGTTATAGGATTTTAAAGACAGAATGATTTAGCTTTAAAGATATTTTATTTTCAAACGACCCTAATTTTTGATATTTCTTAAGTAATTTATAAAAAAATATTTGTTTTTTAAGAAGGGTTGGGGTATTTTTTACCTTTATAAATAATAAAATTAAAGTTAATTTTGTTTTCTAACCCTGATGTTATAGGATTTTAAAAAAAGAATGATTTAGCTTTCAAGATATTTTATTTTCAAATGGTTTTAATTTTCGATATTTCTTAAGTAATTTGTGAAAAATATATAATTGTTATGAAGGGTGGGGGTATTTTCTACCTTTATAAATAATAAAATTAAAGTTAATTTTGTTTTCTAACCCTGATGTTATAGGATTTTTAAAAAAAGAATGATTTAGCTTTCAAGATATTTTATTTTCAAATGGTCCTAATTTTCGATATTCCTTAAGTAATTTATAAAAAATATATAATTGTTATGAAGGGTGGGGGTATTTTCTACCTTTATAAATAATAAAATTAAAGTTAATTTTGTTTTCTAACCCTGATGTTATAGGATTTTTAAAAAAGAATGATTTAGCTTTCAAGATATTTTATTTTCAAATGGTCCTAATTTTCGATATTCCTTAGGTAATTTATAAAAAATATATAATTGTTATGAAGGGTGGGGGTATTTTCTACCTTTATAAATAATAAAATTAAAGTTAATTTTGTTTTCTAACCCTGATGTTATAGGATTTTTAAAAAAGAATGATTTAGGTTTCAAGATATTTTATTTTCAAACGACCCTAATTTTTGATATTTCTTAAGTAATTTGTAAAAAATATGTAATTGTTATGAAGGGTTGGGGTATTTTCTACCTTTATAAATAATAAAATTAAAGTGAATTTTGTTTTTAAGTCGGATGTTATTAGATTTTAAAAAAAGAGTGATTTAAGCCCATATTCGCCGTTTTCTTGTTTAAGCGGAGCTTGCTTAAGCCCGCTTAAAACGCAAGCCAAGCTTAAATTTTTGTGTTATGCACCACAGAACAGGCTTAGAGTGTTTTCACACGGAGCAATATGTTGCAGCAATAAAAAGTTGCAATATCGCTTTGCAGTTAAAATACCTGCATTTAAATGAGCCGTTTTCACATGCAACGCGATGCGATATATTTATGGTAGCAATAGTTTTATATTACAATGACGTGCAATATGTTCTACGGAATTATGCGATATCGTATTGTCCCAATAGTAGAAAACCATACATGTTTATGCAGGTGTTCACACTATTCGCTGTTTATAGTAGCAATTTATTTAGCAGTGTTGCAAATACTTATTATAAAATATGAATAAGAAAGTTAAATATTTAACAAGTGTTTTTTTAATAGTAACAATTTTTTAGTATCTGTTAAACAGTGTTGCGAAAAATACGTTTTTTCTTATAAATCCGTTTTCGAATTCTACAGTATCTTCTTCCAGCACATATAAGGTTTGGTCAGTTTGAATCTTCTGAATTTTCTATAAAAGGTCAAATCATCCATCCGTTCAAAATAGTTAGGCCCCGTAAAAATTCTTCGTGGATATCCAGAATCAATAAAATTTGATGTCATTATCGTCTTCCTGCATAATAATATCATCTTCTATTTCCGTTATTATTCAATAAATTTACCTTCCTTTTGATGCAATGCAAAATGACACAAATATTTAGATTTCTTTCAAAAACCAAGAATAAAAAGTAGGGTTATGATGGCTAAATAAGCCTGGCTTAAAATATAAAGCCACCGAATTTGGCCGCTTAAAATTAAGCGAGCTCAAATATGTTTGTGGATACGGTGCATAAAAAACTGAAGTGTTAGGCTGACCCTTAAGCTTCGCTTACTGATATTTGGCTAATAGGGGCGTTAGCTTTTAAGATATTTTATTTTCAAATGGTCCTAATTTTCGATATTTCTTCAGTAATTTGTTTTATATACATTTAAATTAATATTTTTTTTTCTTAAATTTTATTTTCAAATTCTAAAATATTTTAAATATGAGTTTCTTACGAGAAATAAACAAATGTTCCCTTGTAGAAAAAGCAGACTTGCTAGAGATTAAGCTGAACAGCCTCCCACTATCAAACCATTCAAAATAGTAGCGGCAAGGGGGGAAATTTGGAGAAAGCATTCTTCTGGAGCTTGAGGAAAAAGTGGTAATCCTACCAGCAAGGGTTACTGAAATTTACAGACCACACATCCAGAAATTCACCACACTCAACTATTCCGTGGTATTTGGAGGAGACGTTAACATAGGCAAACCCAGCAGCAACGTTCGAAATTACAGAAAATTGGTTTGGTAAGTCATATTTTTTTAATAATGCTCATAATTATTTTGAAATTGTATATACAGAATGTGTCATTTTAATAATAAAGTTTGCATTTAAAATCAGCTGTTTCGGAGTTGTATATGCATACATATTCATTACTATTTTATTTATTAAAACTACTTGTTTACGTTCATAACGATATATCTTAGATAGGTTTATCATCTATTTTGACGGAAAGTCCTCATTTTTAAGTACTACTCATTAGGATAATGCTATTTTTAGTCGTGTCTGTTACTGTTGTGGGAGATCTGATGATCTCCTGTGTTAGACGGTCGACTCTTCCTACCCTGAACGCGCCAGGTATTATAAACTTAGAAAGCCGGTCATTCCAGCCTAAAAAAACTGGTAGACTTTCATATTGAGTTAAATACCTATAGCTATTATAGTCCGATGGGGAAGATGTTGCCTAAAGGCTATCAAAGAACTGTCCGACAGTAAACGGTTATCAATATTTGTGTTTTTAAAATCACAAAAGTTTCGACAATTAGTTTTCAACATTTTACATACAATTTTACATTCAATGTTTTAAAGCTAAAATGCGGTTGTATATACTGAGCGAATGTTTTATCATTTTAAATGAAGAAAAAAAAGGGTGTTATTGAATAATGTATATATATACAGAATGCCTCTTTTTCTTATTACATTTATAATAATCCATTTTAGACAAGATCTTATGTTTAAAAGCATCTTCTTATTTCGTTTGCTATTAGTTAAAAGTCTGGTTTCTTTTTTTCAATATTCAATATTTTGAAACTTTTAAAAATGTTCGAAACGTCACATTTAACAACGCTAATGGCATTTTTAACGTTCAGTTTTTAATTCGAAAAAAGGTTTTAAAACTATGCCTCTTCCTACCCCGGAACGCACCAGATACTATAAAGTTGGAAAGTTGGTGATCCTGGTAGTTTTTCATATTGAGGGTATACAGCTAGTTTCGACATTGTGGTAAGGGGAGCTATTCAGCACATTTAAACAATATTACCACGTTTGGAGAAATGTTTGATACTTAACAAATATAAGAGATTAATTATTTTACTACGTTTCGATCATCTCCAACATTCCATCATCAATATAACAACGTTTTAGTCCCAAAATTATTTTCAATAGTCCCGTAGTCATGGTAGGAGCCGTTTTAATCATAATCATACAAGGTTTTGTAAAAACATGAAATTATTTGAAACTGATTATTTATTCATAAATATAAAATACATATACTTTACAAATTAGAAATCTTGGGGGATTTTTATAACTGTTGAACTGTTGAATGTTTTGGTATCTAACCCAGTAGAATTTGATTGGTAAATTAATACCCACACATCGTCAAAGGTAACGTCAGAGGCAGGTTTAAATCTCAACAACCCTTTCCTTGGAACAAAACGTAAATCCAATCTGATCAGTTGGTTCTGCACCCTCCGTTACTTTCTCTACAGCACCTCGAATTGCAGAATTAATCAATTAAGATGATTTTTGTTTATCTTAAACTCTAAAGTATGACTATGCAGATTATATTTTTTTATTATTTTGCTGTTCTCTTTAATCGCAGTGAATTTTTCCATTTTCAAACTTTAATGCATGAACAAGGTCTATTTATAACCTCGGTAGGGCTACATCGATGACCATATAATGTTACGTAGCAAATCCTATGACATGATTAGTTACTTACGTATGGTATGGTATGACGTCACAAGCGAAATGAATAAGCCATATTCTTAGAAATACGATATTGATAAAATGTAAGAAATTACCTCTCTTAAGAAAATCTTAGGGTATGATTGTTAAAAATAGCGTAATTTTTAAAATAGGTGCTTCTTATGTGTGCATCTCTAAAATATTAGCAGATTGTGTTACACATATTTTCCGATCTTGTGATAGATGTTTCAATGCTTATGAATTAATAGTATGTTCATATATATTAGATAATGATAAAAATTTGTGTGCTTTCATAACAGGTCAGAACTTTATCTGATAAAAGACAGATTATTTTTTAATTTTATTAAGCAAAGTATCTTTACAAATTAAGATATTTTACTTCTCTTCCTTAAGTATAGTTATAAGTAATATTCCTTCACTCAATTAAAAACGGAGGCAGTTAATATTATTTGGATCATCCATCATCTGTAGGGATTTCAGTTGTTTTTTTGATATGGTTTCCCCTGCGATGTACCGTCATGTTTTATTTCATAATTAATTTCTCCAACACCTGACGTTCATCACACCGTTTAAACCATTTTTTAAGTGGCTTTGCTTTATTTTTCAAGCTTAGTGCACTATGGTTCTATGTACATCTGATACAACAATTGCTTGTAAATTTTTAAAGGTCTGAAGGTTCCTGGAAAACAACAAATCATATTGTCAGTAGATAGAACGTCCATTAACTTTAAAGATTCAGTAAGTAAAGGCAATGACGTTTAGAATAAAAATTTACAACTTGATTTCTTGTAGAATTGTCACAATCTAAACGTTATTATCATTAGTTACAGAACCGTTAAAGTTAATGAACGTTCTATCTGCTGACAAATATAATCCTGAATTCTTTATCACCTCAACATTATTTTGTTTTGTTTTGTTTTTATAAGCTGATATAGCTAAGAAAAAGTTAGACTTGCTACCGAATAATTCAAATAGGACATGAAATAAAATATTAGTCATCATAAAAAGTTACACTAAGAAAAATAATTTAACACTTATAGTTGTATAGAAATATGTTCAACTAAGGGTATTTTATTAATTTAAAACAGATGATAAAAATATTATAACGGATAATTTAACTAAATAAGAAAGGTCAAAAAATTAAAACAACACCGAGAAAAAGTAATCAGCATTTTAACGTATAGCTCAGTTCAACATTTGTCAGTTCTTTATTTCATGAAATCTTCGACTACATCTTCTGAAAATTGATAATAAAAAGACAAAATATTTTTTCTATTATTTATTATGGATAACGATACATAACATTATAGTTTATTTCACCATAATTAACACAATTACATTTTTCAAACAGTTTTTCAGACTCTATATTAGAACAAAATGCCGTAAATTGGTTTATTGTCTTGATATGATTAAGCAATTTCATCCCATTACCCATTCTTCGATGTTCCGCCATCGTATAAATATAATTAGGCGTTTTTGGATTACCGTGTTGTTTGAAAGGATCAAAGTCCATAGTTGACATCAGAGCAAACGAAGTAGGTTTATCATTAACGTATAAAATGCAGCAGGAAATTTTCTTGTCATGATACCATTGTTCAATCAGATCATTCGATATCTTTAACTGTCTGATTTTCTTAGCAGCATATTGATTGATAAATAATCGAATATCCATCTTCATCAGCTGGGGACGAAATAATATCATCCAATAATATCAGCTCGATTTAACTCGCTAATGATATCATTTATTTCTTCCTCAGACCCATTTGTATTGATTAGGTACCTTAAGCGATCAACGAGCATATTTGGGTCGTCCCAATAAGTAACTTCATTAGATATTTTGGGGATATAATCAACATCTCTTACACAATCAGATTTTTCATCTTGAATTTTGGTAGCGATGTTTCGCATCTTTTTTACATATGGTTCATCATTCTTTTTTCTTGCTGAAATTTTAGACTTCGTTTTATTTTTAAATAGTGGTTTTATAATGTTGTTGAATTTCTCTTTACAAGCTTGGTGCCTCAAATGGCCACGGGAATCCCTATGTACACAGGATAGGTCCAACAACTGTTTATAAATTTGCAGATCATCATCGGTAAAATTCTGAGGGATCTTGGAAAACAGCAAATCATATAGCCCTGATGTACTATTAAACTCCTTGTTATCCAACATTATTTTGTCTTTATCAAACTGAATGTTTTTATTACCAAGTTTCCATTTCGAAAATTCGAATCGAGGTCCGTATGCTTTATCAGATTTGTCCTTGTACATTTCTAGAGGGCTTTTTTCTTCTGGAGAATGTTCATTCAGTACTTCATGCGCTGAAGCAGATTCCAATATTTGTTTCAGTTTCTCAGTTATGGGTTTAAATATCATTTGCAAACCTTCATCTTTATCAGCTTCCATTCTTTTTAGGGCCTTATATTTTTTTCGAATGTTCTCAGCAAGCTTTTTAATATGTGACGTATCATATGACATCTTATTATCGACTGGTTCCCTTCAATTATTTTGATGCTATTTATACATCTGACAGACCAGACGTATCTGAGGAACCTGAAGACTAGACCAGACACCTCTGACAGAGCTGAAGACTTGAGCCAACGTTCTTCTGGCTCTTCTGCTCTGTCTGAATCCTCTGGTAGTCGGTTCATTAATTGTTTGCAACTTCTCTGGAGGCTGAGTTACTGGTTTGAAGAAGTGATCCACGTTTTCTTTTCTAGGCAGCTTCCGTTCTTTTAAGATCGTTATTATTTGTTTTAATGATTTCGTCATCGTGTAAATGAAATATTCTGTTGCATACACTCCTATTTCTAGCCTCGATGTTTGGTCTGAAGTACTGCTGAAGACATCTGAAGTACTGCTGAAGACATCTGAAGTACTGCTGAAGACATCTGATGTACAGTTAAAGTACGTTTTCAGTTAGTCTTCCGACGTCTTGTGTTAGTCTTCTGCCATCTGACCTGCTAAATCTGTTAACGCTGTGACATGTAAGCTGTGGCATCTGTCAACGCTGCAGCATGTTAGCTGTGAGATATCTGACGTACCTATTTATGAGTCGTTCTGGGATGTCGTTTTAAGGCTCTGCTGGAAGAGAAATGTGGATGAATTTATTCAGGTTTTGAAATTCCTAGAATCATCATTTCTCGTTGCATATTTCTATACGCTTTTCATATCGTTTTTAAGTTTCTTCAGTTATCATAGTTGTTAGGGTATTGACGGTTTTATAAAAACTCTAGAATAATATTTAAACATATATTTTCTTTTTATTTCTTAAGTATTATAGCTACATCATCATGAATATTTTTACGTATTTTTAGTAAATGTTCTAGAGCTTCAACAAAGTACTCTGCTGTGGACTTGGCTTTCTTAAACTTGCGATAAACTTCAATCATTTTGGCATCTTCAGTTGTATGACACAGAAACAACCCCTCCTTCAACGTAAATTCTAAATCATAAGGTGCAAAGTGTTTCGTAATTACATCAGTAGGATCGTATACAAAGTTACTATGTTCATTCATGGCATAATTGTAACCCCGTTCCAGTAAAACTTTGTTCCGACACATACCATATTTCTCGGCTATTTCTTGGAAAATGAAATTTGCTGGTAGGCGTACTCCACAATAATGGTTTTTAATTCTTGCTCAATACAATATTTAAGTAGGTTAAGTTGAATGTACTCACGCGCAGACATATTGATACTTGTTGACGTCTGCTGAGTATAAATGGTAAATGAATTTTGAAATTTAATCATCAGCATTAATCTCAAATTTTGTGGTAGTGTGGGGTAAGTAGAGTATTTGTTATGCAAACCTAATTGAAAAGTTTTCAAGTTTATGTGTATTTTTCATGTGCCGATACATGTCCGTTCTATTCATAAACTTTCCACATATTTCACATAGTAATTGCCTTCGATCGTAAGCCCACTGCCACTTCTTAAAATCTTCATAATTTGACCAGGAATCTGGAGTAAATGGAATCCAAATCCCACTATTGCGACCCTCTTTGATGTAACATTTAACGCAGAACTCGCGACCTGTGTCAGGATAGGTCTTGTTACAACGTTCACAAATTTTTTCCATGACTGCGCACGTCAAATGTTGAATGATAAATGAAACGTTCAATTCAAACCAGTCTTATTTTAATTTATTTTCCTACCAAATTCTTGGAAATAGTGTCTGGTAGAATACCTAGAATTTTAATTTAATATTCCTAGAAATTTACTTAAACATAGTTCTTAGAAATCAATTCGAAAAGAAACAAAATCGAAATTTCACGTAAAATTACCCAATTTACATGTATTCTTATGGAAATGAAAGCACAAATTTCAACATTTCAGGGGCCTTTTGTATACAAAATCTAGAGCGTTCAGTACACCGTCCGACTAAAAGTTGAACCGAGGTTATAAATATAGGTACTTTTCGTGACATCACTCATTCTGTTTCAGCAGTACAGCCGTATCAGTAAAGGTTCATCTCTCTGCATACTTATTTTCTTTGAAAATTATTTAATGTAAGTATTTTTCATATCTAAATTTTTGTTCGGTTCAATAAAACATCTTATAGGATTTTTTAATATATTTTGAGGTTATGTGTTTTCATCAGTTTTCTTTAAAATATTAGTTATCTTAATACAATTCATTATAGATCACTGAAGACTTATTCAAACGTCTTGATTTCACTATATTTGAAGGTTATAATAATTTAAAGTATATTATTAATACGTTATTTATCTTTCAGATGTCTCTATTTTCGGATTTGTTGACGTATGTTGCAGCATTGTTGGGACTTGTAACAACCCAATATGATGAGAAGACTGCAAGAGAAGGACGTGAAGAATGTGAGAAGGGGATTAAACGCATCAACAATGCTATGAAAAAGGCTAAAAACATGGGTGAGAAACAGCATTTGGAGGCTTGCCTTAGAAATATTAAAAGTTTGAGGGCTCAGTTAAAAGCGGCACAGAAAAAGGGGAGAGGGCTAGAATCTCGAAAAGAGACTGCGAGAGATCGTGTTTGTTGGGAAGATTCCGAATCATCTTTTAAGTCACGTATTCACACCAGCATAATTTCCAACCTTAAGCATAAGGATCCTTTAGCCTTTCTAGCGGACTGTAAAGTGCTATTTAAACGGCAAATACAGAATGCGTTGAAAAAGGATGCGGCTGTGAAGGTGAACGGTGTTTTTTGTGGCGAGTTTGAGGTAATGAAGGGTGATTGCGTACTTACCGAGTACAAGTACTTTACTACATCTAACTCAGCCATTTACCGTTCCACCGACCTTGACGCTTGGTTCAACAAAAAAGTTATTGCTCCAATCACAACGGAGCTAGAAGAATTCCAAGAACGCGACTCCGGCCTCGTCGTCTCTATCTACGTGCACAACGCATTTGGAATGAGTTTTGTTGCAAGGACTTGGGACAATATGTTGATTTGTATATGAAGACCGATATACTTCTTCTGGCCGACGTCTTTGAACAATTCCGCACTAGCTGTCTTAAAACGTATGACCTTGATCCAGCCCATTATTTTACGCTACCAGGTTATACGTGGGACAGTATGTTAAAATACACCGGGCAGGAATTGGAGCTTTTGACTGATCCCGACATGTTCCTCTTCGTTGAACGTGGCATACGAGGAGGACTTAGTCAGGTTTGCTCGAAAAGACGAGCTAAAGCCAACAACATGAATATTAATAATTATGATCCCTCCCAACCAAAGACGTTTCTCATGTACTTTGATATCAATAATCAGTACGGTTGGGCTATGTCTCAGTATTTGCCATACGGAGGCTTCGAGTGGTGTGATACAAACATTGACGTGACCACGGTTGCTGATGACGCCGATGAGGGATATATCCTCGAAGTCGATTTAGAATATCCCCGACATCTCCACGATAAACACCGAGACATACCATTCTGTCCAGAACACGTCAATCCGAAGACTGGTAAGCCACCAAAAAATGCAAGAGAATTAACAAAGTTGATGGCCACATTACACTCTAAAGAAAAATATATTATCCACTATAGAGCCCTTAAACAAGCCCTAGCACATGGTTTAGTGTTAACAAAAATTCATCGAGTCCTCAAATTCAAACAGGCGCCATGGTTAAAAACCTACATCGATCTGAATACCGAGCTGAGGAAGAAGGCCAAGAATGAGTTCGAGAAGAATCTTTTCAAACTAATGAACAACGCAGTCTTCGGTAAAACCTTGGAAAATATCAGGAAAAGAGTCAATATTCGTCTTTTGACTGAGTGGTCTGGACGCTACGGCGCAGAGGCGTATATCGCTAAACCAGAATTCAAAAATTGCACTATCTTCAATGAAAATCTCGTTGCTGTCGAGTTACGAAAGCTGCAAATATGGTTAAATAAACCCATCTACGTTGGGCAAGCTATTCTTGACTTGGCGAAGACGACTATATACGATTTTCATTATGGATACATGGCCAATACGTTTCATAATTGTTGTGCGACCTATACTGACACAGACAGTCTAATTTATGAAATTGTTGATGATGATCCATACGAGGTCATAAAACATGATTGTTATACGTATTTCGATACGTCTGACTATCCTCCAAATAACATCTATAACATACCTCAGGTCAACAAGAAGGTTCTGGGAATGATGAAGGACGAAAACAACGGTGTGCCGATGACGGATTATGTTGGTTTGCGGTCAAAATTATATGCGACGAAGGTGCTGGCTTCAGAGGCAGACCTTGCGAGGGAAAGGAAAAAGTTGCAGGATGAGGAGTACGATGATGATGAAATAGAGGTAATTTTACGAAATTATGGCGTTTCCAAGAAAGCTAAGGGTGTAAAGTCGTCTGTCGTTCGCACCAAATTAAATTTTGAAGACTATGTTGAATGTTTAAATGATCGGAAGCAGATGGTTGTATCTCAAAACCTGATACGTTCGGAGAAGCAACAAGTTCATTCCATTATTCAAAAAAAAGTTGCGCTCAGCTCCGAGGATGATAAACGATATTTAATACCTGGAACTGACGAAACGCTGCCCTGGGGGCACTATTCAATAGAGGATAATTATGAAGAAAATATGGAAATTGATGGTGAAATACTTATTAGCGATTGACATCCTTCAGTCTTACATATATGTAATTAGAATTTGTTATTTAATAATAGACAATTTTTAATATTTATAATGGCTAAGTTTATATAAAAAAACCTGCGGTAGCTGTATTTGACATTGAAGCAGTTCTGTGCGGCATTTAATACCCGGAATTGATGAAACTTTATCATGAGGATACTAATGAATATTTTATGAATATTACTATGTATATATTATAAATAAATATTTTATGTTTCTCGGATTTATGATTCTTGCCTCCTTATTCACCGTATCATTCTATCATCATGTGAATATTAGTAATAGCAATAAGTGTGGTTAGGATAGGCCTACAGGGGAGTCTTCCACGATAAAAAGGCAACGCACCAATGGGTCCTACCTCCTAGGTGGTGTGGAAATGGATTCCTACCGATCCATTTAATTCTGAATAATCATACTCCATACTAATAAGCTTTATTTCGAACAATTTTATCTAATATTTAAAATCATTGTTGTTTATTAAAGTACTAAAATTAAATTTCATTAATTATCATCAGGGCTATTTGTTAAATTTATATTGGAAAAATCTAAATATTATTTACTGTATATTCATCTATTTACGTTAATGAATTGAGATTAGCTATTTCCCATGAAAAAAGTATTACGTTGGCAACACTGTATTTATTTCTACGTTATTGCACGCGTTTTAGTGCATATGTTGGCAACGCTGTTATTGCTCGTCACTTTTTATTATGGGAATTACGAAATAAATGTTATATGGAGCGGCTCAGACTATTTAGATTAATCTTTGAACCGTCTCATTCATTGAAATCGTATTTTTAAAAATGTCATGTCTTTTGATCAGGTCTAAGTATGAATCGACGACTTGAAGCGAACCCTTCCCGTGAAAAAATATTCGGTTCTCCACGTAGCCCCACGAAGAAGTATAATGCTGGTAGCGAGAAAGTATTACGTTGGCAACACTGTTATTAATATTCACTATAGCGAGAAAGTATTACTTTAGTACACATCCCCGCTTTCCTAATGCTAACAGCTAAATGCCTTGTTGAATGAATTTGGTTAAGTAGCGAGAAATAAATAATGCTTGTTAAAAATGGGGATTACTTTTTATATATCAGTATGACGCGGTAAAGTAAAAATTGCGGCTCATGAACCTGACGATTTAATAATTATATGTTTTCGTCATTCATGCGTCTAAATGTATGAAAGGTATGGAAATTATCATGTTGGTGTTCATTATTTATAGGTTATGTACGTTGCTGTGGCGTACGTTGTTAGAGGGAAAGTAAAAATAATGGTTTTTTACGGCTGATTACGTTAAAATATTTAGCTCTTTTACTTTTTAAGCTCGATCAGCGCCCTCTTGTTACTATATCCAATACCCCCAATGTAGTGGGAAAGTATTATGTTGTTAACCTCTCCTATCCTTGATGTAGAAAAAGTGCTATGTTGTCTATTTAAATATTATAGCGAGAATGTAAAAATGATGAGTCTTCTATCCTTCATGGAGGGAAACTACTATGTTGGTAAAATAAAATTATAGCGGAAAGTGTCAACAAAGCGTATCGATTTTTCGGCAAATGTTACTTTTCAGCATACCCCGTATATCAGAATTTTTTTTGTTAATCTATACGAATATAATTTAACTGATATAATTTTTTTCATTATTTGTCTCGTACCGAAATTGGGGAGAAAGTACCATGTTGGCAACAATTATTATATAGCAAAATGTGGTCAGAGATAATGTTTACGATATTTGGATACCCCTCTGCCCATGTAAAATACGGCTCACTATCTTCGCTACCCTCATGTTTAGTTTAGAGAAAGTATTATGTTGGTTACGTAGCTAGAAAAATAAAGCTAGTTAAAATGGGGATTATTTTTATATAAAAAATGTGAGTTACTTGAATTTAATAGCTATGTTGATAGCGGAAAAGTAAAAACTTAACTGAAATTAACAACGTCTAAATGTGTGAAATGGGAGGGATACTGTTGGCAACACTGTGAACAGTTGATGAAATGTTAGGTTATGTTGATAATATTTCGGTTCCCCTCTGCACATATAAAAATACGGTCCATTACCCCCTCATGTAAAAAAAATATTTGAGCCCATTACCCCTTAGGCCCGCCCATGTAAAATTTATTCCAATTAAAATTCCAACCGCGACTTCACGTTATCTACACCGCGAGCCGACGTTATCTCTAAGCGATGACGAATGACCTTGATATGGACAAATTTTGCTAATATGGACCTTAGATTTTCTTATGGAGATTTACATGTAAAAATGAGGGTTTTGATTGTCGTTCTGTCCTAGCTCTATTAATTTGGTTTTTCTTGAAAGAAGAACGTCATTTTTCTTAAAAATGGTGCTTGATGAAATTTTTCTAACTTTGGTGAATTTGAAAATAGGAATGAGGCAAATTTTGTCAAGGGAGCAAAAAAAGTGCTTACCATTAAAAGTGTGAAATTCACCAAATATCAGATTTTTCATTTTCGCCAACGTCAACGTCAACATCTTGAGAAATTGTCAGAAAAACAATTTTTGTTGATTCATATTAAATACACATTATTGGGTTTTCATCTACCTAACCATTAAATAAATTATTTATAAGTATGATATTTCTTGATCAAAATAAAATTATTGTGATATTATGTTCTCATTTAAGTAAACACAAACGATTCATTTATATTTCTTTAAATAAATGATGGTTAAATAATGATAATAATTATTACTTTTCCGTGACGTTTTTTAATCTTTGAAATTGATATTTTTGCTTTTTTTTTTACCTTAATTATTAACAGTGTTATCATTTTACTTTCCCAGGCCCATCAAAGGGAAAGTAAGGTGAAAGAGCAAAAAAAATCGAGATATCGATGGAAATTTCCATTTTGAGGTCTCCCAAGAAGATTGAAACCATTTCCAGCGTATGGTCTGTCTGTGTGTAATCTTCCACGATAACTGCCGAACCGTTTGACCAATCAAGCTGAAATTTGGTATGGAGGGTCGGTGTGTGCCTAGAATGCGACCATTAGATTTTGGTTTCAATTGGTACAGTAAAAGGTCCTCAAGACCGACATTGATTAAATGCACATGAAACAATTTTTTACTTTTTTTAAATTGTAAGCACAAACAATACACTTTAGTGCAAAATGTTGTAGTACAATGTTTTAGAGCAGAAAATTCCCTACAACTTCTGTTTCAAACATTTTCCAGAATTTCCAATACTTGCGCCACTAGAGGGCGCGTAAAAAATGTGCATGTAGGTTTTCTATGGTTTTTCTTAATTTTGAGGACAAACAATACACTTTAGTGCAAAATGTTGTAGTCCAACGTTTTAGAGCATAAAATTCCCTACAACTTTTGTCTGAAGCTTTTTCCAAAATTTCCAACAGTTGCGCCACTAGAGGGCGCGTAAAAAATGTGCATGTATGTTTTCTCTAGTTTTTCTTGATTTTCGGGACAAGCAATGCATTTTAGTGCAAACTTTTCTTATTCAAAGTTGTAAAGCATCAACTTGTCTTTAACTTTTATGTTTAACTTTTTATCGAATTCCTCATAGTTTCGCCGCTAGATGGCTAGAAAAATGCACATTTATAATTTTCCATTTTTTTAAAATTGGAGGGAAATTATGCTCTTTAGTGCAAAATGTTTTAGTGCAAAGTTGTAAAGCATAAAATTCCCTACAACTATGGTATGAAAAATTTTTCCCGAATTCCCAATAGTTTTCACACATGAATTTAGGAGATCCTAATTGTAGCAGTGTGATATACAATGTGCGCATGCGCACCTTATGACATTATCAACATTGAAATATCAATTCGGTAGACGTATTCACCATCGGCTGGCTGTTTTTAATGTGTTCCATAAATTATTGTAAAGCTTAGCATTTTGTAATCAAAATAATAATAAATAACATATTCTCTACGGTCAAGCCGAGAAAGTTCTGGGGTGACACAGCCGATTTTTTTGCTTCTAACAACAGTTTTAGCATTTTTACCTTTAAAATTGTCAGTATTGACATTTATAACTTTGGATATTGATAGTTTTGACTTCTTAATTAAGCTACCCAAGTAGCAATTTGTCGACGTTATAACGTTGTATACCGCGTGTCAACGTTACGCCACAACGTTGTTGCAAGCATGTGGCGACCGTCTTTTGCATCATTTTGGTGGATGATTTTTGGGTTGTGTTGACGTTGCGATTGACTGCAGTCAGAAAGGGTTACGATGTTAAAACGTTGTTGTAGCGAACTAAAAAACATCACATACACCATCTCATTTGCCATGGCCGAAAGTAATATGGTGCAGAATTTTTACCTACTTCTCGGATTATGGTGAAAATAAAAACTAAAACTAATCTTATTTTTAACATCACAATGTACGTTCCAAAGTATGCATTATTAGAACACAAATTTATGTATTTCAAAGCATTTCCTGGGTTCAATTTTTCGAACGTATCTTGGTTTTACTGACAAACATGTAAATAATTATTATAAAAATCTAACGCGCCCTTGATTTAACGCTTTTTAGTTAAAAAATTGGTTTTTTATGAAAATGTAAATTTTATTTAATATGCTCTAAATGTTTTTAATTGTGTGAACTGCATCAGTTATCTTATGTTTAAAAACCATTTTACTGTATTTTTATTCAATACCAATGCATTAAAATGTACTTTTTTGTTTTATTTACAACCCCTCTGGCTTTATAAAATATAGACAACATGGCGCCGTTTTGTAAAAAATTACCGGATTAAAAACGGGGGCCAGGTACGACCGTATTCTCACTCAATCGAAGACCCTGGAAACGAAAACCACCCATATGACAACCACATTGTCAAATGTCAATTTTTTTGCGAAACGTCAGTCAGTTTATGAAATAGAAATTTTTTGTAAAATGCAATATGGAACATTACTTTAAAGTTGTCCACATTCACGAAACGTATGATGTGGAACCAGTGCCCCATTCCTGGGAAGAAAAGGGAACAAATTATTGACCCCACAATTCTCATTTAGTTAGAAAATTTCAGTCTAATCTTGAGAGTACACCTAATAAACTCGTTGAAAAAATACAACAGCGAGGTAAAGGAAACAAATATTTTGTTGTTCATGCATGCCTCTTCCAGCTGTTAGCAGTATATTGATTCGAGCACCGAGCAGGACGTTACACCAATACCAAGTGATATCAATGAAGATAATAGATTTTACAATAAGCAAATAACTAAATCTTCAAGTGTACTTCCTGCAAAATCAAGAGTTTTGCAAACAAAAGACCGAGCCTTGGAAAAAACTGTTTATGATTTTTATGCATCAACCCCTAAAGAGACTGTACCAGCGTCCAAAGTACCTGCTACAGCTTGAAAAAAAATTACCTCAAAAGCCACAGCCATATTAAAACCCTCATTACCTAGCTCAGTAACGGAACCCAAAACTTCCGTTACTTCAGCTAGTCTTAAGAGAACTAATCAAATCAAACATAACAAAATCTTGAGCAATGGCCAAAATGATGGTGAGGATGAGGGCGATACAACTCTTAGGTTTGATAATGAGGAAGAAAATGTTATGAAGCTCTTTGATGCTTTAAACACATTTAAGTAAAGATTAACAGCCTTTTTTGACATCTATCTTTGTAATAAATAAAATATAAAAAAAGCAAGTGAGTTCTAATAATTCTATAAAATTTTTGTTTAATAATAATGATGTAAGTGGCAGTATCTTTCCATATGACAAATGCAGAAACTTTGGACTAGACATAGCTTTACATTGTTTTTAATTTTTTTAGGGCGAGAAGATGTATGCAAAACAGTTCGTGATGTTTCAATAAGATTAAAGAGAATTGAAAAGTTACTTCAAAGAATTCAATACCCGGTAGCTTTGCCTGGAGGGGATGGTGAACTTCAAATAAAGTTTCCTTTAAGTGAAAGAAGAGATATTCACAAGTTAGAAAATGATCTGAAGGCATCAGCTTTAAGACAACAAGTATTTTCTCATTTCAACCGTGTTGTTGGGGCAGCAATGCCATGGAAAATAACGTGTTACAAGCTAGGTAACAATATTTTTACCAATCAATTATTGACTCACTTTTCATGGACAGGCATGAGCAGGAATAATAATAAAGATGCTTTTAAAAACTTTTGTAACATACTAGACATTTTTAACAAAGTTGTCTATAAAGCAGACAATACTTTTACATACCCTCAACGGGACGTTTTTTTTCATTATGGGATTCTTAAGCACAGTCATACCAGACTAAATTAAAGTAAGAGAGGAGGAAAAAAGAAATAGTCAGATTAAATGAAACAGAAAAATACCAGGTTTTAGAACAAGAGGAGGAAATCTCGGAGGAAACTGAAGAGCATTAGGAGGATTCTCCTGCTGTTCAGTTTTATATCAATCGCGATACTGATGAGCAGGAAGAACTTGAGGAAAAAGAGGAAGCTGGGGAGGAAGAATTTAATAAATATGCCACGATATATTCAGTTGAGAATGATTTAGATATTGATGAGGACTATGCTTCCGAGTGTTCTGCTGCGTATATATAGACTCTTAAATTATTCTTTGTTCCTGTTTTTGTCTTTAAATTTTACGTTAGCTGTCAGTTTAAAGTTGCCATGTTATAAACATAAAGTAGTTTTTTATCTTCCAAAGTTTTCTTACCAAAAATTAGTTTAAAGTATGTATGTTCTTATGTTCTCAGAATTTTTTAATATATAAATAAAACAAGAGTATTTTAATTTTATTTATTTTATAACTGTATAAATAATACAATTTAATTTTTTTCTTATCTTAAAGTAAA
Source organism: Neocrepidodera transversa (assembly GCA_963243735.1). NCBI lineage: Eukaryota > Metazoa > Arthropoda > Insecta > Coleoptera > Chrysomelidae > Neocrepidodera > Neocrepidodera transversa. The sequence goes on from OY725353.1 coordinate 22,822,182, forward strand.
TAAATTTAAACAATTTCTTATAATTTCTAAAATTAGTCAAAAGTTTAATCTTTGTTAATTTAACTATTTAAAAACAGTTTTAAGTTCTCTACTTATTTTAGAAATTGTAAGTAGATGTTTCTATATTAAACAGATTAAAAGTGTGAATAAGGGAAATAAGTACTATCTGATCATGGTACTTGAAACTAACTAATTAACACTTTATTTCCATTTCAAAAATGTGTACTTCTCGCTCACAAAGTTGCAAGCTAATTTTACATATATTAATGCTCGAAGATAAAAAAGGATAATCAAAAAAATCTTTTTTTTAAATTATTTGGCCAAATATTTTCACACAATTTTCTAAATAAATGCTTTTTGTCTAATAATTCTGTTATTTTTTGTTAGTAACGAGCAATCTTTGTCATCTGATGAAAACTGTGTTCCATTTTTTAGTGTTACTTTTTTAAAACAGTCAATAATGCCAGGAGGTTATTCAAATTCTTCAGTTACCACATATTTTAATGAAACATTTTCAGACTTCAAGTTGTGTTTTAGATTGTTTTCAATTTCCACTAGTCTTTTTACAACCTGATGTAGAGGTTTATGCCCACTTCGTAAAAGATGTTTAATTGTACCCATTTTTTTTTGAAAATGATATGAACTGATAGTAGGTAAAGGCCCAAAGCGTTTAACATCTTCTACGATGTGGCACAAATTATGTATATTACTTGTAGTTGAATGTATGCCATAGATGGAGATAAAGTGTTCAACATAATCAACGAGCATTCTGTGAGCAAGGTCTAATTTATCTTTATAAACTGAGGATGAACAAGGAAACACAGGAACAAAAAGTGGCAAAAAATGTAAATTTCAGTTGATAGGTGATCTTTGAGAATAACAGGTCTAAGATAAAATAAAAATGAGTGAAACTCAGTTGCCTTCCAAAAAGAAAGACAATCCAATGGCCTGACAGAGCGATTTATTTCAAATGGCATATATTTGTTACTGTCAAGAAGCCAATTCGAAATTTCTGTTATTTGATTACTGAAAAATTTTATGTTTATATCTTTACTACCTTGGACCCACATTTGTAATGATTTTTTAATCACTCCAAAATCAATTAAGTGCAGGGAATCAGCAATTATAACGTCTTTAATCATATTCATCGGTAAAGTTTCCAAGGGAGTAAAAAGACATTCATCATTTTCATCTTTTTGATGATGAGCTGGATCAGTTTTGTCTCTGAACTCTTGATTTGTGCGTGGTGGACAATCTGTCTGTGGATAGCTCATCCTCCTATGGTTTCGATGATATTCACCAACTATTGTGCATTTTAGACACCCATGGTAAGCATTGAACTGCACTACATCTATAAAAAATAATACATGTATAAAAAAATTAAAACCTTTGTGATTATATAGATACCTACCAAACATTGAAAAACTATTTACTTAATATGAAGCAGCGTGCAGGTATATCACAAATCAATGCATTTAATTTAATACAACTCGTTTTTAAGTTCAGTACAAAACTGTTGTAAATATTCTGATACAGAAGGTGGCTTTCCCTTGCCATAATAAATGGCTACAATTTGGCAAGGATATTTGGAAATGTTTGCTATTTTTAATAATATTGCCCAAAACTGGTAAGTTGAACTCTTTGATAATGGCAGGCCGTCAATTCCAAAATCTAATTTTATGGTATAATCTGCACAATCTTTAACATATTGTGAACTGTACTTTAAACAATTTTTAATTCCATTATACCAGAAGTCAACTTGGCCCCTTTTTGTTACCGGTACAGAATGAGGTGTTTGCAGCAATGTTCTGGAGTCTTTGGGTAAATTGGGAATTTCACACTGAGATAATCCAGCCAGTAGCTCATTTGAAGCAGGATTGTGAGGTATTTGATTTTTTGTGGATCAACCTGATAAAAAGTGTCTTATATTAAACCCTGCTGCATCTGAAAGCATCTTTTCTCCCGAAGTTTCAATATTCATATTAGTCCCCTCTGCTTCACTGTCTGGTTCAGATTGTTCAGAATAACTGTTCTCCATGTTTTGTACACTACCTTGAAAACACTAAAATCAATATTTTGTAAATTGTTATGTTTGTAGGTCTTCGAGTATGTTACAAAACATAGGTAACTATTGTACAAATTATTGTGCAAAATATACAGATTGCTAGAAATATATAAATTTATAGTGTAGCTTTAGCATCACAAACATACATCGTCCTCTTCAATGGTTTGTCATATACTAGGTTCACCATGATCAGAATCTGCACCGTCCTCCTCGACTGTTTCATCGTGTTGTTCAGACTCTAACTGCAGTCGTAATTGTTTCCTTCTTCGGTAGAAGGTTGAAGAGTATTAAAAATCGTTATTTCTTTTCATCACAACTTTATTCACAAAACTAAACAGAAAAAAAATCTTTCAAAAACCGAAAAATGTATGTAATATTTTTTTTCCCGAAGTGGGAATGGTGTGTAACAAAGTTACTTTTTTCCGTATTATTTAAAATATATAAATTAAATCGCATACGGCACTGGAGTAAAATTAACTTAAAATTGTGAATAAAAGGCCAGTCGCACCAGTTAAACATTCGCCAGGCAGATCTAGACACTCTCGTCTCTGCTTCTTAGACGAAGTTCGTATCGAGTAGGGCAATTCAAACCGTTGTCGGGAGCTGCGAGAGACAGCCCGAACAGACTTGCTGTGGCCGTCCCAATTGGAGCAGCAGTGCAGTCCGTCGACCTTTAGAGACAGGTCAAGTTGAAGCCAACTTCAATATCCGGAGTCCAGAACCGTTAGTCCGACTAAACCACGCCGCCAAGCCAATCGTGCCTGTATCGTCCGTTATACACCTTTCAAAACCGGATTTTATTGTAGGGCAAGTAAAGACCGCCCTTCTGGCCGCCAGTGATTTTGGTCGATACCATAACGACCCCTGGAATATTATTTCTTAGAAAGTCTAGAGGAAATTCGAGAGTATTATGGAATCACCGCCAACAGACTCCTGCAGGTCATGCCCGACCTACTATAAGGGACGCCAGCTATGTGGTTTAGGAATAACCGACGATATTGGTCCACCTGGGAAGAGTTTTGCACCGCCTTCCTAACTTTCTTCTTTCCTGTCAATTACCGCATTGACCTAGAAGTCGCCATCAGTAGGAGGATAAAGCAGCTGGAGGAAACCGCCACCTCCTATATCACCGACCTGCAGACGTTTATTTGCCGACGTGGCGGTATAACGCCAGATCAAGAACTGAATTGGCTGTACCGAAACCTACATCCAGAGTTTCGACTTCATATCCGCAGAACCGACTTCAGTGACTTGAAGGAATTTACCAAAGCACTTCGAGAATTACTCCGATCAGATATCGAACTAGTCCAGACGTCCGTTTTACCTACCCCATACCGCATCATTACGCTACCTCCATCCATATCCTTTCCACCTACTCCGTCTTTTCCGTATTTTACAAATTTTGCCCCTCAGTCTCTCCCGTTTAGAAATACTCCTACCCCCACCACGAACATTTCCTGCCGCCTCCGTCACGCCAGGAAATAACGTAGACCGTACTGAGACAAACCAGCAGATGCCAGCAACCCCAATCACTAGAAGATCCACCGAAAGGAACGAAGAGTGTTGGCGTTGTGTCCAGACGCGATATGTGAGAAGCAAATGTAGAGAGGCGCCCCGAATCTTTTGCTCAAGATGTAAAAGAGAAGGAATCATGTCCCGTGACTGACCTTGTCCGCGGTCGGAAGAACGGCTAGAACGCTGCCAAGATATGAGACCTGTGCAGCAACGCCCTTATGATGCCGCAACCATCATACCGAATGAAGACAGTCACCCCCAGTTACCCGTCGACATGCCAAGTGGCACCAGTGATTCCGTTATCGAAAGTGATGCTACGACTTCCTATGTAGAAGATCGGATAGCCGAATAATGGAAGTACACAGGAGAAGCTAATGTTCCCGCTGACACAAGTGGTGCCCGATTGATAAACACAGAGACCGTAACCATTACAGAGATTCAGCAAGAGGATTACCGTATAGAACAAACTTCTGAACATATTTTGGTGGACAACCGCTTCGTGGCGGTGGATCCCTGGCCCGTACCATGCTTTCCCATCAGTACTACTGAAATAGGATCAGTCTTAATCTGCACCCAGGATAATCGACAGCAAGAGATACCGCTCCAAACTCCCAGCTCCAGATACAGAGGGTGGAAGTATAGAAGAAAACAGCACTATCAGAAACCGGATCGACTTTTCCCGAAGACAACCCTCCTGCCGACGCTGCCAGTATAGGACCTACTCACACCCCTTCGAGCGAAGACACCAACCGAAGACGCTGTAGAAGCTTTTTAATTTTTAGTTATTTTGTAATAGGCGTACCTACCCCGAATATAGGGTTCGACCACTACAGGGGTAGGCACCTGATAGGATCTGTTTATTTTTCATTGATTTATTTTAGTTAATGTGTAAAAAAAAGTATGTAATATTTTTTTTTCCCGAAGTGGGAATGGTGTGTAACAAAGTTACTCTTTTCCGTATTACTTAAAATATATAAATTAAATCGCGTACGGCACTGGAGTAAAATTAACTTTAAATTGTGAATAAAAGGCCAGTCGCACCAGTTGAACCTTCGCCAGGCAGATGGAAACACTCTCGTCTCTGCATCCTAGACGCCGAAGTTCGTATCGAGTATGGCTCAAACCGTTGTGGGGAGCTGCGATAGACAGCCCGAACAGACTTGCTGTGGTCGTCCCAATTGAAGCAGCAGTGTAGTCCGTCGATCTTTAGAGACAGGTCAAGTTAAAGCCAACTTCAATATCCGGAGTCCAGAACCGTCAGTCCGACTAAACCACGCCGCCAAGCCAATCGTGCCTGTATCGTCCGTTACACACCTTTCAAAACCGGATTTTATTGTAGGGCAAGTAAAGACCGCCCTTCTGACCGCCAGTGATTTTGGTCGATACTATAACGACCGCTGGAATATTATTTCTTCACTGAAGCTATCCGGAGCAAGTGGCCTTCACACTCAAAACGTAAGGTGGCGCCCGAGGCAACCGGTTACCAGGACTAAAGCGCCAAACCGATCGTTTAACGACGCAAAGAGCGTTACAGGGGTTTGTTTTGTGTTTATGTCATATCATTTTATCTCTGAAGTTGTCTTCAGGGTCTAATGCGTTAAAGCCAATCCTTATGTAGCGCCAGCCGTCTGAAACACCGACCCGAAAAACCAATAGGCAAAATCAGTAACGTTCCAACGTGCAATAAACGTTGCGAAATGAAACCAAACAATAGATAGTTGGTGGAAGGCAATGAATTAGTTGGCCGTCATAACGACATAAAACACTACGTTGTTACATTGTATTTTTGTCGACGGAGGAGACAATTGCCAATATAACTGGATTTTGCACTCAAAGCAACGTTATATGAAGTGCAGTTTTCAGTAACGCCAACAATTACGTCTGAAAATTGCTACTTGGGTTACCAGGATGAAATTTTTTAACGTGAAATGTTAAATTGGAATGATTCGAAAAATTCTTCGTACAAATTCTACAATTTACAGATAATTCCATTATTTTATCATAAAGAAAGATGCAGTCCAGTAATAGTAGATTCTGTAACAAGGTTAGAATGAAAAATTCGACGCGAGTGGAAAATTCCGAACGCGAGCGTCAGCGAGCGTGAGGAACCACGTGTGTCGAATTTTTTCATTCTAACCGAGTAACAGACTATATTTTCTCCACGACCAGAAAGAATGAATTAAAATTAAATTAAATCAATACAAGTTATTTATTGAAAAATTTGTATTACATTGTATTAATTAATATTTATAATTATTGTAGGTACAACTACTAACGTTAAAAATTGGTGTTTTGGAAATATTTTCCGTAATATTTTTCGAAGGAGGATTTTCCATATCCGATTCACTTGAATTTTCACTCATATTGTTTAAATTAAAATTATTCTGATTATTTGACGCCGCCATTTTGTATCTGACAGTGACACTTTTGAAATACATGGCAATCCATATCGGTTAGTTCGTTTACAGAATATCCATTCTTTACCTTGTTAAAGAATGAAAATACATAAGAAGCAAGTGTTTTAGAATAAATATTCTAGAGTGTGAATGTTTACATTCTATTATTAAAAATGATTTCGGAATTATTACATTCACTAATGGTCGTGGAGAAACACGGTTATATAATTTTAATATAAAATTTACAGAAGTATTCTACCTGTTTATATAAATTCAAAGTTATATTTAAGTCACTATGAGGTAAAATTTAACTTAAATGTACCGCATAATGCCGTACTTTTGCACACCTAAAATTTATATCACTTTGCCCAGGCAGGCAGGTGACGTGATTAACACGTCATAATAGCGTCACCAAGCACGTCGAAGTCACCAAAAATTCGACGTGTAAGTTACGTGAATAAGGCGTTAATATGTCACAGCGAATTAAAGTGATTTTGAGACGTAATTTCACGTAAATTAAGGCGAGTTTTTTTATCCACCGGTGGCTCCACCTTTCCACCAAAGGCGTTCATAAACTTTTCGATGGATTTCAGATTTATTAGATCTCGCGTTCATTTATTACCGTTGTTTCCACCATATTTGCAGATCTATCCACCGGAGATTCGAGAGCTTAACTGTTTTATGCATAGACATTATGGTTCTATGACTTCTATCTATGAGCTTCACCTCAAAATTCATTTCTTAAAATTACCCCAAACTGAAAAGTATATATAAATATGGAGAAAGATTTAATAGAGGTAAATCTGGAGCATAATAATAAAACCATAAGGGCTCTTCTGACTCCAGCTGAAATTGAAGAATTGTCTAATGGTATGCATGTACTATTTAAGATGGGTAAGAAAAGAATTTTATGTTTTGTAAAAATTTGTTTCAGATGCCACTAAACTAATCCAATGTTTTAAAAAACTTGAATACCAGCAAAACTTGATGAAATCGTTAGATAATAGAAACCAGAATTTTAGTACTAGGAATGAGTTAGGATCCAAGTCCTCAGATCTGAACCAGAATGAGCAAAGGGAACCAGAACCTAGTAATAAAAAGAAACATTTTAAATGGACAGACGAAACTATCAAATTATTGTTGGATTAACGTTTGGGACAGGACGACAAATTTAATATGCCTACCTGTAAAAAAACAAAATTGTGGCAGAAAATAGCTGTGGGAGGTTACAATTTAACAGGCGATGAATGCTACAATAAATATAGGAATTTATTACAAACCTATCGATTCAACAAAGATAAGAGGCACAAGATGACGGGGAATCCAAAATTACTTGAGACTTCTTTAAGATATTTGACGAAGTTCTGGGTACAAAGCAGTCAAGTGCTTCCAATGAATTATTGCTTTCGACATCATTGGAAACAACTGTAGAAATCGAAAAAGAAAATAATATGTAAAAGATAAAATTCAGTGACAGAAAGGTACAAAAAGAATTAAAAATAAATAAAATGTGTTTAAATGAATACTTATTTCATAAAGCTCAAAAAATGGAATCCATTTGGGAAGAAAAAAAAAGAACTCAAGGGAAGAGAAATAATTGCAATGAACAATTTAGCCGAAGCAATTCGGGCATCTAATTCTAAAAAAAGACACAATAGTTCTGATTCTGACTGAATCCAGACTGGTTGTGTAAAGATTTTTTTTTTTGATCAAATTTGATTACATTCCTTAGTGCTTTAAAGAATGTTGTTTTTTTATTTTATTCAAATTTGATTACTTGTCTTTAAAATAAGTAGAAGATTAATTCCAAATTAATTGGATACATAATTATGTTTACCAAATGGTGCATTTTCAATGCCTTCCATTGACAAGAGAGAGTAGACTTAGAATGTACTGATGTTTTTGTATGTGTTACCAACAGTTTGTTGTTCAAAGATTTAATAAGGCATTTTTTTTAATTTATTTGTTTTATTTATTATGCTTATTATCATATATATAGAAATGTTACCATAAGCCCTTAAGAACAATAGACAATTAACAGTGCAACGACTTGATGACGACGCCGTTCCACCCAAACACCGATGACATAAATACGAGAAGCAACGTATCGACAGGGTTCACATCATTTCCATTCTTCAGACAGTAAACATTCATAATTAAATATTACTTGTAAATACCTATAGGTATTGAACGACTAATCTGTTCAATTAATTCATTTGTTAAAGTTTCCATAATAATTGTAATAGTAACGTCAATAAACCATATTTGTAAACAGTAAATAAAAACATTTTTTAAAACGTACTTTGAGTGAGTGAAAACTTATGTGGCGCTGCGAACAGGATCATCTACACAGAATAATCTATATTCCTGGTCAACTTCAGTTGTTTGGTAGAAGTCCACATATCGAACCGGAGAGAATGCTACAGAAGTCAATCACACTGATAATTTTCCTGTAAGTAATTTTTTCCTTATTCCTTTCACTTTTCATTAAATGAGCACGTTTTCAAATTCTACTGAAGAAGAACTTAATTTAATATTATCACAAAATTATAATTTTCGTGATAGAAGCCCTCTTAATAGGTCCCCGATTGAAAAAAGAAATAATTTGAATCGTATTCCTGAAAAAATGGTTAGCAACGGTGATATTTCAAGCCTTTGTTCCACACTTCCAGAATATTCTACGGGTTTAAATTTATCCACTTTTATAAGATCGGTAGATAACCTATTAAAGTTTTTAGAAGGACAGAATCTAACTGCTCCGCAAATTTTTATTTTAAATTCAAATATCATATCGCGACTTAAATGTGAACCTCGCTATTTTTTGAATTTCTCTGATAAAACTTCCTGGACCGAAGTTCGTCCAGCTTTGCTTGAAAAATACGGTGATAGGAGATCCGAAGGAATCTTGGTCACACAATTAACAAATGCGGTACAGAAAACGTCAGAAAATTATGACGATTTTCATCAAAGAATAACTAACAATTTAAATGATTTATTACAAAATATTTCGCTAAACTGCAACGAAGGAACTGCCCAATTTAAGGCACCTTATTTTAGAGAGTTAGCTTTAGATTCATTCTCCACGGGAGTAAGTTATCCATATAACAAACATCTCTCGAATTTTAAGCTTGATTCTTTGGAAAGCGCGTTACAACATTGTATTGCTTACGATAACCGTGAAGCGCAAATTTCTTATAAAAATTATCTAAGAAACCAGACGACAAAACCAAAATTAGAAAAACCAAAATATGAAAATAAAAATAACAATTCAACGTTTAGAAATCCTCAAAATAATTTTAGACCACAAAATAATTTTAGACAAAGTAATTTCCCTAATACAAACTTTTCTTATAATAAACCAAGCTATCAAAATAACCAACAAAACCAATTTAGAAGCCCAATGATGCGAAATAATTATAATCCACCTCAATTTAATTCTACCCCTAAACCCATGAGCGGCGTACAAACAATACGCACTTCTCAGCCCATGAGTATGTCAACGAGACGTACACATAATTTTAACGTTCAGAATAATTCTAAAGAAAATAACGAATGTCTAAATGATTATCCCAGCACTAGTTATGTGGAAAATTCCCCCACAGAAACAAATTTTCACAACCCTTCGCTAGAGGAATTTCCACCCCCTCAATAATGTTAAATAATATTAAAAGTTACCCCCGTCTACCCTATTTTAGCCTACCTCGAAGTAAATTAAAAGTATTAATAGACTCAGGAGGATCAGACACTATTATAACGCCCCACGCATCAAAATATTTTAATCCCTCTCATGTTTACGAAAAAGATTTCACTTTAACATCAATGAATAAAACGACTAAACACTCTCACAATTTAAAAACCACTTTATTTAAAGAAATTGGTATTCACGAAATAATAGATTCACGAATTGCAAATTGGAATAAAGATTTTGATATTTTGTTAGGAAATCATGATTTAGAAAAATTCTCTGCAATATTAAATTACAAGACAAAAATTTTAACTTTACAAAGATTTAATTTAGATATTCCTTTTCAAAACCTCTTTAATAAAATTCCAGTTAGTATTAAAAACGGAGAAATATTATTGCCTGAAACAAAAATAAATAATATCATTTTTCCTGAATCAATTCACAACGTAACGAACGGTTACATAGACGACATTATTTTAGACGAACCAATGCAATTAGATCCAATACAAGTAGAATCATTAAACGATTACGATACTGACAAAACACCTTCAAATTTTTATCCAAAAATTATACGAACAAAACACTTAAATCCAGAGGAAAAAGATAAAATCTTACAACTTTGTTATAACTTTAAAGACATATTTTATGATGAAAAAAAGGACTTATCTTTCACCTCAGCTGTTAAACATGAAATCAGAACAAGAGATGAAAACCCCATATACGCTCGTAGTTTTAGACACCCCAAAAGTATGCAAGAAGAAATTACTAAACAAATTAACAAATTATTAGATAATAAAATCATTAGACCTTCCATTTCCCCGTACAGTTTTCCTGTATGGGTGGTCCCCAAGAAAATTGATTTTTCCGGTAAGCGGAAACATAGGATGGTTATCGACTATAGAAAACTCAACGAAATCACGGTAGAAGACAAGTATCCTCTTCCCAAAATCGATGAGATTTTGGACAATTTAGGAAAAGCCACATATTTCACTACCCTTGATTTAGCACAAGGTTTTCACCAGATTGAACTAGATCCCAAGTCAATCGAGAAAACCGCTTTTACCGTCCCTCACGGACACTTTGAATTCCTTAGAATGCCCTTTGGCTTAAAAAATGCCCCGGCCACCTTTCAAAAATTAATGGATAATCTCCTACGGCCATTTCTGTACAAATTCTGCTTCGTTTACATGGACGATGTAATTGTATTTTCAAAATCTCTTCAAGAACATATCTCACACATTACGACTATTATTAAAACCTTTCAAAACGCAAATCTTAAAGTCCAACTTGACAAATCCGAATTTCTGACAAAAGAAGTCGCATTTTTAGGTCACGTTGTGACTCCAGAAGGAATCAAACCAAATCCTGCAAAACTAGAAGCTCTTCAAAAATATCCACTTCCCAAGACAATTAAAGAAATTAAATCATTTTTAGGATTAATTGGCTATTATAGACGCTTTATACCAAATTTCGCAAAAATAACCTCTCCTTTTACGCGATGCACGCGAAAAAATGCAGTTCTAGATCCTACAAACCCAACATATTTAGAATGTTTCGAAAAATGTAAAACTCTACTTTCTAATACCCCTGTACTACAATATCCCGATTTTTCTCAAACTTTTACGTTAACAACAGACGCCTCTAATATCACTATAGGCTCTGTATTAACACAATCAAATCATCCCATTGCGTATTATTCTCGAACCTTAAATTCGGCCGAACAAAATTATTCAACGACCGAAAAAGAACTATTAGCCATAATTGATTCTTGTAAACATTTTAGACCATATCTCTATGGACAAAAATTCTTAATCGAAACCGATCACAATCCTTTAGTTTGGATTTATAAAATAAAAGATCCCACTTCCCGCCTAGCTAGATGGCGATTAAAATTAGATGACTATAATTTTGAAGTTAAATATAAAAAAGGTAAAGAAAATCAGGTAGCCGATGCCCTTTCTAGAATACAATTAAACGCCCTTACTAGTGATTCAATATGCGCGAACGCCCCTGACACGATAGATTTCGATCTCGACGAATTTTTAAACAATTTTGACGAAATACGAGAGAACCCAACGGACGACTCACAAACTCAACATACGTCAATAGAAAACCCAATTAACGGAATCCCTATTTCCGAAGAAGCGTTAAATTTATCAACAAATCAAATTATTATAGTACCAAACTCAAAAGAATTTAATATTGATTATAAAAAAATATTTAACAAACACAGATATACAATAAACGTAACTGACAATTGGCAAGACTGTATCATGGACGCTTTTAGAACAATATTAAGACCAAAACAAAAATTCGGAATAAAAGTCCCACATGATTTTAGGCCTTTTATTTGTAATCATTTTAGAACTACAATCGACAGTACAGTTAAAGCAAATTTCTGTAATACACTTTTACAAGACATTATAGAAGAAAATAAACAAATTGAATGTGTAAAAACATATCACACTTCTAACCACAACGGTATAGTAGAAACCTACAAACATCTTAGACACAAATTTTATTGGCCCTCAATGCAAAATACCATTGCAAATTTTATTAACAAATGTGAAATTTGTTTAAAAAATAAATATGAAAGACAACCCTATCAATTGCCCCAATTAGGACCGTCACTTGGTCAAAAACCCTTTGATATTTTACATGCAGATATTTTACAATGTAATAAAAATTACTATTTAACAGTAATTGATTATTTTTCTAAATACGCCCAATGCTATAAATTACCTGACAAAGCTTTCGTTTCTGTTCTAAGTAAATTACGACATTATTTCTCACATCACAATTATCCGAAAAAATTAGATTTTGACAGCGGCAAAGAATTTAATTCCGCATTACTAAAAGAATTTATGAATTTGCATAAAATAGATGTTCATTTTACGGCAGTAAATAATTCCTCTTCTAATTCTCCCATAGAACGTTTTCATTCAACTTTATTAGAACCCTAAAATCACAAAATCCCTCAGATTCTTTAGACGAAATTATTACGCACGCAATTTTAATTTATAATCAATCTATACATAGTTCAACTAATTATTCGCCTTTTGCCATATTATATGGACCGTACGCAGAAGAAATTCATTTTGATTTCGATTTACCGGTTTATGATACATACAATCAAAAACATAAAGATGAACTCCAACCATTCATAGAATTTTTATATAAAAAACAAAAAGATAAACGGACAAAAGCACTAGAGAAAATAAACGAATTCGCTGAAAAGATTCCCCAAGTTAAAAAACAAACAATTTATGTTAAGAAAAAAAAAATCAAGCCTAAATTGGATGCACCATATCACGTAATGACACCGACAAAACAAAATAAAACAAAAATATCGGGACTTACAGACAAACGTAATCCGACTTCCACACATCTTAAATATGCAAAAAGAATCCGAAAAATTTACAATAAACCTTCTTTACAGGAAATGCCTTCTACCTCTAGAGGCCCTGATCAAAATTCATAGCATCCCTAATAATGGTTATTACCCAGAACCGATGGGAAATTCCCAAGAAATATCTCATTATCATAGACACATACTACAAATTAACCTTTCAAAGTTAGAAGCGACAATAACAGACAGTTTACATAATTTTGAGAGATTCACACCCAACGTGACAGGAGTCTCAAATTCTACTGAAGAAGAACTTAATTTAATATTATCACAAAATTATAATTTTCGTTATAGAAGCCCTCTTAATAGGTCCCCGATTGAAAAAAGAAATAATTTGAATCGTATTCCTGAAAAAATGGTTAGCAACGGTGATATTTCAAGCCTTTGTTCCACACTTCCAGAATATTCTACGGGTATAAATTTATCCACTTTTATAAGATCGGTAGATAACCTATTAAAGTTTTTAGAAGGACAGAATCTAACTGCTCCGCAAATTTTTATTTTAAATTCAAATATCATATCGCGACTTAAATGTGAACCTCGCTATTTTTTGAATTTATATTCTTGAGTTTATTAGGAATTTCACTTTAATACTAACAATGTTTTAATACAATGATTTAAAAAATCATTCATGAAGTATCTGTAAAGAATAAAAAATAATTGAGATTATACAACTCTTTATTTAAAACATTTTATGTGAATGAATTCATTATATCAGTACGTTTTTGTCTCGCCCTGGCCATCTCGGTACCATCATAAGCCTGATTAAGGTCATCTGGATTTTTCTGAACATCTGGAGGATTATAATCTACTGGTATATTATTTTTTAATATAAAGTTATGGAGTACACAAGCAGCTATAGCAATAAATTTGAAGTATTCAGAATTACTTAAATCTAGATATTTTAATCTTCTAAAAACCTCTTTGAGCCTGCCGAATGTATTTTCTATGACAATCCTCGAACTGCTTAGTATTCGGTTAAATTTTTTCTGACACCTGGTAAAATGACCATTATCTTTGAAGGATACCATTAAAAATGGTTTTAATGGATAGGTATAAGTCCTTCTGTATCCATTTTATTATAAATAGGAGAATTCGTAAATACACGGGAATCATGAGCTGAACCTGGCCATCCACAATATACATCTGTAAATTCAAGTTTGCTGTTGCAAACACCTTGCATAATCATGGATGTGTACCCTTTTCTGTTATAAAATGAATTGTCTCGTCTGTTCCCTTTTATAGAGATGCGGATCCCATCAATACACCCAATCACATTTGGAAATGCATTTTCTCTTAAATTATTAAAATTTTGCACACATGTTTCTATATGCTCTGCTGTTGGCCAAACAATGTAGATTTCTCTAAGTTTACATACTTTTTTGCAGATTTTAATATGAACTTGATGACAATGACCTTTGCTCAGTCCAAAACCATCTGCTATTCCTCTAAATGATTCTTGGTTGGCTAGTACCCACAATGTAAGTAGTACTGAATCTAAAGGTTTTAGTGGTGGTCTCCCAGGAAGTCTGATTCTTCTTTCAAAATTTAGTTCTTGGCAGAGTTGCTAAAAGTATAGATAGATGGGTAATTTAATTGCAAAAACACTCTTACACCTGTAATTTTACCTCAATATCAACCTTATTTAATCTAAAATGCGACCTAAAATCTACAACATCATAATGTAATGCAATGTTTTGAACGTAATTTATAATTTTAAGTCTCTTTCTTCTAGCTGCCAAAATAATTAATTCATCATCGGAATCGGAACTATCCGAAGCAATCCTCTAAAATGACAAATGACACGAATGCAAAAATGCCGTTTTTTATTCATAACCCTCATTTCCATCGGTAACCATCTATGACGTCATATGACAGCCACCAATGATGAATTTGAGCTTGAAAAAAAAACTCGCCTTTAGTCACGTTTAATTATTACGTGTTTTTGATGGACCACACTATATAATTACTCTGTTTAAATAGTTATTTGTAATCAACAAACATATAATACAAAATAATACACATATAAAACAAAAAAATATAATCTTTATTTCACTAATAGTTACTATTAAGTAAATATAATTATCTATTTTACAAAAGAATGTAAAAGGGGAATGGCCACCCACTTATCTTTATATAATAAGATAAAAAATTTCCCCTTTATGGTAGAAACATAAAATTGAATTTCTTCCGAAAGGCATGAAATAAGAAAAATGTTGAAATGGTTAGAGTCAAATGGATATGTTTAAAAAGATGAAACGTCTTGAAAATATTGTCCATGAATAATTATTTCACCACACGCTACTTTTTCTTGGGATCAACCACATTTTTGGTGGATTAAAGATAGCCCTCCACCATCAACTTCGCAAAATTCAACGCCAAGAAACATCCTTTTAACACAAGTGCCACTAATATTAATTATAAAAGGAATAACAGTACAGTTAACACTAGCGCTCGTTTTATTATTATTTACCTAATGAAAATTTCGAGATGAAAAAAGATTTGTCTATTTAAACCTGTTAGCAATTCGTTCGAAAATTTTAAAAACTAACAAACTAAAATTTTATGAAATTAGTCATAATATTCTTTATAAAATGTGAAATTAAAGTATTTATAAAATGTAAAATTAATAAAAATATCGTATATGCATCAAAAGTTTTCAAAGCCTCAAGCACTGAAATGGTGAATATTTCGCGTCATTTGACGTTGAATATTGGTTCCATAGAGAAATAATAGATTGGTTCCCATTATCAACAGTTTTACTTAATACCATTTTTTAGTTTAAGTCACCTATAAAATATAATTTTGCTTCACTACATCTTTAATATATACACATATCATTTTGATATGCACGTCACATTTTGGGGTAATTTTACACTTAAATCGACGTCGAATTTTGGTGATTACGGGACTTTGACCAAAAATCACATTAAATCGATGTGTTTCACCTGCCTGCCTGGCTGATATCAGCTATATTACGTAACAAAAGATTACATAAATTTTACATATCTTTTTTTATGTAAATATTATCAGTTATGATATGACATGTATGTAAATGTTAGATAAATAATACACATCATATTTACATAATTTATATATTTCTGATCCTATGCTTTTACATACATGCTTTTATATAACTACCATTATTTACGTTAATATTACATCATTTATTCTACACAGGGCGGGGCAGCACATACGGCACGGAATTTGGTGCCTAAACTATAACAATATAAAAAAATCTTTTTATATGCATGTCAATACGAGCTACATTTTAAAAATATTTATCAATATATAGGGTGGTTCAAAACATTTTGGCATACTAAAGTTATATATTTTTAAATGGAACGCCCTATATTTTTTTACATTTTTAGATTCGTCCTAAGAACCTAATTTCAAAAACCTATTACACCTATATTTAAAATGAGTAGTTTTGAAATAATAGACAATTGATAATCGCATTTTTTCAACTTTTAGTGATTGCTCCAGCCAAACGACATCAATTTGGATAAAACGGCTGACATGCCCCTATCTTAACTTTTTGAGATCTACTTTGTGGCAAAAGAACAAAATGTATATATAGGGTGATCAAAGGTACGCAAACTGATCAAAAGTTAAGATAGGGACATGTAAGCAGTTTTTCCGATTGTATGTCGTTTGGCCGCAGCAACCACTTAAAGTTGAAAAAATGCGATTTTCAATGGTCTATAACTTCAAAACAATTCATTTTATAATATAGGTATAACAGGTTTTTGAAAGAAGGTTCTTAGGACGAATCTAAAAATGTAAAAAAATATAGGGTGTTTCATTTAAAAATATATAACTTTAATATTTTGTTGATAATAAATAATTAATGTGATTTAAGCTCAAATCTTTTTATTATGGGTCCGTTCCACGAATAGAATTTGCAATATATCAGAAGTAAAATATTAAATAAAAAAAAATTTTGAACGCCAGCCTAATTGATTTTTTGATGTAATTAGAAACAATTGACAAAAAAATTATGATATATTTCAAAATCCGTGCTTTCCTTCTTTTTGTGGGTTTAAGGAAATTCAACGGTATATTTGTATATTTTACGATAAACGAAAGTTTTAGAGGTTTATTCTTTTTTCTTTTTTTTTTAAACTTAGCTTTTCTTGATGTTTTTTTAGGTTAGGTCCAAAGGAAAATTGGATACCTTGGTCCAAAAAAAACGTAGTCTAAGAAAAACTTCCAAAGGAAAAACTGTTCCAAAGGAAAAACGTAGTCCAAAGGAAAAAATGTAGTCCAAAGGAAAAAATGTAGTCCGAGGGAAAAAACGAAGTACAAAGGAAAAAATATAGTCTAAGGGAAAAAAACCCTATATAAAGAGGTGAAGAAAGAAAATTTTCAATTTACAGCACAGACGATATATAAGTCAATTGTTTTGACTGAAGAGGCAAAAAGAGAGAGAGTTGGTAACATGGAAAAGACATTTTATAGTAATACCTAAAAGAGAACATCTAGAGAAGGGATATGAACCGATCTGAAATCAGATAGACCGAATAAAGGAATAATAACAATACAAGATGGCACAAAAAACGTAACAATATTTATAGATATTTTTAAAATATAGTTCGTATTGACATGCATATAAAAAGATTTTTTTAAATTGTTATGTTTTGGCACTAAATTCCGTGCCGTATGTTCTGCTTCACCCTGTATTAACAAAAATTTCCATATTTGGTATATTTTATAAAAAAAAATGTTAATCAAAGGTGCTTATGAAGGAAAATATATTTCAAAATAATAAACTTAGGTCTAAAAACTTTTTCAAATAATGTTATCAAAACAAAAGAAAATCGCAAAAAAATAAATTATTGACTTGACCAACACTATGAGTCAATGGAAACTTGTTTAATTTTTGGAAAATCTAAAATTACTAAAAAAATCTTGTTAAAACTAAAAGAAATAAAAACTTACTTTTTAAAAAATGTAGTCGAGGGAAATTAGGTAATTATTTTTTTTTCAAACGAAAGGATATCGCGAAAAAATAAGAAAAAATTTAATGTGCCAAAAAATATAAAACAAGAGAAATTTGTTTATTTTTTGGAAAAACTAAAATTACAATAAAAATTCAAAAAAATAAATAAAAAAATTGCTTAAATTTTCACAAAAATAGTATAGGAAAATTTGTGTACTTGTTATCATTAAATCAAATTTTTATCTATTTTTTTTCATTCGTTTTTCCGTTGATTGGCCAGCCGAAATCACTCTCCTACAAATTTTTAAACCTCTTGCAGTGTAGAACGATGCTGAACCACCAGAATATCTAAAATTGATATTAGTTTTATTGTCAAAGCCTCTTGTTAGTTTTTTCAACAGGTAAAGATATCATATTTTTCTTTACAAGTTAATTTTTGTGGTTTTATAGTAACCTAAATTTTAAAAAATGAGGGGAATTAAATGTTCCAAATCCGTTTGTAAAACAACTAGCCTTTAAATTAGCTAGATTATATTAAATAAAAACCATACACTTGCCAATTGAAATATATAAAGTTGAATTTTTGAAGCTTAAAATTGCCCCTAGGGCCCAAATATGAAGTCTGTTGCAAAGTCATTAGTAAATATTTTAGGCAAGCACCTATTTACATTGTCCTTGGCATTCCGCTATCCAATTCGTTTGATAAATTGTATCTATGATGAAAAACAAATGAATGTAAATTTTTCTACATATAAAAATCGTGTTGAATTTTCAGTTAAGAGTTATTTAACGAACAATGCATTAATAAAGGCGATTAACAATCGTGATTGTTAATCGCCATTTTAATTCGCGAGTTCGTTTCAGAACTTTTCCATCGACCGTACTTTTCAAAAATAAAGAAATCTTATTTAAAACATATATAGAATTTTACGAAATTATAACAATAAAATAAATGACATACAATGACAGTTAGTACTAACACAGCTACTTGATTTCAAATGTCACTGACAATATAAATGTATAAGAGCGATGTAAATTGGGTTACATAAAATGAAATTGTTAAATAATAGAAAATTATTCATTTTGCTGGACTTATAGTTCGACGGACTGTAAACGTAGACGCACTTCAAAAAGATCAACCTTTGAATTTATGCACTCTTTTTTATAAATGAACGTAAACGCAAAATGTAACGTAAGTGAAACGGACTGGAACGAAAGAGTTGGCCAACTTTTATATTTTTAACAGCATTTAACATTTAAATGGTGATGCAGCATAAATCCACACTAATAGTTTTAAAAAATCTCTAGTGTACTAATTTGATTAATTATTTCAGATAAATATGAATTGTTAATTAGCCTGATTCAGGGTTATCCGCACTTATACGATAAGTCCAGTAAACATTTCAAAGACCAACGAATTAGAGAAAATAGTTTTAAACAAATTTCCGAAGAACTAGAAATGACCGGTATGTTTAGCTTGTATAAATGAATTGAAGTAAACACTGCTTGTAAATTTGGTTAAATTTGCGGAATAAATATGGAAGGGAGAAAAAAGCCTTCTGGTTCTGGAGCTCCTGTCACTCCACAATGGGAGTATACAATTAAAAAAGGAATGATGATTACTGTTAAAATATCAACTTTTTAGTACACATACAACAACACTAGTAGCAGAAAATAAGTCAGAAGATCCATCTTTGCAGTCACCCGATTTTATTGATAGTCAAATCAGCTGCACCGGTGAATGGTCAAATTCTACAATAATAGATAGCCCTGTAGAATCTTCCAAACATGATTATTTGCTGTCTCAACAGTCAAATAAAGAAAATGATGTACATTATTTTCAAGAACAAAACGTCAGTTTTTGAGTGAATATATTGCTAGAATTTTAAAAGAAATGACTCCTGAGCAACAGAAAATTAAAAGGCAAAGACTTCTACAAGTTTTAGAAGATGATGAGTAATTATTTACGATTTAAAAGTTTAGATTAAAAGTTAAATTAAATTGACAATAGTTATAAGATATCTCTCCTAATTACATGCATAACAAAATAATAATTAGTGTCAATACCCTGTCTAATTGCCACGAAACTTCTCCTTGAGGAGATACAAAATAATCTGTCATGGCATTTCTTGCCTTAATATTCATCCGACTAGCATTGTTGGCTGATATCCGTCCAAGTGACAGTAGGGATTCATCGGCTTGTTAAGCCCATATGATAATTCCATGCGAAACTTTGCATACTTCCTCTCCGTGATAGGTATCTGTTAGAGAAAGTTTTCTGTTAAATAATTTACTGCAATGTTATGGCAAGCCTTTCTTCTTCTGATATTCCGGCTTTTATTCTTCTTTTAAAAATTTTGTTTTTTTACAAGACCTAAAAGTTCATTAAATGCTGGAACAGTCATTCGCGTATACTTAAAAAATTGACCTGCGTCGGCAGTCTTCATCTTTAAAAAATAATTGTAGATATTCCCTACTTTTCTGTTACGGTTTTTGGGTCTTGTTTTATAACGTCTTGGTCGCCTAACTCTTCTATTTTGTTGACAATGCTACTGCACACAACAGCAGTCCCACGGCACCAAGAAGCACACTTCATGTATTTCATAATCCATTGTGACACGAAAAACGAATATTTAGTATATTATAATATAAACATATTTGTAGGTTATGTAAATGTCACTCCATCACCTCTACCCATGCGCAAAATTTTCGTTCCGTTGATTTATAAATTTAATATTTTATAGTCCGTTTGTTACGTATGAACTGCGTCTACGTTAACAGTCCGTCGAACTATAGATCCAGCTTAATAGGTGTCAACTAACAATTTTGTATTTTATAATACGTTTTGGCGATAAATATAAAACAATGTTAGTCTCAGAAACGTTTTCAAAATGTTTATAAAATATCTATAAACAAAATCGACACAATTTATAAAACATTTTGTTTACAATATATTTTATCAGTTCTACACCGACTACTATAAAACAGTTATGCAGTGTTTATAAAAATACAATAAAATTGTTTTATAAAAGATATGTGTTTAATAACTTTGTGAAAATTTCTTTAATTTTATTATGCGATACTTATACAATACTTAAAAAATTATTATATAAAGATTATATATATATGTTTTATAATTGTAATTCCATTTTTTTAACTACGTTTAACATCACTGTCAATAGGAAAATCAAAATATTTGTACCCCCACTAGTGCTACCTCTGGTATATTTTTTAAATCTTCAGCCAAAAATGACAGCACTCGTGGACCCTTCAGGACCCTCTGCCACCAAGTAGAACTCAAAAAGTTAAGATAGGGACATGTAAGCTGTTTTATCCGATTTTATGTCGTTTGGCCGTAGCACTCATTTAGAGTTAAAAAAATGCAATTTTCAATTGCCTATAACTTCAAAACTATTAATTTTATAATATAAGTGTACTAGTTTTTTGAAATCAGCTTCTCAGGACGTGTCTAAAAATGTAAAAAATATAGTATTCCACGACTCAATTATTTTTTTCTTATTTTTTAAGACCGACGGAGAAGAAAAAGCCACAGGAAAGGAAGATATTTGTATGAGGAAGCTGATGAAAGCGCCGGAATGGATACGGATGTGGGTACCGGAAGTTATAGCCAAGAATAAGAAGAAGAAAAAGATGGATACGGATCAAATACAAAGTAAATAAATACACAACTTTTATTTAATATAACTATTTTATTGAATACTTTATTGTACTACAGATTGTCTTATTTATTTTTATTTTGTAACAATTGAATAATATTTATTTTTTATCCAAAGAGTGCATTAAAGGAATAAAAATAATTTCGTTCTTGTATTTTACTGCAGCTTATTTGCTCTTTATTTTAATCACTGAATAAGTTTTTAATTCTTGCTTTTGATTGCAAACAGATTTAAAAATGTTTAAGAACGACGCATTTATAGGAAATTCAAATACATTTTGTAAATGATTCACAGCAGTTCCTCTATTATACAATTTGCCTTCCTCCAAAAAGGCATCTTTCATAGCTATAATTTTATTATCATGATTTAAAAACCATTTGTCAAACTCATTTTCCGACAAAAAAAAAACCATTAAACTGTATTTTTGTGTCGAAGAAAGAATTTGTTTTCAGCAAATTTCCAAACCATTATGCCAGTAATTTCCAGTTCCAATTTTTGCCATGATAACGGTTTGTCTAGTTTTCAACAATGTTCTAGGTATACTGGGCAACCTTTTATTAATATTCTGAAATAATACTCGCAGGGTCATATGTGAGATATTATAATGAACTGCCCATGATCTGATGCTATTTCTAAATTGAGAATTTCTGGTTAAATCAGATCACTTTCGTTGTCAGGTTCTCACTGGACTAACCAATTTTCTCCTGCCAAATCATTATCACTTGTCCCAATTAAATTTCACACTTCAAAAGATAAGTTCTCATCTTCGCTTTCTTTTTCTGGCATAGTATCATTATTTGTAGATATTGACTGATCCATCATTAATTCTTGTGGACGACTATCTTTATTGCTAATCATATTTTCAAAGATTTTTTATTTTCCCCCGAAACGCTCCACTCCTTTTAAATTTCTTCCACTCCCTTAACCGATATTTTCATAGAGTTCTACGCGGTTTGTTTTCCGAAAACTGCCAAGCCAAGTTATTTTATAAAAGCGATATAACAGCTTCCACTGTAATAATTATATAATTACTTTAGAGTCATGTCTGTGACTACAATTGTCAATGGCAATAAAATTGCGTCATCTGTGTCTTTAATTAGATTATTTTATAAGCTGCTAAAAGTGTTTATAACAATAGTTTTATAATGTATTTATACCTAATTTACAAATGCTACCAAACTCTCTTAAAAAAGCGATATGAAATAAGTAGATCAGGTAAGCAACTACTGGTACAGGTATAGGGAATTCAATGTGTTAGAGAGGATGCAGAGTTTCAGTGTGCAAGAGCGAGGGAGTGTTATATCGATATATCTCGGTTGCTATTGGTCCAAATTGGACGCGGTAAACGGCGCTATATTTGAAATGTGACGCAGAATCAATACGTGAAAAAAAATTCAGCGCAGAACGAAAAACAAAAGGGCATAAACGTATATCTCCACTAACAGTGGTCCGAAAATAATGCACAAACCAAAAGGAAAAAGGGCATTAGGGTCCAACTTCGTTAATATTGGTCGAAATTGAACGCGGAAAACGGCGCTATATTTGAAATATGATGCAGAATATATACGTAAATAAAAATTGTACACATGACCAATGAACAAAAGGTCACTAGCGTCTAACTTCGTTATTAAAAGTCGGATTTGGGTGTGAGAAACAATACTGTGTTATAAATGTGATATATGGTATATACGCAAAGAAAAAATATACGTTATAGGAAGGACAAAAGGACATTAGCGTTTAACTTCGTTATTAAGGCGGCTCTACCGCAACGTAAATTTTTGTTATTAAAAGTTAGCCTTTAAATTTGATTTTATTAGAAAAATATTTTCAGAAACAAATTCTGAATGAAAATGACTAAAGGCTGATCGTGCTAGATTTTTAAATTTCCATCTGTTTTTTGAGTAAAAAATTAAAATTGAAAAAATTAAAAAAAAAATCGAAATAAATAAATATTTCGCACGATCAACTTGTTGGACCATTTATTTTTGACTTTTTATTATTTTTTAATTTTTTTTATCTTTATGAATAAATAGGAAAAATTAATAATTATTTCAATTAATAAAATGTACCGGTAGTAGCGCTCTCTCTGTTGTTGGCTGATGTCATCCGGTGTGTTCATCCATGCCTTGGCGAAATACGCGTTAGTCGCCGTACAGTATCGGACGTGCCATTTTAGTTAAGAATTGTTTTTTGGTGATATTATGTGAGATACAGTGTCCTTTTTCTTGTAAAGAGTTTACTCCTGAGGCTGGTGTTACAGAGTATAAAATTAAATTTTTAGTTAAATTGGGCAATTAACTTAAATTAAAAAAGAATGATAATTTATATTATCAATTTCAAGGTCAGCTTGCTGTCTGGACACCTTATGGTATGGTTGTGGATGTTATAGAACGTGACTTACGATTTTGGTTAGAAATGTGTCATGTCGATTTTTTTCTGCAAATATAAATTGTAATTGTTATTAACAAAAAAAAAGTCATTTTATTTTTTGATGATAACTCAAAAACTATACAAGATAGCGGAAATTGCAAAAAAGATCCTTACAGAGGAGGATATTAACGTTCCACTGAGGAAGTAGTCTGTACAGACCAAATTTCTCTGGTTGAATCCTTCGTAATTGACGGCAGCTCATTCAATTCCCATTTCCTAAACGGTATCAATATAGGCTTATCCATTTGTATGGCTTTCATAAGTTGTTCCTTTATTTCGTCAGAGGGATGGATGTGTTTAATTTTAAGTTCGATACTTTGAATTGCGATTTTTACGGTGGTAGTCGTTTGTATATTGGTACCGACATTTTTCTCTCGGATAATTATACAATCGTTGTCGTTTCGAGCATGAACTAGACGGATTGTTTGTCGGCCACATGTAATCATTGAATAGTCATTAAAAATGTTGAAAATATGCTTAAGTGGCATTAGCAAAGTAAACGATTTATCGTTAGTATTCAAAATGGGTGATGCGGGATAGTTCCAGCCGGTTATACACATATGTCTAGAGTCATCTGGGTTGTAACATAGCAGAGATCGTATAGTGCTCATAATGCCAGGATCACGAACGGTTTCTATTTCTCTGTCACTCTCGGTGTAGGTGCAAGAATCAAAGAGAAATGCTCCAAAATTTGGTGCTAATGATACATCTCCGTCGCCGACTACAACAAAATTTCCTGTGATCGCTAATAGCGTTTCGTTCATAGCAAAAAACGAATCGACTTGATTGACACTAAATTCCACTATATCGCTATTATTGAATGCTCTAACGAATGGAGTGTACGATCTATATTCTGATTTCCGTGTAGATTCATCATATATTGGTAAACGGTAAAGATCGAAAATTGGTGATGCATGAATATTTGCTGATGATGATAATGCTTGATTTTCATCACCGATTCTTCGTCTTTTATATTGAGGCATTATGGCTTAACTACGACGGTGTATCCAAGGGAATGGAGAAACAATTTATTTGCAAAAGTTAGCTGACGATCGACTCGTTTCTTGGAAGACTTTTTTACAACTGAAGGAACAGAAGGACGAATTCTTTTATCTATAACTAACCCCATGTATTCCTAGATGCTCGAAGTTCCAATACAATGATACTCTTTTCGCCTCTAAAATTCACAGACTCACCGTCTTGGTCGAGAGTTAGTATGGTAATGTTTGTTATCTCGCGGCGTGGAATAACTGGTAAAATAGTAGGTTTGAGGGCGTCTCGTCAATTGCGTATCCGGGATCAACTTTTATGGCAAATTCGTAGATTGTGTGGGTAGGTCTGTGTCCATCGAAAGCTCCCCACGTAATGTTAGAGTCAAAGTGTATGGTTGATACTTTTATAATCTTGACAGGTAGGTCTGAAGAATGCAGTGTACCAGACGATAATCTCCTTTGAGAGAATCCAAATAAAGCGCCACTGTTGTATGGTTCGTTGAACGAAATCGTATAGTATTTACTATAGATTTCACACATTAGAGTGTTGTTATTCGGTTTTAGCGAAAACGTTTCATCGGGATTAGATGATGATTTTTCAAGTCCCATCTGTTTCTGTATGAATTTTTCAATATCTTCAATTTCATAGTACCCAGTAGGAAATTTGATTACATTCAACTTGTTTTTATCGTAATAATAAAAAAAATTTGCAAATTCCTCAATGTTCGGCATCGAATGATAGGAATGAAAAGATTTTAGAGCCAATTCATAGTCTTTTTTTGGATCTAAAACAATGGGTGTTTGAGGAGTAAAGGAGAATATGTGATTTTAGCTGTTCACTCTCAACAGCTGCGACATTGTGACTCATGAATGTTACGTACTAGCAGGACTTAAATAATACGCAGAATTATTTAATAACATTATTTATTCATACATAAAAAACATTAAGATTTAGGCTGAGGCGGTCCATCCCAATGATCAGTGCTCGTCGCTGTATTGTAGTGTTTTAAACATGGTAAATGTTGATTGAGTTGAATATTATCTCTATATTCTTGAGGTAAATCACACCAAATTTGTTGCAGTTCATTTGGACGAATATTCTGAATGAAAATCCTTACGGGAATGCGTGTCAATACTCTCATAGGAATACTTAATCCTGTTGTGTCAACGAAATCCATTACTTAGAAATTTCATGCAGAGATGTCCACAGTTGATACTGATCGTTGGTTGTTGTAGAAAATTCTAATAGTCGGTCCAAAATATCTGACTAGTTCCTTCGGAGGCTTCAAGTTACCAAATGAATCAAAATATTCAACGTCATTATTTATCTTTCTATATGCTACCCAGTGCGTTCCTACGTTTCGTGACACATCTAAATTTATAATGGAACATTCTGGCTGTCGAGGGCCGGCTTTAGGTAAGTGTCTCGCATAAACACTCCTCTAAAATACGGTATTTTCATTAATTTTGCATAACGTACTAGATCCCTATCGTACAGCGGTCTATTGGGCAGCTTTACTAAAAGTTTTTTTGTTGTTTCTTCAAATAGAGACCCATACCGCCTTTAGTGTTATTTTTCAAGTACAGTCCTTTGCCCAGCGATTCCATGGCTTTGTTGTGACGACGATCTTCTTCTAATTTTTTCTGAGCATTCTTTGCGTCGATGACCGTTTTAGCTATACCGGCAGCTCCTCCGCTTAATGCTCCAAGGGCACTAAGTCCGACAAACAGAGGAATTAGCGGTAAAAATCCACCAGAATTTGCACCTTCGATAGTTATGATTCTAGGTAGTTTTACTTTATTTTTACCTCCAGCTTTCTTAACCTTCCGGCAGGCGCGCCCTACAAAGTTACATGAATAGGCGCGCATGTATCTCATAGATACACTACTATATTTGAAGATTTAAAATAAACTAACGTTTCAAAACCGTTTATTTGCAATACATTTTATGAATTAATACAAAAAAAATATTTATCTATTTTATAACATAATAAAAAAAAGAAATCTCGGGCAAAACTAACAAGCAAGAAATGTATTATTTTAGTAATGTCTTGGATAGTTTTATATTAAAAATAATTATTTAGGAATACAATCCGAGCAAAATATTAAACAATGTCCAAGGCACAAATGCCCTTTACAATTTCGGCAAAAATAC
This sequence comes from Neocrepidodera transversa, assembly GCA_963243735.1. Taxonomy (NCBI): domain Eukaryota; kingdom Metazoa; phylum Arthropoda; class Insecta; order Coleoptera; family Chrysomelidae; genus Neocrepidodera; species Neocrepidodera transversa. The sequence goes on from OY725353.1 coordinate 22,849,448, forward strand.
TTTGAAAGACGGGTACGTTTGGCACTAGTATAGCAAGTAGTACATCTTTTCCTTTTTCTCGCTTGGTTTTCTTGTTGCTGTATGTTTTGATGTCTATTTTCATTTTCTGGGTCTGCATTAACGTTTTCATTCTGCTCTTGGTCATTTTCAAAATCCTCCAATGGCTGAGAAAGTCTTATACGTCGCCTTTGGATATGCGGTTCAGTTAGTTCTATAGCCAGTTGACGTAAATATGACCTTCTGCTACTTACTTTATTATTAATTCCAAGAAAAATGATTTGTGAGTTAATACCACACACGTTTAACATTGAAAAAAATATAACCATGGGCCATCGTTTTGTATTTCTCGCAACATTATAGCTTGCGCACATTTTGTCTACAGTGTCTACTCCACCTTTCGTTGCGTTATAATAAGTTATGATTTCTGGTTTTTGTTTATCACCGTATGTATATCTATTGTGTTAGTAAAATGCATACTGGATAACAGAATTACATTTTTATTTACTTTTGGGACGTAGGACACCAACGTGCAATCTTTCTGAAAACCGAAAGTACTAGAGGCAACAGTACGATCTTTGATAATTTTGAATTGAGAAGGTATTTGGGGTTTATTTTTTTTAATGTTCCAACAATAGACATTTTTTTCTGTTTAAGATCTGCCACTAAATCATAACTGGTGAACCAGTTGTCTATTGTAAGGTTGCGACCAGAATTGTGGATTGGAACGACAAGACAAGTCTTTTGACCACATCAACTGATTTATTGCTTAGTTTGTAAGGTCCGTCTGGCTGTTCTCCAGCATATATTTCCATTTTATAGGTATAAAAAAATTTTGAATCTACCAGTGCAAATATTTTTATTCCTTACTTCGCTGGCTTTGAAGGAATATATTGACGAAACTGACATTTTCCTCTAAACGCCTCTAATTTTTCATCGATTGTGATTTTTTCACCTAAAGAGTATGATTTTTCGCAACTATTCACAAATTCTTCAAATATATCTCTTATTGCTGCTAAACGGTCGATATGCTTTCTCTCTTCTCTAATTTCCCTGTCATGAAATCTTATACAACGCATTATAAAATGGAATCGCTTCAAAGTCATTGTCCTTCTAAATCATTCAATTCCATCGGTCGACCATAGCTCTTTTAAATTTAACCGATTAGCATGATACACCCCAGCTAAATACAGTAAACCAATAAAAGCTTTAATTTCTGTAATATTTGTCTGTTGAGCATCTCTAATTCGGGTGAATTTGTTTTGAATTAATTCAATATACTGATTGGTGTATTGAGTAATTTTTTGCAGTATATTATTATTTATTAACAAATTCCAAGTTTCATAAACACCTTCAGCTTTTCCTGCTTCTCCTATTACTCCGGGCAGATGAATAGTAATATTCTGACGGGGAGTGCGTTTTCTTTGTGACATGGGAGTTTTTTTTCACGATTTTGTTTTTCTTCTTTTGAAATGCAACGAAATATGTTTCTTCATCATCTTCTTCTTCAGCTTCTTTAGTCTCACTGGCATCACTTTGATCAGTTTCCGAATCTTCTCCTCTTTCTTCAGCACAAATAGATGCATCTGTATCGCTTTCCTCGTCCTCTATTTCGTCTCTTTCATATTCGATTCCATCACTTTTCTCCTAAAGAAGTAGGTTTCTCAGCTCCGCACAATAATTTTCATTATTTAGATCGTAATTCTTTTTTCCTGATTCCATTTTAATGCCTTTAAAAAATTAAAACAGAAATGTTACATAAATAGGCGCATGTATCTCTTAGATACATATGGTATTTTATCATATATAATGATAATATAAAAAATATATATCTCAAGCATATACTATCCATTAGAAACAAACATTCAAAAACCGCAAATAAACTAAAAATATAAGATTTAAAAAAACTTACATAAACTGTCGCGTGCAACTATGAGATACAAAACATCGAAATCTCTAAACGGCTGAACACTTCAAAGTCACTTGGCATACTGTTAGATACGACCACTAGAGCCAGGAAGGTAGGTAGAAGCGGGGAGATCTGCCTTTTCAAACGCGGTAGTACAGATGAAAAGAAAATTACGATGAATCTGAGAGATACATGTGCCTGCCCGAAGGTTAATCACAATTCTTGCAACTTTTAAAGCGTTCGAAGCTGCTTTGGTAGATGCCGGTTTCATGGCTTTTTTAACCTCTAAACGTCTAAAGGATTTCTTTGCGTCTCCATGGCCAAGACCCATCTTTCTTTTAGCTTTCATCGTATTCGTTATTGCCCAAGCTGCTGCACGTTCACCAAACTTTGCGTCCTTTGATTTAACGCGTTCCCAAGCCTTGTTTTCTAACTCCAAATCGGCTTTATGACGCTCTTCCAACCTTTTGTGTTGCGAATACTGGATATCGTGTGCCTTACAAGCGACGTCCAACGGATTAATGCCCGGATCTCCACGTGCTAACCGCTTTTGAAGCTTTGTACCTGGTCCGCAATACTGATAGCTGGGAACGTGAAGTTCAAAGGGAAGATGATTGATTAGAGAATTCAACACACCTTCACCCCGGTACAGGAACATTAGAACTGATGTTGCATCATGGATGTACTTCTATTTATATAGTTATAACATCGAATAGCGTCACACACCATGAAAGTCGTTCAACAGGAGCAGACACTTCCGATCGAAAACTTGGATTTTTCCTGCTCGAAACTAGGTGGAAAATACAAAAGGACACCTTCCGCCTTTGTTGATGGTATAATAGGCAAATATATTTATAATGTGATTGTTTGAGCGTCCATAAATGCCAAATTTCTTTAATTCTTATACTTGACTAGCTAACCGTCTATTGTGTTGTGACAATGGGTGGTTAATTCATTTCTTCAAACATGCTACTGGATATTATGTTAGTTTAAAGTTTAAAACTTATATTTCAACAGGTAGATTTATTAAAATCACCTGTAAATGGTATATTCAAAATTCAAAAGGCTATTTCTTTCGAAATTTTGGGATTTTTTTCTTTGGTTTGCTGCAAATAAAATAAATTTTAACGTCGATAGAAATTCTTTATAAAGACTCGACTATTGATTTTTTATTTTGCAAATAGTTCAGCGATTTTATTTTATCTTCTAATTTTTTACTTTCCCGACTCCATCTAAGGGAAAGTATATTGAACGACCGAAAAAATTGAGATATCGATAAAAATAACCGTTTTGAGGTACCCCGAGAAGAAAAGTGTCTGTGTGTCTGTTTGTAATCTACAAACTTCTCTGATAACTACCGAACCGTTTGATCAATCAATCTAAAATTTGCTATGATGGGTTGGTGTGTGCCTCGAATGATGAAGTTGTGGGGTGATTGATGAATGTATTCAATAATAATCTTTCCAATCTTTGTTTATCTTTATAATCGAATACCTTTGAGAATCGGCAGTCATTCAAAATTCATGTTAATAATGATATATAGTCTTTTTCATCGTTTTTGAGCTATGCGGCACAAGTGCATAGGAAATAAGTAGACCGATACTATGTTATCGTAGAACTTTTTTAATTTACAGAATACTATAATACGTGGTGCATCAAATGACTGCTTTATTACCGGTTGTTCATGATAGACATACCTATCAAGAAAATTTATACCACTGTAACGAATGTAAAATCATACATACCGGTAGCCTAAACTAAGCATATGTATAAATAAACTAAATAACTAAAAATCGGATATTTACAACGTCGGGTTTCAGGGTTAAAAAAGCCCATATTTTCGCTTGATATACATATTTTTCTGTATTCTTAATTCCATAACACACTAACATTCCAATATATACATTCTTATGGCTTAGAATTATATAATTAGACGTTATACAACCCCGAAATATTAATATTCAGCTTAATTGACACATGTACAACTAAGAATATTTCCATCAATCTTAATTATGCCTTTTTCGATACATGTTTTAGCTGCGTAATACGCCGAATTCCATAATTTTTCTTAATTTTATTAATTATTTTACTTGATAGCTATCAATATTGCCTCATATCGTAATACATAAAACATTGGCGCTTATTCTACTGTTTAGTTCTCAACGTATGTTTTCATACCATGCCGTGTACAAAATTATGTTGAAAGCCATATGCATTAGCCTTTTGTTAGGTCGATTACATCTCGGCCATTTCATTCTGCAGTTTATCAATAATTTTTATCGCTTTCTTATCATCTCTAATTATTTTAACTTTCTCGATGCGTGGCCAAACATTGCAATTTAAGATATTTTAACTAGTATTATTTTTTACATTTTCGCCGACGATGCTATTTTCTAACCTTATTTAAATAGCAAAGGCACGTCTGTTCAGCTACTTAAGTTAACTAAAGCCTGCTGTCTGTTCGTTTGTCCGTAGCTGAGTTAGTCGCATACTGTTTGGATAAATTTCACTGGAATATTATCCAGAAAATACCAAATAATTCATTTTTCTTTTAAAATTAATAATATTAATCTTTCAGTTCATACTAATGTCTATTATTGTATATTTTAAAATCTAAAAATAGATTTAAACTCAACACAAGAGTTATTCCGTCTTTCTCTCAGACGTTTTTTCTGTCTACTTTCAAAATACCGTTAACAAAAACAAAAAAACATAATCGACCGTTGCTATGCAAGCACTATTATTGTTCTCTCATATTATCCCATCATTATAAGAGACAAAACATATAAATATATTTCTTCCCGCTAAGATTCTGAATTCAAGGCTATTTGGATACCACGTATCATGTCTCCTACCAATAAAAAATCCAACCCGACTCTCCGCTAAAATTCAGAGCATCGTCGTCGGCCTCTCGCTTATCGACTGTACAAGGATGCAGTCGCATTTAATAGAGCAAAAAGTTTATTCAAATAATTAAAATGGTGCGTAATTAACCACACCCAAAAAGTTTCTGAGGTTTCGTAATAATAAAAAATGTAAATAGTTTTTTACAGTGAGTGAAGTGATGAGTTGTATTTGATTTCGGTTTCATAATTCAAATTAATGTGCCGTTCATTATTTTTCTATTCATGTTAGTACTTGGAATAAATGGAATAAAAAGTACATTCTTATTTCAAATACTGTTTTTATTTTGGTTTAACTAATACCTAAAGAGTTTGGTCCTTCGACGCATATATTTAAAGAAAATACAAGTCCAGTGTTCTTTCAACATTTATGAATACTATTATTCGTAAATCGTTCATGGTCCTTCGAGCCGGATAAGTATTGGAACCAATTTTTTACAAACATTTTCTTGCTGTGGTCATCACGTTTGTGTGCCAGCAAACATTCTCCTGCTATTGTACTCTGTATGGACATCTGTAGTCATCTGTATGGACATCTGTAGCCATCTGTATGGACATCTGTATTCATCTGTATGCCAGCGGAGATTTTTCAAATCAGCAGCTTGCAAGTCTGTGCAAGTAGCAAATAGTTGGAGGCACCTGTAGTCTCTGTTTCAAGGAGTCAGGTATCGACAGTGATAGTGTGAAAATTCAAGGACAGTTCTTTTAATTTCATAATAAAAAAAACTATAATTTTCATGTTTCAAACATTTTTAAAAATAATTTACGCAGCCAATTTACTGCGGTGTAGCATGTAAAGACGATTTTACTGTAATTTTAACAGTTTTTCACGTAAAAATAAAATTTAATTTTACAAAAATACTTATTAGCTGTTTAATAAAGTTTAATAAAAATTTGTTATCATAAAATAGTGTATATCACAAAATTGTTGATATTTTATATTATGTATATTTTATTTTTTATTTCATTTAAAAATAAAAACATCTTTCAAAACGGAGGTTTCAAATTTGCAATACGGCCACGGCGCCAATAATAATGATGATTTCAATAAATCACAAAATTCTAGTGTTATTTTTCCCAATGAAAAGCTAGACAATTTTTTGCAATAAGGCCCTATAGTGCCAACAATAATAGTGATTTCAAAACATCACAAAATTCTAGTGTTAATTTTCAAAATGAAAAGCTAGATAATTCAAATTTAAAAAAGATTGCTGATATGCAAACAAAATTTCAATAATTAAAACAACAAATCATGATAATAATTAAAAAAAAAATAATATTAATTTAACGAACATTAAAATACCAATATTTTCGGGTAATCCATTATAATTTCAGATATTCATGGATTTATTTACCTCTTTAATTAAACATTTTTATCAGGTGATGTTTTAAGGGCATTAGATCAAGTTCCGGCAGCCGATGCCAAGTTTCATATAGCATTTGATATTTTAAATAAAAATACAATAATAAAAAATAATTAATTAATACTTTATATCATCAGCTACTGGATATTTCTAAAAATAATGTAAGAAAACTCAGAAAATTGAAACATAATTTCTAATGAAAACAAGTACAAAATTTCTCCTTTTAAACAAACTATCTATATTTTGCATAAATAATAAATCAAATTTTAATCAATACTCAAGTCCACGGACTTATAAAAAAATAATAAACACTTTCAACAAAATGCGTATTAGGTAAAAATTACCCATGAATGCATAAAGGATTCATTTTTTTAATAATAAAAATATTTACAAAAAAAAATCACAGAAACACTGAGATTTTATTCCGACGTACTTAAAAACGTCTACAATACATGGCCGTAGTAGATATTAAATGGCGGTACAAATGTGCACTTCCGGTCCTTGGACCAGACATCTGGCGACCATCTGGCAACCATCTGGCGTTAACGGGGTAATGGCGGTACAAATGTGCACTTCCGGCCACATGTCACATCTGGCGACCATCTGGCATCAACGGGGTAATGGCGGTACAAATGACCACATCTGACCACATGTCACATCTGGCGAATTAAATAAACATCTGTTTCCGTTTCCGTACTAGCACAGCATAGCTATTTTTAGAACGTGAGAATATTATTTAACGAACTTTCCCACACTTCGAGACCATCTGTTTTGCAGCATCTGGCAACCATCTGGCGTCAACGGGGTAATGGCGGTACAAATGAGCACTTCCGGTCCTTGGGTCAGACATCTGGCGACCATCTGGCAACCATCTGGCGTCAACGGGGTAATGGCGGTACAAAATGTGCACTTCCGGCCACGTGATCAGGTCATTGAACCAGATGCACTAGGCAAGTAAAATCTAAAAATAGATCAACCCCTTCTACAAATAAAAATATAATAAATAGCTGTGCATCTCCTCAGTTATTTAGTTCTGTTCGAACATTAAAATGACTACATACAATATTTCAGTTGATAATGAACTTGATGTGTTTTTGGGTGAACGTAGATTTTATTTAAACCAATCAAAATCAAAGTTTGTGGCAGTTTCTTTATCCTATGATTTAAATTTTGCACCATGTGTTGTGATATCCGGAAATAAAAAGGATTGTTTAATGTTTAGTGAATCGGAATGGTATAATTTTTTATCATATAAGGAAACAATAGATAAGTTTATATCTTCAAAGGAGTATCCAGAACCGAATGATGCAGGAAAGTTTTCATTGGAATTTAAGCCGCTGTCATACTGTTCAACTATCAAGATATCTAATGGCCATTCTAATGTGTTTTTGGGCGCCAACACAATTTCAACACTTTGGAAAGTTTTACCCATGATAAAGCACGTAATGGATACGGTAAAAAGTTACCCATTCAGCTCTACACTTAAAGTGTTACAAATGGGTGTTGAGAATTCTAATGATGCAATTTCCTCTGCTCTGGATATATTAAAACCAATTAAGGCAGTAAATCCAGAGATGTACAGCATATTTTTAGAACTTATATATCAATATCCTACAATTCTAAAAGAAGATTTGCAGTTATGAAGAAAGTGAAATTTAATGAAGACATCAACCAAACACACCTCCTATATGTCTGGAATTATGCGTACAAAGAAGCCAGAAGAAGTAACTGGGAGTCAGCTGTACTAGACCGAATACGATTCCAAAGTCGTATTAAAGATATAGCTATAATTATTAATCCTATATTAGATGTAGTTCATAGAAGTAATGTTTACAAAAGAATAAATAAAACAAATATATAATTAAATTGTATTTTATTTAAAAAAATATTATAATACATTATTTTTATTAATCCAAGAATTGTGTGTTGAATCCATTCCAAGCCATTTAACAAAAACTTGATTTCCTCGTTTTCTTAATACCTTTTCAACCAAATATATGTCAGGGTATTTAACTTTTGTTAACTCGTGGGTGTAGAAACCTCCTTGAATTTCTTCTTTTTTACTATCCTCGAATATGAATGTTGTTGGATTAGTGGGTTTCACTTTTTTAATTTTAAAAATCTCGTTAGACCAGTTTGGTGTATATCCCTTGGAGAAAACATGACGATACTTGGAAATTCGGACATCATCTCCCACTTTAAACTTGGGCTTTTTTGGATCAATAGTTTTTAAATGATTTAAAGCATCAATATATTTAGCACTTTTAACATTAACTCTACTTGGAATTGCTCCTGTAGTAGAATGTTTAGTGTTGTTATAGTTCTTGACAATTTCATGTAAAATGTTTAACCAGTTGTAAGTTCCTTGCATGCTAAATTGTTTCCACAGCATAGATTTAAGAGTTCTTATCACCCGCTCAGCAATGCTTGCTTTTAAAGTTGAATAGGTGCTATAATGATTTATTCCATACTTTTTGATAAGGTTTTGAAATTCTTTATTATAAAATTCGGTTCCATTATCAGTTTGTAAATTTTTTGGGGGAGGCATTTGTGTTAATATTTTCTTCATGGCTGCAACTACATCTTTTGCTGTTTTCTTCTTAATAGGTTCGGCCCAAACATATTTGCATTAATAACAACGAGAATATAATTGTAGCCTTTATTGAATTTAGAATACGGTATCATAACAGCTAAATCCGCTTGAATCAAATCATTCAATCCTTTAATAACAACATGTCGCCTCTTGAAATTTTTTCTAGCTGGTCTATGTAGTTCATTAACAACTTGAGCTTTAGACATTTTTCTCTAGAGGGCACTGAAGAACAAAGTCAGCGCACATTCCATCTATGGTACCAAGTTTAAATTCGATTTTATCTCCTTTATTTATATAGATGTCTACTAATTGATGATATTTAAATGTTTTAGAGTTTAATAAAATGTCTCCATCAGCCTTATAATGTTTTACAGCTTCAATTTTTCCAGAAATTGGAAACACAAAGGCTGTACCAAAGTTCTCCAAAATGTAGAATTCCTTATTTAATTTTATTTGTTTAGCACCTCTTAACCTCATAAAGTTTTTACTGTGAAAAGAAGTTGGTTCACAAATGTAAAACGGTGATGTAATGTTGGTTATTACTTTATTATCAGGACAATTGGGTGTATCACTCAAAAAGTGACTTCCGAATTCGTTAATAGGCATTCTTACGGTGAACGACATATACTGAATGTATTTTGCATGTGTTACTATATTTATTGGATTATACCTCCCTCACGTAATTCTTCTATAATTGAGACAATTTCATTAGTATGGCCTGTATTTCCAGCAGACTCAGACGCTATCAGGAGTTTTAGTCTCTCAATTATTTCATTGAAATCATCGAAATATTTATAATCGACAGGATTTTTACTATAATTCATTTTAGTCAACCCATGGCCCTTTTTAAGCATTTTCGTTAAATTTCTAGTGACTCTACTTGATTTCAGAGATGGTAGTGAACTTATTCTCGGTCTGAAGGGTTGTGGTCTCGTTTCTAATCGGGGTTTAATAACATAATTGAATTTATCTTTTAGCTTATTTTCAATTCTACGATAAGGTAAATCTGGATTGTTATCTCTGTAAAGAGCATTCGTTCTACGTAAAATATCAACATATTCATCCGCATCTTTCGGAGTAAAATTATTAGTATCTACTTTAAACAGTAATTCATATAAGCCAGGTGTTCCCTTGTATTGTATCCCCTTAATAATTATATCCGGTCCTTTGAAATTTAATTCAGAGTCCCCGATATAGAATTTTTCTGATTGAATGTTATGATATACTCCAAAAGTGAGATCAAACAGTCCCTCGACATCTGCAATATTTGCTTTAATATAATTCAATGGTAGTGGTTTGGAAAACTGTTCGTAATATTCTCTCATAACGTTAGGATTTTGAACCATAGAAACAAATTCACGCATTGAGTCGTCAATGTACTGATCTATTTCGCGATATTCTTTCGGATTAGATTCGAATACAGTTTCTCCAACTCTGGTACTACTAGCTACATCTTCCATATTTGTAGGAGTATCCGAATTATTTATTCTACTTTCGTTTGGAGACGAGTATGCTAGTTGATAATTAGATCTGCGAGGTAAGTACTTTGTAGGAATACTTAATCGATTAAAATTTTGTGAAATTTGTGATTCTGCCTCTTGTTTTATCTGATCCTGTTTTCCCAAAGTTGAAACTAATTGTTTAAGTGGCTCTTATATTGGTAGATATGTTTTCTCCAAATGCGTTTGTGATTTAGCTATATCACTTTTCAAACTTTTAAATTTTTTCTTTAGTGCTTGTCTTGCTTTTACGAGCTGTTTAGTCAAGTGTGGATTCATTTTGACTAATGTATCAAATCAACTTCGGAGCTTATATATGAATAAAATTATCAAAGTTTTTCCTATATTTTCCAGAAGATTTTGAACAATCTTTATCAATAGTAAGAAACCCATATCTATCTTTCCAGCAAAATGAACCTATATTGTTACACTCGTCCAGCATAGAGTAGTTGAGAATGATTGCCAATGGCCACTTCAAGTTTGGGTTAGTCGGAGAGTGGGACGTGGAATAACTGACGAGCGATTTTATTCAGAATAAATTTTATATTTAATGTTTTCTTTGTAGGTAAGGTATAAACGAAAAAAAATTACAAAAGCGAGTTTATCCCTGGTAGTACTACCTGGTGTACAGAGGTAAATTTCATAGTTACAGCGTACCGTATTGCACAAGATTTAATCGATTAAATATAAATATATATAGATAAAAAAATGATATTTGACTATTGCTGTCTTGGTATGGAGAAATCGAAGAACAAAAAGGAAAGATCTTACTTGATTTCTGTTGCGGCTGTACCCTGACGGTAAAAGAAATCTCCAAAAGTCCAGATGGGGGGTTACACTGGGTTGACCAGTGATGTAGTTGCAACCTATCAGTATTGAGGGTGGAATTATTGCTGTGACCTGATCTCAGGATAGGTTGGCAGATAACTCAGCAGAAAAATGTTCAGATTAAATCTGAATGATCACACAAAAAAAAAGGCCTAAAACAAATAAGATGGTAGGAGATTCTTACAAAGTAAATGTGGTCAAAATCGAACTTACCGAAGATGGAATGGCCTTTTGATGCAAGTAGAAAAATCCACAAAAAGTGACTTCAAACGAATTGAAATATTTTACTTGCGTTGAAGTAGTAGATATTTTCTTTAAAATGATTGAAAAATCCAGAACAATAAAGAATAGATATTTAACCAGCGTTAAATCCAGCAACCATTTTAAGAAGAAAAAAAAAGGTTCAAAAAAAGAGTAATAATATATCCAGAAGTTCAAATTAGGGCCTTTACCTTTATAAGAATGTAGATTCTGAAGATTTAGATTGAAGTTGAAAAAGAAGATATTTGAAGATTGTCAGACTTGACATTTAAAAGGTAAACAAACATATTGTGTTTAACAAATTCTTATTATTATTATGACCGGTTTTAATTCTTTTAGAAACGAAATGAGTAAAGAGCATTTCCAACATAACATTAGGATGCAAGAATTTTAGCTTGTTCACTGAAATATTGAAACTAACCATTGTATCGGTTAGGAAAATAAATTAAAATGATTTAAAAGCGATTGTTCGTAAGTATAACTATTATACTTTTAAGGAATATTAACTAGCTTCTATTTTTATTTTAGGTATAACCTTTCCAATAGTATGAGTGTTCATATTTTATATTTAACTATTTATAAACCCGTAACAATATCTTTAAAGTCCTGATAAGACATATCACAGCTAACGTGGTCATCATAAACGTGTTTCAAAGTTGTCATATCCTGTTGAAAAATCACTAGTAGATTAGCATTATCTCTAACTAGTTGTTTAGGTATTGCTGAATATGTTTGACACAAATAAAAGCAATCGGTGTGTTTATGTCGACCAAAGGAATAATAGCTTTGAATAATTTTCTGATCACAGGAGGCGACATCATCAAAAATTATCAGTGAATTGTCTTTTATTTCATCCGGTAAGATAACATCTTTTGAATCATTATATTCTTCGTATCCAATTTCTTTCATGGGTTCTATTAATTTTCTTAGGTACGTGTATTTTGGTTGATGAAGGCTTTTTGAAAATATATAAACATTTTCAAATCTCAACCCGTTCGGGTGCTCGATTAACGATAACATCACATTTGTCTTCCCCGAACCGCTCGAACCAACAACTAGTCCTCGTTTAGATTCGCCGTCAAACAAGCAACCGTGTTTTCCAATCTTATTATCATCTACAGTAATGTCATGATTTTTTATGGGTAAACATACACTTTGTTTCTCAACCCTCATTTTGTTACGTCTTAAGGAGCACTGAGAGTATATTTAGGTTGATGCGAGTATATAAATAGCACAATGGTAAAACGTAAGCAGGTTAGATCACATCTAGGAAGGGGTTTACTAAATTCTTTAATTAATAAACTTCCATTTGAACTTCACATTCCTAACTACAATTATTGCGGCCCTGGTACACATCTAAGCAAGAGATTACAGAGAGGTGATAAGGGAATAAATCAGCTTGACGATGCCTGCAAGGTTCATGACACAGAATATTCGAAAAGTACGAAACTTGAAGATAGACACAAAGCCGATAAAATTTTAGAAGAGACAGCTTGGGAAAGGGTTAAGTCCAAAGACGCTAAATTAGGAGAAAAAGCAGCTGCTTGGTTTGTAACAACGGCCATGAAAGGTAAACGTAAATTAGGAATGGGTTTGAAACGTAAATCTAAAAAAGGTGGCTCACTGAAAAGAAAAACGAAAAAACGACTTATTCGAGTACCTAAAAAACGAGGTGGATTTTTACCACTATTATTACCTCTACTCGGAGCTCTGGGAGCTATTGGAGGTGGAGCAGCTGGAATAGCGAAAGCTGTTAATGATGCAAAAACCAATCGTCTACAACTCGAAGAAGAAAAACGGCATAATATGGCTATGGAAGGGAAAGGTTTATATTTGAGACCTTATAAAAAGGGTAAAGGTTTATATCTGAGACCATACAAGGGGTATGGAATGAAATTAAAAAACTACCGCATCGGGCGCTCACGAATGAAGACTTGAAATATTATGTAGAGTTATTACAAATCCCACACTTTCGAGGTATTTTTATGAGAGATACTTTACCAAACAAAATTCATAAATATAAAAGTGGAATTTTAAATACCGATTTACAAAGAAGGAAAGGAACGCATTAGATAGCGTATATAAAAAAAGATAAACAAATTACATATTTTGATAGTTATGGTAATTTACCTCCGCCACTGGAACTATAATAATAATAATAATAATAATAAATGTTTATTCAATAAATATAAATATATATAGATAGTGCATAAGATTTTGTAAAATACAATGATAAAAAAAAACATATTAAAATACTGATTAAAATGAAACACAAAATACAGAATAAACAAAGTTAAGTCACAGAAGTAGTTTTTAGAAACAACTTGTGTTGTGACTGAAAAATTTGTTTTGCCTTTTTTTGGCGACATAATCAGGGATGTTTGTCAAGTCCAGTATAAAAATAAAGTACAGTATATTACTTACAAGTTAAATTATCAGAATTTTAAGTATTGTTAAAATGGATACTGTGTTATTAAGTAGTTTGATTCACAAAATTGGTAAAGAATCGTCTGTTTGTTTCCATAATCCATTTTTTAATTCGCTTTTTATATATATTATAACTTTTTGAGTTTCTCGTATCATTAGATAACAGCACGTAAATTCTTGGAGCTAAATAGTTAGTGCTTCTTTGTCCGATAGTTTTTTCACATCGTGGAAACACGATCGTTTCATATCTCCTAGTGTTGTGAGAGTGTTCATTATGTACAAATTGTATTTTATTTTGAAATATAAAAAGACATATTTTTTGAACAAAAATTTGACGTACATCTTTTACTTGGGCATCTATATACAATTGATCTGAGGAAAACAAAATATTTTTGTGTAATATGATTCTCAAAAGCCATTTTTGTAAAATATGAACATGATTTAAATAACATTCACTCACTCCTCCCCAACCTAAGATACCATAAGAAAGCAATGATTCAACCAGTGAGAAATACAGAACTATAAGTTCCTTAACATCAAGAATTTCTTTTAAGTATCTAAATTTTGGCAAATGGCCTCTTATTTTTCTTACTATTTCACTACATTGAAGGTCCCATCTCATATGACGATCAATTGTAATGCCAAGGTATTTTACTTTTTCTGCTTCTACAATGTTGTTAGTCATGCCGATATTCAGTGGCCCCAGATGAGGGAGTCCAGATATGTATGATGCAAAAGGTAAGTAGTTTGTTTTGCTAGAGTTGAGGGTCAATTTATTAAATTGCAACCATTTAGTTATCATAGGGAAATCATTTTCTATTTTATTTTTTAGCTTTTGCCAGGTGGAGGAACGATAAAATACCACAGTATCATCTGCAAAGCTGATGAGCTCACCCAGAATATTTAAGGAAAGCATACTATTAATATATAGGACGAACAGAAGTGGGCCTAGAACGGTTCCTTGTGGTACACCATAAGTAATTGTCTGAGGTGTGCTCATTACTCCATCGATTTCAACTATTTGATCCCTATCCGATAAGTAACTTTCTATGAGTTTGTAGGTATTTCCTCTAATACCATACTCCTCTAATTTATTTAATAACAATTTTGGGCAGACAGTATCGAATGCTTTAGAAAGATCTAGGAAGATACACACAGCAGGAATATTCTTATCAAGCGCATCGTAAATAAGAGAAGTTAGCCTATATATCGCATCTTCAGTCGACCTAGACTCTCTAAAGCCATACTGCCGATCGGACAGAATGTTATGTTTTTTTAAGAAGGAACAAAGTCTAATTTTTAATATTTTTTCTATTATTTTCGAAATATTAGAAACCAGTGATACAGGTCTGTAATTAACCATTTCGGTTTTCTCTCCACCTTTGAATAGTGGTTTAATTAGACCATTTTTCAGAATTTTTGGAAATGACCCTTCACTAAAACATTTATTTATTAAGTAAGTTAGTGGACTTGCAATCTCATGAGATATTTCTCTTAGTGTTTCAGACCTTATATTATCGAGACCTGGAGATTTTTTAAGTTTTAAATTCTTAATTGTATTAATAACCTCATCTTCATTAGTAGGATTAAGGAACATAGTGTTTTCTATGCGATTTATATTTTCTGTATAATTTGTTACTTTGGGTATTTTTACCGCCAAATTTGAGCCTAACTCACAGTAGTATGTATTAAAGCCATTTGCAATATTCAATTTGTCAGTAATTTCAGTTCCATTTAATTTAATTTTTTCAATAATTTTTTTAGGTGTTGTTTTGCCGCAGACCTTGTTTATGCATTCCCACAAAGATTTGGAAGAATTTTGATTTTGTTGGATAATTTTTCTATAATAATCCTTTTTTGTTTTTTTTACAAGTTTATTTGTATTATTTTTGTGAACATTGTATTGCCTTTTTATTTCTAAATTATCGGGATATTTCAGAGTTAATTTATACAATTTATTTTTTTCATTAATTAATTTTATTAATGTATGATTCATCCAATTTTGTAATATTTTTTTTTCTTGTTTTATTTTTACTTTATGTTTATTTTGATTAATATGATGCTTAAGAGTAGTAATAAAATTAAGAGCTATATTATCAACATCCGTTTCATTATATACAAGTTCCCATTTTTCAAGTTTTAAAGAATTTTTTAGTAATGGATAATTTATGTAGTATTTGTAATTTATTTGATCATTTAACTGAATGTTATTTCGTTCTATTTCCAAAGTAAGGGCTATGGGACAATGATCTGTAATATTATACCTAAATATATACGATTTAGCTTCAAGTGCGTTGCGATTAGCTACATAAAAATGATCCAAACATGTCCGACTAGGTAAACGAGTGTATTCGTTAATGTATGAAGTATATCCAAAAGAGCTCATTATATTTTTGTATTCTTCTACTATTTCATCATTACTGTTTAATAAGTCTATATTTATGTCACCTGTTATAATACTAATATCGTGTTTTTTTAATGAATTTAAATAGTTAATTAAATTTTGATTAAACATTTTTGGACAATTACTAGGTGATCGGTATATAGATTTAATTTCAATTTTTTTGTTTTTTGCAGTGACTGAGATGGAAATGACTTTAATATCTCCAATAAGTTCAATTGCTTTTTTAAACTGTAAATGATTTTTAACAAAGACCAAAACGCCATCATTCTGATTTAAATTCCCATTATTGTAAATACTTTTATATCCTTGAATGTTAAAATTATTATAATCATATACCTTCCAAGTTTCAGTTAGTACTATCAAATCTAATTCAGCATGCATACTATCCAATAATACGAGCAGCTCATTCATGTTTTTTGCTACGCTGCGAATATTCATATGAAAAATTTTAAAGTCTTCAATATTAATGTGATTCTTAAATGTTCCTGGGCTTTCAATTTTGGTTGATTGAATTGGATCATGTTGATAGTCCCTAATATAAGCATCCATTTTAATTAATACCCAAAAATGGCTGAGAAATAAAACTTATCATGTAAAAAGGTCTAATAAAAATTTTTTAAATTACAAGAGTAATATCTAAATGTTAAAATGAATTAACTGCCCGCGCTAAAGTAAAATACATTAAGTAATTTAATATTTAAAAAAATAATAATTTAATTTGTTGAAGTTGAGTTTTTTTGATTTCTAGTTACACGTTTTGTAGCCTCTGGTTCTAAATTTTCCTTCGTTTTTTTTTTGATTCCTGTTTGTGACGATTGGTTTTCTTCTGTAGTAGCGTTTCTTCCGTTGTGTGCCAATATTTCTATTGGATTCGGTATTTCTATCAGATCTTCGTATCCGTATTCTTTGTCTTCTACGCAGAGGATATTCTTTTCAATCTTTGCGTTAAGGTTATGACTCTTAGCTAATTTTAGATTTTGCCCTAGTACTTTTTTACGTTGATAGTCTGTTTGAGTTAGATCGTAAGCAAAGAACAACTTACTTCCTTTTAAGGTTTTAGATTTTCCCAATATTTCTACTTTTAAGAAGTAACTCACGCATTCAATGATTAGTGGTCTAGGTTTATTTTTTGTTATTCTTCCAATTCTGTGAGTGTCTCTGAAGTCGTTAAAATTGCAGCTTAGGTTTAGTTTGGTGTTCACTATATCTATAAGTTTCACTATATCTTCCTTAGGATCGCTTTCTTCAAGACCATATAGTATTATGTTGTATTTTTTTAGGTTTCGTTCAACTGCTAGAAGTCTATTTTTTAGTTGCTGATTTTCTTCTTGAAGTGTGTTATTTTCTTTTTTAATTTCAGAAAGGTCTCTGTTGAAATCGTCTTTAAGTTCTTTTATTTCTTTCTCGAATGTTTCTTTTAGCTCTTTATTTTGCTTAGCAATTTCAGCTATTTCTTTTTTTATAAGCTGGTTTGATTCATTTACAGTCTTCAAAAGTTGATAAATTGTTGCGTTACTGATTTCTTCCTCCATTTGATAAAATAAAATTTCAATTTAATTTCTTGAATGCTTTTGGCTCCCAGACTATTTTAACACATTTATCAACTTGAGTGTTGTTAGTTTTTATATTAAATACTTTTCCATTGTTAGTTATAATTTATATATGATCTATGAATCAAAACTGGCTTACCAATTATCACTTATTTGTTATTTTTCCACAACTGATCAATTTCGTTTCTAAACACGCTCTGTATAACTTTCAGAAAAATTGGATTAATTTTACTCACTATAATCGTATTTAATAAGGAGACGACATACAACATGGGCACATTCGAGCAACCAACTAATTAGATATTTTTATAGCAGTGGTAATGTAAACATAGAATACAACTATGAAAAGGTTCAATCATTCAATTCGTATAAATGTGGGCACTATTATCTTAAATTCCTATATAATCAATATAATTAGGAATATTGCTCATTCGTGAATATACATCTGTTAAGTAAATATGTCTTTCAGTTTTACGTTAAGTGGGAATTCATCAATTCTAAGTTATGATTTTAATCCTCCGATATACTTGGAAGAAAATGTGGATTATGAAATAGGGCTTGTATCTTTTAATAGTTTTAACACCATTCCAAATATTGATGAAACTAACAATATGTTTTGGTGGGGTACTAAAACTTCTGGTAAGAAATTCACAATACCAGTTGGAGCTTATGAATTAGATGACCTTATTCTTATTATAAAAAAATATATGTCTGACAATGATAAGGGAGCCGAGATAGAAATAATTCCCGATATAAACACATCAAAACTTTCGATTAAAAGTAATCGAATAATTTCATTTAATTTTAATGATTCCATTGGACCAGTATTTGGTTTCAACGCGTTAAGACTTGAAGCAGATGACACACATATTTCTGAAAACCCCGTGAAAATTTTAAAAGTAAACAGCATAGGCATTGATTGCAATGTTGCCGGAGGTTCATATTTGAATGGAGAGCCAGTACATATTATTCACCAGTTTTTTCCAACTGTCCCAAGTGGGTATAAAATAGTTGAATCTCCACAAAATATACTATATTATCCTGTCAGCGTTAGAACAATTAACAACATCACAGTAAAAATCATTGATCAAACAAGGAGTCTTATAAATTTTCGAGGAGAAGAAGTAACCGTTACTTTACATATTAGAAAAATTCAATAATTAAGATGGTTTTAAAATTCTTTCATCCATACTCCAGAGAAAACTATAAAAGAATTTCAACTACCAAAAAAAATATTAGTTTCCCACAACCTGTTGGGGTAATAACATCTGAAAATAAAAAGTTTCTGACTTACCTTGGGTTTAAAGTATTAGTATAATGGAAGTTCTTCACGTAACTGGACATCCCTTTGAAGACAGTACCATTGAGCAATATCAGATTCACACATACCAACCTTACATACCTGGAAAGCTCAATTACAACGATGAAATTCGAATTCCTATTCAAGACTTGGATGCATTTACTTTACCATCAAATAGTTATCTTTATATCGAAGGAAAATTGTTGACAGGTAACGGAAGTGTACCAGCCAAACTAAAATTTATTAATAATGGAGTAGCATTTTTGTTTCGTGAATTACGTTATGAATTAAACGGATTCGTGATAGATTCTGTTAGAGATGTTGGACTTGTTTCTACAATTAAAAATTATCTATCTTTGAACGAGAATGATAGTATTTTAATGCAAAATGCTGGATGGTTCCCCAAAATGGAGGGTGAAAAAATTCTAGTAGATTCAAACGGAAATTTTAATGTTTGCATACCTTTAAAATTATTGTCTGGCTTTTTCGAAGATTTTAAAAAAGTTATTGTGAATATGAAACAAGAATTGGTTTTAATTCGTTCTAGTGATGATAACGATGCTCTAATCAGTGCTGATGAAACCGAAAAACCCAAAATAGAATTAAATAAAGTTTATTGGAATGTGCCACATGTTACTCCAAGTATAAGTCAACAAATTCGACTAAACAAAATTGTACAAAGCAATACCGAACTTCCAATAAAATTTCGCTCATGGCAAATTATCTAATATGCGTCATTAAATAATTCTAAAAGACATACATGGGCCGTTAAGACAAGTACTAAAATTGAGACCCCGAGACATGTTATTTCAAAATGGTAGGAAAAATAAAATTACCAAGGATATGAGTAAATTTGATCATTGTAAACTAAAGAACATACGAATATTTTTGAATTCAGATAGTTATCCATATCATGATTTAAATTTAGATTTTGATAGTAACAGATTTGCAACATTATATGAAATGTTTGCCAATTTTCAAGAAATTTATTATCATCTTCATCCTAATAAACCCATTTTTAATCCTCAAGAGTTTAAAAATAAAGCTCCTATGGTGCATATTGATTGCTCACGACAAAAAGAAGTGTTACAATCTGGAAGTATTGTGTTGAGAATAGAATTTGAAACCGATGAAGCTACATCTACCGATGTCTCCGCCTATTGCCTTATATTACATGAAAAAGAATTTTCATACGCCCCTCTAACAAAAACTGTTAAACAATCCTAATGCGCATGTCTCAGTTATTTAGTATAAAACCGCCGTGTTTACAACCAACACGTCAATATGTTTCCTGAGAGCAGGCTGTTTCAAGAAAGGTTAGAAAAATATTTATAAAACCTGTTAAAACTCAAACAAGACATTAATAAAAATATGCGACTAGTAGTTGATCTGCAAGGATTCAAAATAGAAAATAATAAGTTTGTGGTAAAGGAGTTTGCTTGTTACGATGGGGCTCGTATAAGTCTTCAAACCCCCATTTCCTTTAAGAATGCTGTCTCCTGATTTACATAAGCAAGCTGTTTGGTTGATGACAAACCACCACTGTATTGATTGGAATACTGGTTTCACTCCTGTACATCAGTTTCCAACCATAATAGATGAATTAACTAGGAATGCTGATATGGTTTTTGTTAAAGGAAGAGAAAAACTCAACTACTTGGAAAAATATTCCAAGGTACCTGTTTACGAATTTGATGAATATCCACCATTAGATTGCTCCACACCGAAATGATTTTACCATAAAAATGACAAATGCGTTTGCGCATTATCGAATGTGTATTTTTTATATGATAATTTTATAATGCATGAAAAATAAAAATATATAAAAATTTTTTGTTTTATTTCCCAACTTAGGAATAATATAAATAAAGGATGCTTTAACCTAAAAAATTAGTATGCTAAAGGATGTTGACCTCACATTTTATAATTTTGCAAGCTATCTTAAATAGTACGCTCTTAATACAACAACCGTTTAATATCAGAGATGTATGCATGTATGTTTTGATAGTAATGGAACTTTGGACGAAAGCTGGCCTTCAAAATGGATGCGAATGGAAATTTATACACCGAATAATGCAGCCACTTTAAAATCAGCGATACCATCAAATAGCACCATGTTTAAAATACGACTGGTAAAGGGAAATAGATCAACTCAAGACTCCAACTGGCAAGCACTTTACAGTAACTGTTCGACTATATCAAAATGCGACTATACCAAAATAGATATATTAAATAGCATAACCCTATATTACATAACAATTTGTTCAACAATCTTTTTACTTATATTGATTAAAAGGTTGATTAAAAGGTTTATTCACATAAGCAAAAGTACATCCAAGACCATTAAATCTACTCAAGAAGTCTCCAATAATTTAATCTAAAAATACGACCCCCACTCTAATCACTGATATAAAAGGAGTTGATTTAGAAGAATATCGATTAGTCTTTGCTTCGTTCTTTTTAGCGCTAGATCAAATATATTTGAAAAATATGTCTAACTGTTGTTCCAAATGTTTGACTCATGAGTTGATTAGTGCTCATACTAATGGTAAAAGTTTGAACAAATTTACGGAGGAAGAACTTCAATATTTTCCTTTAAAATATTTAGTGCAGGAAGTTAGACCAATACAACTTCTTTACGCATGGTATAAATTGCCAGAAGAATATCAACAAGATTTTGATCTTCAAACTTCACTACCCTGCTTTACCCATTATAATCGACCTGATTGGATGACACATGTTGATGGGCCGCCTACCTCTCAAGCAAGATGTCATCTGTGTAAATTAGTTCTTAAAATGTGTAACCCACATCCGATTGGAATGTAATAATATATTATAATTAAAATAAAGAAAAATTAAAACATAAATTGTGTATATTTTTTTATTATAAATAAGGATTTAAGTCTGGTATATTATAGAAATCATCTAAATCTAATAAATTTAAATCTTCATCAACCAATTCTTTGGCCGCATTGACTAAATCATCTAGTGTACCGCCATGTGCTTGTGGATTGATGAGTAAATGCCCCCATGCCAAGGTATTGACATCATGAGGTATAATGTATCGTTTGTCATCTTTTGATGATAATGCTACTTTATTCTTCAATTCTGTATATATTGTATGTAATTTGGATATGAAAACATACATTTTTCTATAAACAACCCCACCATTTTCGACAATTTGTACATAATCATTCAGGTGAAGTTCATTTTTTACAACTTGTTTGGAAACACCCTTTGCTTTTTTCATAAGTTTATCGGTCTTTACACAATAGGCCTTGGCGCCGGTTCCATAAAACGACTGAATTGGAACACCAGCAAATTCATCTTTCATTTTTCCAACGATTGATTTTGTTATAGGGATGTTGTGTATATTTATCTCACTGTAGTTGGATGTGTCAAAATATTGAATGTTTTGTTTCATGTCGTCGTAAAAGTTGTGTGTTAAAATTTCCAAAATTAATGAATCTGTATCAGTATAACATAATTTGGCTGCATCTCCATATTTTTTCTTGATATAACCATATAAAAAATCGTATATTATGGTTTTAGAAATATCCAAAATTGAAAATCCAACGTATAGGGGTTTATCATAGTATACTTTTACTGTATTTAAATGGATTGCAACCAAGTTTTCAGTAAACACTGAACAAGTCTTAAATTCTGGTTTGGCTATTAAAGTTCTTGCACCAAGCGATCCTTTGATATTTTCCCAGTGGGATGATAGTTTTATATCTTTTCTTTTCTCGACATTCTCCATAGTCTTCCCAAATATTGCGTTAATTAGAAGTTTGAATAAGTCACGCTCAAACTCATTCTTTGCTTGGTTTCTGAGAGCTGTATTTAACTCAATATATTTTTTCAACCAAGGTGATTGAGAAAATTCCAACACTCTGTGAATCGTTTTTAGTTTTAATCCGTAATTTAAACACTGTTTCAAATTTCGGTAGTGTATGATATACCTGGTTTTATCGTATAAATTTGGAATTAACTTTGAATATTTGCTTTTTGGTGGTATCATGTTTTCGGGGCAGAGTGGTAGATCGTTGTGTGCCTCATGTAGAGTTGTAGGATATTCCAAATCTACTTCCAGCACATAACCCTTAGGTGAATCATCTTCGATATTTGTGCAGTCAAAGTTCTCAGCAGGTATCCATTTAAAATCACCATAAGGAAGGTATTCGCTCATTGCTGCGCCATACATATTTGTTGCATCTAAATACATAATATAGCTCTCTGGTTTTGATGGATCGAATGTTGGTAAGAATTTGTTGTTGGCCACTGCTTTCCTTTTGCTACATTGGGCCACTCCACCTCTTATCCCTTTTTTGAAAAAGTGTAACATATCCACATCCGTTAAAAGTTCTAGCTTAACCTGTGTATATCGTAACATGGCATCCCAACTTAAAGATGGGGCTGTTACGTATTGGGCCGGATCCAAATTATATTGTTTAAGACATACCTATCTAAAATTCTCGAAAATATCTGCTAATAGGAGTACATCGGTCTTCAAGTAGAGCATTGAATAATTATTGAGTGTTTTGCAATGGAAAGTACTCCACACTTCTTTGGCTCTATCATACTCTTCATCGGAAATGGATTCTCCTCTTAGTTTATCATAAAAATTCTCTTTGGAAGGCAGCTCCTCTTCGTTTAATTTTTCAATTGAATCAATGTATGAATAGGGAAAAACACCTTTTCTTCTCATAAGATTGAAATGCTGATCGATGGGAAAATATTTTCTTATTTCCAAACATTTACTAGAATCCAACGTTTCACTTAGTTTGTCCAAGGATCGTGCCAAAAATCGGAAAGAGTCAACAAATCTCAGTTTAATATATGTATCACGAATTTTAGAATCGAGAGATTTTTCTACCAAAATTGATTTGGTAAATGTTACATATTTTTCTTTGGTTTGAGCCACTACCGATATATTTTCGTTTTTTGATGAGAGTTTCTTGATAAAAAGATGGCAGTCGTAATTTGTAAGGTTGTGGAAAAAGACGGGAATAAAATTGGGAATTTTGTAATTTAAATTACAGGAATTGTGGGCTGCATTTCTGAATTTACCCGTGAGATGGCAGTGGTCACGTATTTTCTTATCAATAGGGCTGAATGGTTTCTCACAAATATGGCAGATTGTTGCACTTTCAAACCTAATATTTTCTTCGGCAGTTAATGGTGACATTGGAACAACATATTTTAAAGTGTCTGTTGTACAGGTTATGGATAGTTTGATCTAATTTCTTAATAAATACTTTTGCTGCATCAGTTCCTTGATACAACTCAAGTTTAGATAAGCTGTCATCGTAAGTACACTTTACGTAGAAAGCAAAGGAGTACGGTTCATGTTCACATACCTTGACTGTGAAAGATGTAGAATTTTGAGGCTCATTATGATCCACTGGTTTGAGGAGCGACTCGAAATCTGCATATATTATGAATGGCACTTCTAATTGTTTTTCAAAGTTTATCAATTTTAAAATATTTTCCGGAAGCATTTCACCACATTTGTTCTTATTTACTTCAGTAGTTGGTAATTTTGAGTATATATGAGTACAATCATTTTCCATATGGTTTTGCAATTTCTCCATATTTATAAAAGACTGTAAACAGCCATCACATATATGTATTTTATGTTCATGTTTCGATTTTTGGGACCGAACCAATCTGGATAAATCAGTAATGAGAGTATAATGGCTATTTCCTTCTTTATCTGATATTAGTAACAGATTAACATGGGTCGCCTTCCGATCATTTGTGAAATGTAAAGGTCCCACAATTTCATAATAATTTATACAATTTTTATAGTAAGATTCAAGACCAAACACGTTCACAGAGATGTTATTCATTTTCTCAAATTTGGGGATGTCTTTCAATTTCATTGGTAATTCGATGTCTGTAAAATCCAATAATATATCATAGTGGGGGTAGGATGTTGGTTTTGATGGATCACCTTCTGCGGCAAAGATGGCCGCGTTAAGACTCCAAGCGAAACAGGCGTTATCGTTATTCACAATATTTAAAACAGCTTTCTTTTTTGATATCTGCTGAGGTAGTTTTATGTACGAAGAGGCCGAAATGCTGGTATACCGATTAATGTTGACATCAAGAAACATGATTTCTTGTAAACTCCAATTTGAATCCTTTTCTTGGAATTCTGACGCCTGCGTGGTTATTTCATCTTTAAAATCGTCAAAAACTTCATCGAGATTACTGGAAATAGTGACTATTTTGTTGGCCGTATTCATCGATTTTATATCCGATAACTCCTTATCAGGTTTAACATAAAGCCC
Organism: Neocrepidodera transversa; assembly: GCA_963243735.1. Taxonomy (NCBI): domain Eukaryota; kingdom Metazoa; phylum Arthropoda; class Insecta; order Coleoptera; family Chrysomelidae; genus Neocrepidodera; species Neocrepidodera transversa. Next base: position 22,874,779 of record OY725353.1, read on the forward strand.
AAAAATCTCAAAGTGTATTTTAAGTGTTGTGTGGAGAAGTAAATATCTATTAAAAATATTCAAAACTTTTGGTTTGACTTCATTAAGGAACTCCGAGTAATCAATCTTCTTTGTCGCGCTGGAAAATCTGTATGATGAAATTCTATTCTTGAATGCATGAGATAGTTTACTAATACCAGCCCCTAATACTTCAACACCGATAGGTCTTAGTCGTTTCTTAGGAATTGAGCATAGATCATTATTCTCACAATCATTAAGTTGATGACGGCGTAGAGTATAAGCTCTCGAAAACTGTTTTCCGCACTTAAAGCACTGCATTGTTCCGCGTTACAAGAAGAGATCGCGTAAATCTTTTCAAACTGACAACGCGTCCGTGGTGCATCGAATTTATACTAAAATAAAATGATCACGTGACCCCCAGATGCTCAGAACAGGTTGCGCGTTATAATATCCGTCGATACCAGATGGTCGCCATATGGTCTCGAATTAGATATGATGCGGGAAGCAGATGGTCACTAATTGCTGCAAAACAGATGGTCTCGAAGTATGGGAAATTTCGTTAAATAATATTCTCACGTTCTAAAATTAGATGTGATGCGGGTAGCAGATGGTCGCCAGATGTGCTCATTTGTACCGCCATTACCCCGTTGACGCCAGATGGTTGCCAGATGCTGCAAAACAGATGGTCTCGAAGTGTGGGAAAGTTCGTTAAATAATATTCTCACGTTCTAAAAATAGCTATGCTGTGCTAGTACGGAAACGGAAACAGATGTTTATTTAATTCGCCAGATGTGACATGTGGTCAGATGTGCTCATTTGTACCGCCATTATCCCGTTGATGCCAGATGGTTGCCAGATGGTCTCTAATTAGATATGATGCGGGAAGCAGATGGTCACTAATTACTGCAAAACAGATGGTCTCGAAGTGTGGGAAAGTTCGTTAAATAATATTCTCACATTCTAAAAATAGATGCGGAAACGGAAACAGATGTTTATTTAATTCGCCAGATGTGACACGTTCCCGGAAGTGCACATTTTGTACCGGCATTACTCCGTTGACGCCAGATGGTTGCCAGATGGTCGCCAGATGTCTGGTCCAAGGACCGGAAGTGCACATTTGTACCGCCATTTAATATCTACTGGCCGTGCCATAAATAATTTTAATAGTTTTTAACACTATATAAAATTTATGCTACCAGCATAATCTTTTTTGGTAAATAAAAAGATAAGATTGTTTAACTGTGGTAAAAGCGAACATACATAAAATCAAAATAAATGTAACAATTATAATCTGCTCTTCAATGACATTTTCGATATTATTTCTCATTTTTTGACAATGTTGGTTAAGCATCAATGCTAAATTTTCATGGTATCCCAATGACTAGTCTGGACGGTAAAAGGGCGCTACCGTGGAAAAATGGGTTGGTGTTTAGACTTGCGGAGTCAATTAATAACATTTTTACAATATATTTCATGTATCTCTTTTTTTTTGAGTGTGAAATTTTTCTTATGTTGAATATTTGATGTATCTCTTTTCTTGAGTGTGACATTATTCAATTAAATAATTACAATTTTCTTTATTCTTGTTTCACGTATCTCTTATTTTGAGTGTGAAAAAATGATTAAGCCAAACAAGGCTCTGCAATTTTCTTTGCAAATTTCATGTATCTCTTTTTTGAGTGTGAAATGATTCAATTAAATAATGTAATAATTTTCTTTTAGTCTTATTTTATGTATATCTTTTTTGAGTGTGAAATGATTAAATTAAATAGCCAAACAAGGTTTTGAAACTTTCTTAAGTTTCCCATTATTGAATTCCAGTTCTGCTCAATGCAGATGGAACATCTAACTTGATCACCCTCTATAATGAGGCACATATTTAAACTTTTATCTTTCCCGTGCAAAAACAAATTTCTACAAAAATAAAAATAATTCAATTCTTCTAAAGGAAAACAATATTTCCTAATATGTTCACAAAAATAGGATATTAATTTATCTCACTAAACCAAATACATTGGTTATAAAAATAAGTAAATATTTAATTTCTCATAATAATTTCTGTAGAAAGCCTCTACAACAATTTAATAAAAATTTCAAATGTTCAGAAAAGAACACAAACACTGTATATAAAAGATTATATGTAAAGTGTATTTCATCGCTCAAAATTTGCGATAAAAAATTTCTTAAAATTTTGCTAACAAATTAATTCTTAATAACAATTTGGCAACAATGTTACTTGCTCTGCCATACCTAAATGAAAATTATTCATGAAATACAATAAAAAGTTAAACTTAAATTTTATTTTAGTTATTACAAAATGCTAATAAATAATTTCTAACTTCTGATATCCTTTGTTTATTTAGCTTAATAATTCAAGCAAATTTTGCATTTAAAACTATCAAATCTTTTGTGAATTCATTGTCACAACAATCCATTTTTTTAACCTCATGCACTTGTCAATCACATTTATATAAATTAAATGTTTTTAATGTGCAATTTACTATTAAATTTAAAATAAAAATATTTCAATAATAATATTTTTCAATTGCTTTTAGCATTTATAGCATAATAAACACAGCTGTCTACTTAATTATATATTGGAACAGTTAAGAAATTGCTGTTGATCCATTCCTAATAAATTTGTGTGATTCACAAATTTTAGATTTCTACGCTCAGTAGCGTACCCCTTTTTTCAATTTAATTAATACTTATATTTTTTATACAATTGCAAAACAATTCTTGCTACTTGTATATCCTACTTGTTCAGGTTTTAAATCTGCAATTTATGGCATTTCAATGCATCTTATAGTAAATTTAATAATTAGTGCCAACTTCGTTGTACTTTTAATAAAAAAGCAACATAATAATATGTCCAACAAATGACGCTTTCACTTTTAAATGACAACTAGCCACCAATTTGATTTTTTCTATAAACATATTTTATAAAAATAAATATTTCTCACTAGTATGCATAAAGTTAATCACATGCATATACTATTGTTGTCTTAACAGACTTATTGATTTATATTATTCATTTAAATACCACCACAAAAGTTAAACAATCTATCTTTAAAATAAGTACTAGGTACTTAGTATCAGCTGCCGTTGCTCAAATTGAAACATATTCGGATTATCCCATGACAGGAAATCCAAAATAACAATAATATGTGTTTATGAAATACATAAATTAGTTCGTTTTACGGAAAACGTCCTCTTACGGAAAAGTATTTGTGTCAAAAATCGTTCCTACTTACAGGAAAGGTATTTTATCATTATTTGTCTAAAATCGTTCCAAAAAACAGGAAAGGTATTTTAGTACAGTTTCTATTTCAATGTTGTTCATAAAATCGTTCCCACTTGCAGGAAAGGTATTTTTAATATATTTTTTTACTTCTAAAATCGTTCTTTTACGAAAGGTATTTTAGTTTCAATTCCTACCACGGAAATTTTATTTCTAATGATGTTGAGAAATACTCAATTAGATTTTAGCACCAACGAAGGTGCAAAATACATTGAACTTAGCTTCACAATTAATATATCGGTCTAAAATCGTTCTTTCAAAGAAAGGTATTTTACGACATTTCCTCCGATGGAAAATTATTATTTACACTCCTTCTACGAAAGGTTTCCTTTGACATTTGCTGTTCGCAAAAATTCATGTTTCAAAATATTTTTGATTCAACTAGCGGCTAAAAAGATGCCCAATATGTTTTCGTGTCCTCTAGCGGCCAAGTGCCCAAAAATTTTCATAATGTTATAAGCGACCCTGTGGTCCACAAATTATTACGGCTAGCGGCTCTGCCCTGTTGCCTGTTTTTTAAATAATTTCTCTCATTAGTCTAGTGTTATTTTTCAAACTGCTGAAAAGCTAGATATTTCAGACAAATTAATGTCACAATATATTAACAATTGATTTGCATTTTAATATCAGTCAACTTAATAAAAAAAAAATATTCTTTTGATACTTTTGATACTGATTCTCCTCGTAACGGAAATCAGTCACTTGGAACACGCTTCCTATTTTTAATTTACAAATCTATCTTTTAAAGATTTAGTTAGTGATTATCCTATTACGGAAATCACACTGACGGAAATTTATTCCTCAACTTTTCATGTGGAAAATACCATAATCAATGTTCCACTTTTTTAGTAATTCTATTTTTAATAATATTTTTACCGAACTATTTACATTAAATTAATCAAGACAAAATAAAATTTTTAAATGTTTATTGACTAAAAAATTACAGTCACAATTTTTTGCTTCGTATATACACGAATTTCCTTATCTTCATAACATATGATTTAATATTCCAATTCGGAATGAAAAATGCTTCTATTGCATAAATATTTTGACCGTGAAAAATAACACATTTTTCTGTAAACTCTATTACATACATGTATATTTATGTATTTTCATTTATTTTCATTTATTTTCTTTTTTTTTCATTTTTTTTCATTTATTTTCATTTATTTTCATTTATTTTCATTTATTTTCATTTATTTTCATTTATTTTCATTTATTTTCATTTATTTTCATTTATTTTCATTTATTTTTATTTATTTTCATTTATTTTCATTTATTTTCACTTATTTTCATTTATTTTCATTTATTTTCATTTATTTTTATTTATTTTCATTTATTTTCATTTATTTTCATTTATTTTCATTTATTTTCATTTATTTTTATTTATTTTCATTTATTTTATTTTCATTTATTTTCATTTATTTTCATTTATTTTCATTTATTTTCATTTATTTTCATTTATTTTCATTTATTTTCATTCATTTTCATTTATTTTCATTTTTTTCATTTATTTTCATTTATTTTCATTTATTTTCATTTATTTTCATTTATTTTCATTTATTTTCATTTATTTTCATTTATTTTCATTTATTTTCATTTATTTTCATTTATTTTCATTTATTTTCATTTATTTTCATTTATTTTCATTTATTTTCATTTATTTTCATTTATTTTCATTTATTTTCATTTATTTTCATTTATTTTCATTTGCTTTCATGTATTTGCATATATTTTCATTTATTTTCATTAATTTTCATTAATTTTCATTTATTTTCATTTATTTTCATTTATTTTCATTAATTTTCATTTATTTTCATTTATTTTCATTTATTTTCATTTATTTTCATTTATTTTCATTTATTTTCATTTATTTTCATTTATTTTCATTTATTTTCATTTATTTTCATTTATTTTCATTTATTTTCATTTATTTTCATTTATTTTCATTTATTTTCATTTATTTTCATTTATTTTCATTTATTTTCATTTATTTTCATTTATTTTCATTTATTTTCATTTATTTTCATTTATTTTCATTTATTTTCATTTATTTTCATTTATTTTCATTTATTTTCATTTATTTTCATTTATTTTCATTTATTTTCATTTATTTTCATTTATTTTCATTTATTTTCATTTATTTTCATTTATTTTCATTTATTTTCATTTATTTTCATTTATTTTCATTTATTTTCATTTATTTTCATTTATTTTCATTTATTTTCATTTATTTTCATTTATTTTCATTTATTTTCATTTATTTTCATTTATTTTCATTTATTTTCATTTATTTTCATTTATTTTCATTTATTTTCATTTATTTTCATTTATTTTCATTTATTTTCATTTATTTTCATTTATTTTCATTTATTTTCATTTATTTTCATTTATTTTCATTTATTTTCATTTATTTTCATTTATTTTCATTTATTTTCATTTATTTTCATTTATTTTCATTTATTTTCATTTATTTTCATTTATTTTCATTTATTTTCATTTATTTTTATTTATTTTCATTTATTTTCATTTATTTTCATTTATTTTCATTTATTTTCATTTATTTTCATTTATTTTCATTTATTTTCATTTATTTTCATTTATTTTCATTTATTTTCATTTATTTTCATTTATTTTCATTTATTTTCATTTATTTTTATTTATTTTCATTTATTTTCATTTGCTTTCATGTATTTGCATATATTTTCATTTATTTTCATTAATTTTCATTAATTTTCATTTATTTTCATTTATTTTCATTTATTTTCATTTTTTTTCATTTATTTTCATTTATTTTCATTTATTTTCATTTATTTTCATTTATTTTCATTTATTTTCATTTATTTTCATTTATTTTCATTTATTTTCATTTATTTTCATTTATTTTCATTTATTTTCATTTATTTTCATTTATTTTCATTTATTTTCATTTATTTTCATTTATTTTCATTTATTTTCATTTATTTTCATTTATTTTCATTTATTTTCATTTATTTTCATTTATTTTCATTTATTTTCATTTATTTTCATTTATTTTCATTTATTTTCATTTATTTTCATTTATTTTCATTTATTTTCATTTATTTTCATTTATTTTCATTTATTTTCATTTATTTTCATTTATTTTCATTTATTTTCATTTATTTTCATTTATTTTCATTTATTTTCATTTATTTTCATTTATTTTCATTTATTTTCATTTATTTTCATTTATTTTCATTTATTTTCATTTATTTTCATTTATTTTCATTTATTTTCATTTATTTTCATTTATTTTCATTTATTTTCATTTATTTTCATTTATTTTCATTTATTTTCATTTATTTTCATTTATTTTCATTTATTTTCATTTATTTTCATTTATTTTCATTTATTTTCATTTATTTTCATTTATTTTCATTTATTTTCATTTATTTTCATTTATTTTCATTTATTTTCATTTATTTTCATTTATTTTCATTTATTTTCATTTATTTTCATTTATTTTCATTTATTTTCATTTATTTTCATTTATTTTCATTTTTTCATTTATTTTCATTTGCTTTCATGTATTTGCATATATTTTCATTTATTTTCATTTATTTTCATTTATTTTCATTTATTTTCATTTATTTTCATTTATTTTCATTTATTTTCATTTATTTTCATTTATTTTCATTTATTTTCATTTATTTTCATTTATTTTCATTTATTTTCATTTATTTTCATTTATTTTCATTTATTTTCATTTATTTTCATTTATTTTCATTTATTTTCATTTATTTTCATTTATTTTCATTTATTTTCATTTATTTTCATTTATTTTCATTTATTTTCATTTATTTTCATTTATTTTCATTTATTTTCATTTATTTTTATTTATTTTCATTTATATTCATATTCATTTATTTTCATTTGTTTTCATTTTTTTTTCATTTATTTTCATTTACTTTCATTTATTTTCATTTATTTTCATTTATTTTCATTTATTTTCATTTATTTTCATTTATTTTCATTTATTTTCATTTATTTTCATTTATTTTCATTTATTTTCATTTATTTTCATTTATTTTCATTTATTTTCATTTATTTTCATTTATTTTCATTTATTTTCATTTATTTTCATTTATTTTCATTTATTTTCATTTATTTTCAGTTATTTTTATTTATTTTCATTTATATTCATATTCATTTATTTTCATTTGTTTTCATTTTTTTTTCATTTATTTTCATTTACTTTCATGTATTTTTATTTATTTTCATTTATTTTCATTTTTTTTCATGAATTTTTATGTATTTTCATTTACTTTCATTTATTTTCATGCATTCTTATTTATTTTCATTAATCTTCATTTATTTTCATCTACTTTCATTGATTTTCATTTACTTTCCTGTATTTTCATTTCCTTTCATGTATTTACATGTATTGTCATTTGTTTTCATTTATTTTCATTTATTTTCATTTATTTTCATTTATTTTCATTTATTTTCATTTATTTTCATTTATTTTCATTTATTTTCATTTATTTTCATTTATTTTCATTTATTTTCATTTGCTTTCATTTATTTTCATTTATTTTCATTTATTTTCATTTATTTTCATTTATTTTCATTTATTTTCATTTATTTTCATTTATTTTCATTTATTTTCATTTATTTTCATTTATTTTCATTTATTTTCATTTATTTTCATTTATTTTCATTTATTTTCATTTATTTTCATTTATTTTCATTTATTTTCATTTATTTTCATTTATTTTCATTTATTTTCATTTATTTTCATTTATTTTCATTTATTTTCATTTATTTTCATTTATTTTCATTTATTTTCATTTATTTTCATTTATTTTCATTTATTTTCATTTATTTTCATTTATTTTCATTTATTTTCATTTATTTTCATTTATTTTCATTTATTTTCATTTATTTTCATTTATTTTCATTTATTTTCATTTATTTTCATTTATTTTCATTTATTTTCATTTATTTTCATTTATTTTCATTTATTTTCATTTATTTTCATTTATTTTCATTTATTTTCATTTATTTTCATTTATTTTCATTTATTTTCATTTATTTTCATTTATTTTCATTTATTTTCATTTATTTTCATTTATTTTCATTTATTTTCATTTATTTTCATTTATATTCATTTATATTCATTTATTTTGATTTGTTTTCATTTGTTTTCATTTATTTTCATTTACTTTCATGTATTTACATGTTTTTTCATTTCCTTTCTTGTATTTACATGTATTGTCATTTATTTTCATTTATTTTCATTTATTTTCATTTATTTTCATTTATTTTCATTTATTTTCATTTATTTTCATTTATTTTCACTTATTTTCATTTATTTTCATTTATTTTCATTTATATTCATTTATTTTCATTTGTTTTCATTTATTTTCATTTTTTTCAATTATTTTCATTTATTTTCATTTATTTTCATTTATTTTCATTTACTTTTATTAATCTTCATTTTTTTTCATTTATTTTTATTTACTTTCATGTATTTACATGTATTTTCATTTCCTTTCATGTATTTACATGTATTGTCATTTATTTTCATTTGTTTACATGTATTTTCATTTATTTTCATTTTTTTTCATTTATTTTCATTTATTTTCATTTATTTTCATTTATTTTCATTTATTTTCATTTATTTTCATTTATTTTCATTTATTTTCATTTGTTTTCATTTATTTTCATTTATTTTCATTTAGTTTTATTTATTTTCATTTATTTTCATCTATTTTCATTTTTTTACATGTATTTTTATATATTTTCATTAATTTTCATTTATTTTCATTTATTTTCATTTGTTTTCATTTATTTTCATTTATTTTCATTTATTTATTTTCATTTATTTATTTTCATTTATTTATTTTCATTTATTTTCATTTATTTTCATTTATTTTCATTTATTTTCATTTATTTTCATTTATTTTCATTTATTTTCATTTATTTTCATTTATTTTCATTTATTTTCATTTATTTTCGTTTATTTTCATTTATTTTCATTTATTTTCATTTATTTTCATTTATTTTCATTTGTTTTCATTAATTTTCATTTATTTTCATTTATTTTCATTTATTTTCATTTATTTTCATTTGTTTTCATTTATTTTCATTTATTTTCATTTATTTTCATTTATTTTCATTTAGTTTCATTTATTTTCATTTATTTTCATCTATTTTCATTTTTTTACATGTATTTTTATATATTTTCATTAATTTTCATTTATTTTCATTTATTTTCATTTGTTTTCATTTATTTTCATTTATTTATTTTCATTTATTTTCATTTATTTTCATTTATTTTCATTTATTTTCATTTATTTTTATTTATTTTCATTTATTTTCATTTATTTTCATTTATTTTCATTTATTTTCATTTATTTTCATTAATTTTCATTTATTTTCATTTATTTTCATTTATTTTCATTTATTTTCATTTATTTTCATTTATTTTCATTTATTTTCATTTATTTTCATTAATTTTCATTTATTTTCATTTATTTTCATTTATTTTCATTTATTTTCATTTATTTTCATTTATTTTTATTTATTTTCATTTATTTTCATTTATTTTCATTTATTTTCATTTATTTTCATTTATTTTCATTTATTTTCATTTATTTTCATTTATTTTCATTTATTTTCATTTATTTTCATTTATTTTCATTTATTTTCATTTATATTCATTTATATTTATTTATTTTTATTTATTTTCATTTATTTTCATTTATTTTCATTTATTTTCATTTTTTTTCATTTATTTTCATTTATTTTCATTTATTTTCATTTATTTTCATTTATTTTCATTTATTTTCATTTATTTTCATTTATTTTCATTTATTTTCATTTATTTTCATTTATTTTCATTTATTTTCATTTATTTTCATTTATTTTCATTTATTTTCATTTATTTTCATTTATTTTCATTTATTTTCATTTATTTTCATTTATTTTCATTTATTTTCATTAATTTTCATTTATTTTCATTTATTTTCATTTCCTTTCATTTACTTTCATTTATTTTCATTTATTTCCATTTATTTTCATTCATTTTCATTTATTTTTATTTATTTTCATTTATTTTCATTAATTTTCATTTATTTTCATTTATTTTCATTTATTTTCATTTATTTTCATTTATTTTCATTTATTTTCATTTATTTTCATTTATTTTCATTTATTTTCATTTATTTTCATTTATTTTCATTTATTTTCATTTATTTTCATTTATTTTCATTTATTTTCATTTATTTTCATTTATTTTCATTTATTTTCATTTATTTTCATTAATTTTCATTTATTTTCATTTATTTTCATTTATTTTCATTTATTTTCATTTATTTTCATTTATTTTCATTTATTTTCATTAATTTTCATTTATTTTCATTTGTTTTCATTTATTTTCATTTATTTTCATTTATTTTCATTTATTTTCATTTATTTTCATTTATTTTCATTTATTTTCATTTATTTTCATTTATTTTCATTAATTTTCATTTATTTTCATTTCCTTTCATTTACTTTCATTTATTTTCATTTATTTCCATTTATTTTCATTCATTTTCATTTATTTTTATTTATTTTCATTTAATTTCATTTATTTTCATTTATTTTCATTTATTTTCATTTATTTTCATTTATTTTCATTTATTTTCATTTATTTTCATTTATTTTCATTTATTTTCATTTATTTTCATTTATTTTCATTTATTTTCATTTATTTTCATTTATTTTCATTAATTTTCATTTATTTTCATTTATTTTCATTTATTTTCATTTATTTTCATTTATTTTCATTAATTTTCATTTATTTTCATTTATTTTCATTTATTTTCATTTATTTTCATTTATTTTCATTTATTTTCATTTATTTTCATTTATTTTCATTTATATTCATTTATATTTATTTATTTTTATTTATTTTCATTTATTTTCATTTATTTTCATTTATTTTCATTTATTTTCATTTTTTTTCATTTATTTTCATTTATTTTCATTTATTTTCATTTATTTTCATTTATTTTCATTTATTTTCATTTATTTTCATTTGTTTTCATTTATTTTCATTTATTTTCATTTATTTTCATTTATTTTCATTTATTTTCATTAATTTTCATTTATTTTCATTTATTTTCATTTCCTTTCATTTACTTTCATTTATTTTCATTTATTTCCATTTATTTTCATTCATTTTCATTTATTTTTATTTATTTTCATTTATTTTCATTTATTTTCATTTATTTTCATTTATTTTCATTTATTTTCATTTATTTTCATTTATTTTCATTTATTTTCATTTATTTTCATTTATTTTCATTTATTTTCATTTATTTTCATTTATTTTCATTTATTTTCATTTATTTTCATTTATTTTCATTTATTTTCATTTATTTTCATTTATTTTCATTTATTTTCATTTATTTTCATTTATTTTCATTTATTTTCATTTATTTTCATTTATTTTCATTTATTTTCATTTATTTTCATTTATTTTCATTTATTTTCATTTATTTTCATTTATTTTCATTTATTTTCATTTATTTTCATTAATTTTCATTTATTTTCATTTGTTTTCATTTATTTTCATTTATTTTCGTTTATTTTCCTTTATTTTCATTTATTTTCATTTATTTTCATTTATTTTCATTTATTTTCATTTATTTTCATTTATTTTCATTTATTTTCATTTATTTTCATTAATTTTCATTTATTTTCATTTCCTTTCATTTACTTTCATTTATTTTCATTTATTTCCATTTATTTTCATTCATTTTCATTTATTTTTATTTATTTTCATTTATTTTCATTTATTTTCATTTATTTTCATTTATTTTCATTTATTTTCATTTATTTTCATTTATTTTCATTTATTTTCATTTATTTTCATTTATTTTCATTTATTTTCATTTATTTTCATTTGCTTTCATTTATTTTCATTTATTTTCATTTATTTTCATTTATTTTCATTTATTTTCATTTATTTTCATTTATTTTCATTTATTTTCATTTATTTTCATTTATTTTCATTTATTTTCATTTATTTTCATTTATTTTCATTTATTTTCATTTATTTTCATTTATTTTCATTTATTTTCATTTATTTTCATTTATTTTCATTTATTTTCATTTATTTTCATTTATTTTCATTTATTTTCATTTATTTTCATTTATTTTCATTTATTTTCATTTATTTTCATTTATTTTCATTTATTTTCATTTATTTTCATTTATTTTCATTTATTTTCATTTATTTTCATTTATTTTCATTTATTTTCATTTATTTTCATTTATTTTCATTTATTTTCATTTATTTTCATTTATTTTCATTTATTTTCATTTATTTTCATTTATTTTCATTTATTTTCATTTATTTTCATTTATTTTCATTTATTTTCATTTATTTTCATTTATTTTCATTTATTTTCATTTATTTTCATTTATTTTCATTTATTTTCATTTATTTTCATTTATTTTCATTTAT